>RAHM01000183.1:1251585-1496071 GCA_003713295.1 Parotia lawesii
AGAAAGAAAGGGAAAACAAAAGAAGAAAGGAAGACTTATCTTCATCAATCAAACCTGTAATCAGTGGACAAGACAACTATGAAAAAAGCTGTAGGATATTCCATGCCACAATGAAAGGAAGAGCATCCTGGCGGGGACTCTGCAACTCAGAAATGCCTAATCAAACACAGAGGTTTCTGTGTGGGTAGTAGTCAACTGTGTAATTGAATACACATTTAAGGGAGAAACCAATTACCCTTTATGATCCCTCTTCCTGCTCTCCACATAAAGTTTAAAGCTGAACATGTTGATCCAGTTGGTGGAAAGGCTTCCAGCACAAGCTCTTGCTGTCAATCCGTGGCTGAACAAGACGATGTACGGCATTAATTTTCCACTGACTCCTGCAAAGCTGAAGAACTCAAGGATGCCTGTAATGAATGAACAAATCTATAAAAATAGGAATTTTACTCTACATATCAAATGCAAAATCAGGATTCTCATCATCATTACAGAATATGTATATGGAAAGGTAAATATAGATGTTGAGTTGGATTTTGAGAGATCAGAAGATGATTCTTAAGAATTATATTATATGCAGTATTCCACGCTTGTATCATCACTTGTTTTATATTTATGGAAACATATTTGTATATTTCAGTGAAATTACTTGTGATTAATAATTTTTTTAAAATTTGAAAAGGAGATACCCAACATCAGAAGCCTAGAGCATTTCAAAATGTGTTCCTTTATAAAGGGGCTAATAGCAATAATGAGATGAGGCAGGTTCAGGACTGTACAGCTTGGTTGGTTGGATTCATGACAGTAATGTGAACAGATTATATGGAAGAGGGGACTGATTGCTCTGAACCAATTTTGATAAGGTACCAATGTCCTAACTAAAAGRTATTAATACAAGCAAATAACTTTATGTGCATCTGTCTTCTCACAGATCAATATTTTTTCCCCAGTCAAATGCTGCAGGATCCTACAACACGAGTATAGCTGTTATTAGACTATTTGAATAAAACATTTGTTGCCAGGTAACTGCAGCTTGCAGGCTATTCAGTGAGAACTGGCATTGGGAACTAGGACCACCAAAATTGCAGGCACAAGGAGATAACTGATGCTTTGAAAGTCTAAGTACAGAATGACACCATTGTCCCCACAGTTGTAAACACCAATCAGTAAAAGTTTATAGATCATTAAAGCTCACTACTAATCACTGTGGGAATGTAATCTTGACAGCTTAGTAGAATAATATTCAGAGTACTAATTTAAAGTGCATAGAACTGTGTGTGATAGACAGTATGAGTGGAGGTATCTTTGTGATAGACAAGCCCACAGTGAAAACAAGGAGCTGCTGCTGCTACAGGAATGTGGCCACTGTACAGATCTCCAGATGTCCTGAACTACATACATGTGTACTTGTATTTTATTGTTGTTAAAGGGGGATACATTTTTATTTCTTGTCTTTAATCCAGTGTTCGTTACACTTGTCCTTGCACAGCAYGATTGAAGATTCATTATAATTTAGATGCAAGACATAAATATAAACATATATGAATAGATATTTAAACCACAATAATGTAAAATATAATATCACATCATACAACTTTATATAATGTTATACAGTCTTATATAATATTTATATATGCTTGTGTGTGTGCCTGTGTAATGGTTTCACTTTCATACATACATATATGCRTATATAAAGACTAGATGCCTCAGGTTTCCAGGCTAGGGTAGAGAAAAAAAAGAAGGAGAATACCAGGATGGTAATCATTGACTGCATCCCATTGGGCACACAAGGCTTCAGGGAAATTCTTTGCTGCCTTTTTCATCATTTTTTCTCTTTTTCCCAAATCAATTTTTTAACACTTTCCAGCCTGAATTTTCTCTCAGTTCTTTCAAAGAGCTCTAAGAAGGATGTAGTGTTTGTTATATCAGTGTGAACAACCTGGAAAATGTTCAAGCTTAGGCTGTAGCTGATTTTGTATTTGCAATTTTCCACAGCTGACTCGGGGAGATGATAACTTATTCCTTATCCCAAAAAAGTCTGTTTCTACTGCACCATCCTCACAGGTGTGATTCAGCACTTTTTCCCATCAGAGCCCAGACTCACCTCKCAGATTAGGGTGTCCATGAGGTCATTTGGAGAGGAGGATGCACAGCCTGTAGACACTAAGTTAGGGCTGAGATTGTGAGTAGCTGGCTCTGGTGGCATTTGAAGCACTGAGGAATCAGAAGGATTTTGTCTTAAGGTAAAACACATCAGTTAAACAATGAGAGAGAAAAGGACTAGATGGAGTGTCTCAAGGGAGTCTGATGCTGGTCAAGCACCAGTATGCCACGACCTTCCTAGAGAGAGCGTCCTGCAGAGAACAACTCTTCTAGGGGTGAGGGCAAGCCCCCCTGAACAGCGAGTGATCCCAGCAAGTGTAGCGATTTCTCAGCTACAAGTGATTCCAGCTCTTGTGATTCAGCTCTTTGTGAGATCACCCGAGGCAAACCTGGGGACAAAGAGACAGGAGGCCTGTATGGCAGCTCCACAGAGGCAGCTTTAGTTGTCCAGCAGTCCCTGCACAGGGGAAGGCCAGGGACAGACACTCCCTAACTTCAGGGCAGACTCAGGGCCTTTTTATGGGAAAGGCAGGGGGTGGGGTAGAAACCAATTACCCAACTGGGTACAAGGTATTATCATAAGGAAGCAAGGCATGCTGGGGTGGTTCCCTGGTCGCTGTAACCTAGAAGTAAGTTGCTTATCTTCTGGAGAGAGTCCTCTTGACCTCACACCTCCCTCCTCCGAGGGAGCACAGAGGGCTCCTGTGCCAAGAGTTCACAGCCCTCCACAATGGAGCAGCAGAGAGACTGATACTGAGAAATGTTTAGTACAGGGAATCTCACAGAGGTTTAGATGAAGCAGTTATTACATCAGGAAAGCTGACAGCTGGGCCATCCAGGCAGTACCAGCAGCCAGGAAAGGTGACAGTCCCAAAGTAGCATAGAAAGGAAGCAGTGGACAAGGACCATAAAACATCTGGCATGCTATTTTACAGTGCTTAGTCTGAGTTTTGTAACTGTGGAAGTATATTATTGAAAAAGCTGTGTCAAGAAGGGTAATACTTGTGGAGGTAAATTATCTATACCCCTGATACAGCACTTGGCCCTTTGTACATTAGCAAGAAGAAACCCACAAAGAAATCCAAATGGAGCTGCTTTGTAGATCCCATGCTCAGAAAAGTATTCAAAGGAAATAACCCAAATGTTAACAATAGGGTGTAAGTCTTGCTCAGCAAGTTCCTAGAGCCAATTAGTAAGATTTCCATTATATTTGGATGTAGTTTAATTAAATTATGCAACAAGAACAATGAGCTGTSTCCAAGAATTAATAGATCACTTTTACTCATTCTTTCGAAGTGTAGCCAGTGTTATCCTCAAACGCACATGTAGCTATTGCAATGCCACTCTCTGAATATTACCTTTTCATACACAGCTCATAAATCACAGGAAACTACTGATAACTCCTCCTACAGTACTTACTGCTTTGTGCTGAAAGTTAATTAAGGAAGTCCATTCAAAATGTTTAATTGTTTAAATATAAATTACATTTCGTGCACTGTAACCATTGTTAGTCTTCTGCTCCATCTGTTCTTTCCTCTTAGCTTTTGCTCAAAATGAGAAATCCGCTGACACACTGCTTTCCACAAAGCATCTGCCTTTACCCTTCCACTGAAATGGTCCTCAAATATTTGCTGAGCTAACTGTAGCTTGACAAGAGCACAGATACATCAGAATTGGAAGCTTTTACTGCATTTTATGCTCYAGGCTGATGCACAGAATATAATGTCTTGGTTTGGCAAATACCTTTTTTCTTGACTTCAGTAAATCATAATTTCCCAGAGCATCAATTCCTCCCTTATTGACTGACTCTAATATATTCCCTTCTCTTCCCTGTTTGCTGTAAGAGAAGTATTAGTAGAAACTATTTCTTACTGTTCTCATACAACTGCAGTCCCTACTGGCCTTTCTCAGACCTCTTAGTCTGAGACCTCTTACTGCATTCAGAAAACAGCATGACTTGCTATTTGAATGTCAAAGTTAATTTAATTCAGTATTTCTCTGTATGAAGCAGTCAATAAAATGTTTTGCAATTGAGTTAGATTAAATTGTTCACTACAAGGGGAGACAAAATTAGGGATTTTTTAAAAAATTTTAGTCATATTTTGGCATTCACAACTAAAGCTGTAGTGTGGAGAAGTCTAATTTAATTGCCATGTTTTATCATATTTGGGTTTGGAGGGGAAAGGAAAAGAGGGAAGATATCTCCAAGTGAGAATGGATGAATTCGTTCATATGTTTAAAAAAACCACTTTGTTTGGGAAACATAAAACATAAAACATGGTATTGATGTTCTGGGGATTTTTTTTTTAGATGAAGGATTTTAAACTTTAATTTTTGAAATGTCAGAAATTAGTTCCAAAACTTCTGATACCAGAAATGAAGTAAGAAAATAACTATTTACAGAGATCCATAATTCAAAAATTAAAAAAACCCCAAAAATCCAGAAATATTTTTTTCAAAAATCCTGTGGGATCCAGGACCTTCATGATAGTTCTTAGCTATTAGTAATTATGTATATTTGTTCTGAACTCTTGGATTGTAGAATGTTTGTTCAAAAGTGAGCGTGAGGGGGAAATAGAGAATATTTTTAAAAAATGTCCTACTTCTAGAATTTGTACATCAAATTAATCTTTGAGTGGTCTTTGGTTCAGAATGCCAGGCAATAGGAAAGATTCAGACTGAGGCTTCTATATTTCACATTACACTCATTTTTATGTTTCGAACCTTTTTGCTAGACATTTATTTATTGGTACACAAGATGGGTT
The DNA here is from genome assembly GCA_003713295.1 of Parotia lawesii. Lineage (NCBI taxonomy): Eukaryota > Metazoa > Chordata > Aves > Passeriformes > Paradisaeidae > Parotia > Parotia lawesii. Next base: position 1,256,451 of record RAHM01000183.1, read on the forward strand.
CTTTTCCATTGGAATTTTCAAAAGCACTCAGCCCTGGCTTTTATCACTTCTGAAAGGTCACTTCCATAAGTATATACAGCTGAATTTCAAAGCAGCCTGTGGCTTCTTGCCATTCCCTGTTCTCTTCAATGCCAATGTCAAGTTTCACCTAATATAGGTAATTAGTTTTTTTAAAACAAATGAATKATGTTAAAAAGGTTAAAATAGTGAGGTTTTCATTGTTGGCTTTTTGTGGTTTTTTCCCTCCCCTTTTTTTGTTTTGTTTTGTTTAAATGTATGCTTTATTATGGCAGCAAATTTTCTAGTAAAATACCAGACATTGATCAACATTGAAACATGCATCACCACATGCAGATGTTTATTTCCAGCTGGGCACATCTTCTTTATTCTGATGCAACAAGTTTCCAAACCAYATGACAGAGAATACCTTGTCAAAAATTACATATCAAAGTCCCATGGACAGAACASTGCTAGACTAAACTACAGCCAGTTTCAAATTTTAAAGTGTTTATCTCTAATTCCTCTGTRTACTGTGAGGAAATGCTTTGCAGAACCTAATGGCATGGGCTGCTTTAATGAGTTTCCTTACTAGTCTTGTTTGAAATATTCACCATTAAGTTAATTGAAATATATATGTGTATAAATTATGACTATTAGTGTCAGGGTTTTTTTAACAGAAAGATCATTCAAACGAATAATAACAGAATGTAGAAACCCAGCTTCTCCGTCTCTCATTCAGTTCTTGTTGAAGACAGTAATTTATGTGACAGCAGCTCAGCAGTCTGACAGTAAATTAGGGGAGTAAAGGAAGCYGTATCTGAAGATGTGCATAAAAACTATGTGTCCATAAGGCAGAGAAATCTAGAACCAGAAAGAGATGGGGGCAACAGATGTCAACCTACTTCCTAACCATACCACATTATTTTAATGAGTTTTTATTGAATTTCACAGCGTATATTTTAAGGGGAAAAGGATAAAAACAAAGCTGCATTACAAAAAAAAAAAAAAAAAAAAAAAAAAAGGCACTCCATGGCAACACTGCTGCTCAAGCTGAGCCACGGGATGCCCCCCAGCAGCAGAGAGCTGCTCTGATTTCAGTGACCTGTTTCAGTTCTGGCAAGAGGGACTATTTTGCAGTCCAGCTGCAGAATGCACTAATGAAACAAGAGGCAAGGACAGTTGAGCCTTAAGCTCAGAATCACTAGTGGAAACTTTGTACCTGTCTGCAGGGTTTATAAAGTGGATTTTTAGATACAGACAGTGCTTTATTATAGCTCTAACATTACAAGACAGAGTTATCTTGTTACTCTTTCCAAACTGACCTTCCAGACATATAGAATGTGATTTTCATCAATCTTTTCAGGCTCACCTTAACCTTTCTAAAAAGCAGCTTTTCTGCTGCCTGATAATAGGAATTAACAATGTATCCACCTGCACAAAACTGAAGCATGGCCTAAAGACATTATAAATCTAATAATCGCTTCTTCTAAATCACCCCATCCCCTCTACTTGAYGACCCAAAAATTCATCTCTCTTTCAGTTCCCTCATCTCCCTCCATAGACACACAGGTTCATGTCTCTGTACAGGAAGAGTCAGTAAGCTGAAGCTTATTCTAAATGAAGAATTAGAGGTTCACTCTGGCAGAGATGGATGATTGGAGTTGGCATGTGATATGAACAAGGAATAGGGCCTTTTTTGGCTGGCATCTGCCTGAATAACCCGATTAAATGGCTGCTGTGAAGTAGCAAGGATTTCTGAATTTTGAGTAGGCTTTAGACTAGGGTTAGGATTTTTGGGGTTGTTTTCTTTTTTTGCTTGGTTGGTTGGGGGGTTTTTTTGTGGKTTTTTTTTTTCTGTTTGTTTACTTGAGGTTTTTTGTTTTGTTTTTGATTTGGGGATTTTTTTGTTGGTTGGTTGTTTTATCAGGAGTTAACATACTAGGTTTAAATCTGATACTTCAGAGATCACAAGTTTTAAGAGTCTAACATTTGAGCCTGGCCAAACTGTWGAGTATTTACTATTTCAGGATGAAGTCCAGCACTAGAAGTTAGAATTCATGGTATTTCCAAGGTAAGGGTTACTTGGGAGAGCTTCCCAGGTTGTCTGTACAGGTTGGTGCTTGGAAAGCGGTCACTGTCGATATATGTTGTATGTTGGCAAAGGCTAAGGAGAGAGACAGCATAAAGTAGTTTACAAGAAATAGTCAGTTTAGAGTCTGGACACATTAAGCTAGAGCTAATATTTTCAAGGAGAGATAATTTTGAAAGCATTCTGAAGGGCTTTGGTTAAAAACTCCATTTTGAAAACAATCTGGTGCAAATTGGATTAGAGACCAGAGTTCCTGCATTGTCCTTTTTGTCAGTATCAGAATTACATCACATTTTATTATGTAATGAGACCATCTACAATTTTCTACAATGTGCCTGAAAATCTTTGCACAATTCAGAAACAAAACAAAACAAAAAGCATAAAAACTTATCTGTGGATATACTTGACCCTGCACAATAATGCATACTCAGGTTTTCATATGAATGAAAATCCATAGARAGCCTGAAAACCTGCAGTCTTTTGAAGTATTCGATATACTATCCCAATCTGGGTAACTGATTGACAATAAAGATGCAGGAAAATAAATTACAAGATGAGAGGAAAGCACACCAGTAGAAATAAGGAAAGTGCTGATTTGGGAGCTGATTAATAGGAATTTTCCCAGTATCACTCTCTGCAATTCAAAGAGCAATGTTGCATTACACCCTGGGAGCCTCTTTGGCTGCTCAGCGTGAGAGTCTAATAGCAAAACAGGAGTTGGTTCACAAAGGACAAACTGGAGCACCAATCAGACTTGGCACAATTCCTCCTRTATTTAACATTTCAAAACACAAAAGGGGTTTTAGAGATCAGGCAATCCACTCTCAGCTATCTGATGCTATGGAGACAAAGATGCAATATTCACCACAATAATTCCCAAAGTGAAATTTCTTAGGACCTCATATCTTTAGATAACTGAGGGCAATCCATACTTTCTGAATTAAGGTATTATTGAGTTTTTTCACTAGAAATACACGAGTTATAAAACAGCAGTAACCTCAGTGTCTGCTGAATATTTGTTACAGCACAGAACAAGGTTCATCAGGATCTACAGCTGATGATTAAAAGAGCTTGTTTTTTGGGTTTCAGACAGGTACATATATTTTGAAGATACAGTTTTAAAGTAAATAACTTCCACAATGAAGCTCTGGAAGAGTCAGGTCAAGTTATGAGGAACTAAGTGTGAAACTAAACAAAGTTCAGTATTATTTTGAAATAGCAGTGGACTTCTCCAGGACTGGCCCTTGATTTGACTTAATGTTTATCAGCTGATTTGGGGGGGAAAAGAACTTTGGATTAAAAATATATTTGCTGTAGTTAGATTATAGTATAAATATTTTTATCCAGATAGCTATAATGAACTTCTCTTTTTGTCTGTTTTAATAAAGGAACATTTTTCTCCTTTCTTTATTTTTGGTAGTTGAAAATATTGCACTGTGGTTTTAGTGCCATCACTTTACTGGGCTGTGCTAGCTAACCCCTCTATACTACAAGGACTCATTCTATTAGAATAATTTTGGGATAAGACCAGCAAAAACAGATTAAATTTAATTAAAAGGAAAAAAAAACCCTCCAGTTTTCACTTTGAAAATGTTACTATTACTAAGCAATACTCTGGACTTTACAAAAATTCTGTGACAGAAAAAACCCTTCACATCCGATATTACTGATGATACAGGTTTGTCAGGAGAAAAAGGATTTTCTTCAACTGGGTTAAATTTTCATTATAGTTTTTAGCTTCATAAATTAAATTTCCTGATCAAAACTGATTCAAGGAGTAGTATTTTCTCAGCTCGTTGTTGCTATTGCAAGTGAAAACAAATTACATTTTTGAAATGTTTAGTAATTTAGTACTGAAATCTAAGAAGCACAATAATATAGACATGAAGTATCACCTCTTTAATCAATCTATATCTGTCTGCTACATACAAGTTTACTCTGATAGAAAATGTAGAACTTCATGAACAGAGATGTCTTGTACAGTATTTCTTGTGTGGTATGGAAATTCCAGCCTGCTGGACTCTGACGGCAGTAGGGTCAGGTGAATCCTCACTTCAGCAGCTTAAATTATGCAACAAAAGTTCAGCACCTTAAAACCCCTGGTGTTTTACATAAGGTGGAATAGAACTGCAGTGGGTAGATGTCAGAAAACTAATAGGCCAGAGTATTAAGACATTAGGCTGCTTAATAAGGGCTGTCTTTCTCAATCCTCCTTTTCCTATTAGAAACAGTTATTGCTGAAATGGCATTCACTTTCAGATGTTTCTGGTTATGTTCAACATTATGTTCCCTGTTAACTCACACTGATCTGATGTGAAATGATGTTCTCTGCAGGAGTTCTCAGTTTTTCCAAACCACAGCTCTGGGGTATTTTTCTGTCTTTTTAATGCTGTAATTTTGCCTTATTTTAAAATGAATGCTACATGGATGGGGAGTCAAGCACTGCTTTATTCTAAAAGCATTTTGCCTACATCAGTCCCCATAGAACTGGTCTCTTTTTCAATTTAAGATTTGACTGTGTGCTCAGAATGTTTTGCCAAGGAGATATGGAATAAAATATACAATAATGAGGTTTCGTTTGAACTGGAAACAGTGCAATACATTTTACTTTAGAGGATTCCCACTACACAAAGCTGGGTGCTTTCTTAACATGCACAATAAGTTGCACATGAGGAATGTGGCTAAGATACCTCATTTCCACTTCTTTCCCCTTGAGGGGTGGAAGAGTGAAACCTCAGCACATGTACGTTTCAGTTTTAAAAGTAATAGAGCTCCACATCTTCTGCAGCTGAAGAATGAAGTGTTATTAGTCTCTGGCAGTAACCTGTGGCTGTCCTGTTCACTTCTGCAGAGGCTCTGGGTTGAAGTGTTCTAGTATATAAGCAACTGTGAACCTGTGTCAAATAACTCGGAATAATAATCTCAGTGGCCTAGGATGTCATTCCTTATTTAGACAGTCTTGCCTGCCTAAAAGCCCTGATATCATGGAAATGAATTTACTTTTTTTCTTTTCAGTTTTGATCAGCTCTTAATGTGTGTTGTGTCACTGTATCTGTAGTGCAGGACAAAGGGGTTGGTTTTCATATTCTTTGCCTTGGAGCTGCACTAATCGTTTCCCATCCCATTTTAACACAGGATTTAAAGCCAGCTGAGCAGGCAGGAGAGAGCTACAGCGTGTCCAAGAAGTTACCTGGACTGGAAAATCTGGGGTTGTGGAACATGAATAGAAGTTGCCTTCTCCATAATAAAACCATGAATACCTACAGACACAAATCAAAGATAGTAGCGTGAAGTTCCCTGTGGTCCAGACACAAAGAAAGCATTGATTTTGTTGGGAGCTTTACGCGTGAGAGGTCTGAATCTGGGAAATGACAAGCACTTACAACTCAATGTGAAGCCAATAAGGCTTGTGAGTGCTCAGTTGGCATTTCAGCTATTCATTTCAGCTGCTCAGCAGTGTAAGGTGAACACATGATCCTGAAAGTCTGTACACTAATGTGACTTTATTGATTGAAAGTAACTGCTCTGAGTGAGACAAATAGGATTTGTCTTTTAGTTCTTAATTTCACACCTTAGACAGCATAATATTCTGCAACACTAATTTTTGTAACACATCTGTCTATCTGATCCTCTTATCCTGCCATTTCTGGTTTTCAGTCAACAAAAGAAACATCAAAACTTCTCTTTTCTATGCCTTTTTGATGCTTAGATTGTACATTATTTCCATCCAAGTAACCAAAAATACAGTTAGGCATTTTCCTTCAAGCAGTGCTTGACCATCACGGTTTTCTTGAATGGGCTTATTCCACTGACGGTTAAAAACAGTTTCCTGTTTTAAAAGGAGAAATGCTGTCTCTATGGAAGGAAACCCCAAGAAATGTTATCCTTCCCAATGGTAAAATGCAATCCAATAGTCTTTGTAGTAACGTAAAGCTCCTTTGCACGTCAAGTGCAACACCACTGAAGCACTCTAGAACCTAATTGTTGTGTGATGTCAGATCTACATTACCTCTGAGTATGTGTAGGAAGATTATCTTTTTTTATGGTACTTTCAACCTAAAAGCAATCTTAAAAAAAATAAAATCTTCTAATAACTTAAATAAATGTCATCATTTTAAAGTACAGAACTTAGAGATTATATTTTTCAAATTCACCAGGGCAATTAAGATGACAGCAAGTTTTTCCAAGTGCTATAATATGAGTGGCAGTTTCTCATACATACCAAGTGAATTTAATTGACACATATTTCCACTGAAATTGCTGACAGTATCAATTGCTATGCTTTATACATATGCGACAGTGATTAGAAAATTAACATCATTATGTTATTTCTAGTGATGGCCTACCTCAAAAAAGGATATATATGGACATTTTTAACATTAATGGGGCTTTTCTAAAGTTATAAAAATTAATGAAATAGCATTCATATTTGTCAAATGTTCTCATCTTTTTATTATCCTTAGATATGGCCAACACAGATTGCAATTTAAATGCAGGTCTAACAAAGTATTCACCTCCAAAGGGTAGTGCAATGAAGAAACAGCTAATATTATATCCACTCAGTGCAATATCACAGCACCAAGATCTCTCACTGCTTGTAATTTGCCTGAACACCACCTTCCAAGAAAAAAACCACAAAAACGAATCAAATTTAAAAAAAAACCCAAAAAACAAAAAAAATAAGCAAATAAAAAACCCTCAACAAAGCAATGACCTAAAGTACATAACGATAATTTGGAAAGTTGTCTATGGATCCAGACCAGCTTCCACAATCTTTAAAGAGATGCGAAATAAAATCATGTGACAAGAGTTTTCAGCATTAAGATTTGGGGGAAACAAGCGAATGTATACTCTGTGAATGGAGTGTACCTGTACAATCAAAATTTTGTGTATGCATTTTAAAGATTTAATAGATTCTGTATTATATGACTTGAGTTTCCCTTTCCTTATGGTAACAGCAGTAGAATATCAAAGTATGCTATATTAGGATGCTTAAACGTGTTAGATTAGACAAGTAAATGTATGGAAGTGAAACACATCTCTCTGACCTGTGTGTTGTGGGTAGAATTTGTCAAAAACACTCCCCTAAGACTTGAAAATGCCTAGTGTCACAGGGAATAAACTATAAAGCAGATTAACTGGCACAAATCCTGCTCCATTATTGCGCTGGGACATGGGCTTTCAGACTCTCAGGGTACAAGTTGCATCCTTCCTGCTTTGCATATGTAACACAGCTTTCCATGCTTATGTTCACTTTACCGTCACTGAGACAGCAGCTTTAAAAAGGGCTCATGAGGATAGGTGGAAAAACATCTTGTAAGTTTTAAAATCCCTGTACAGATACATACTTGGAGTCCAGTCTCTGAAGCTACATCTTCACTAATAAATTGCTGTGTTCTTTGCAGTGCTGAGTCAGACAAAGCTCAGAGTCCTGTCTCTGTACAATTAAACTTTCCTATCTTCTGAAATAGAATGTTCACATCAGGATGTCTAGTGACAAAACCTCCTTTGCTGATGCACTGACTTCTGGAAAATACCTACAACTTGTTTCAGAGGCTTCTGGATGACACAGGCTAAAACTACAATGGGAAAATTTTAACATGTTAATGGCACATTTTTTAATTTACAAGTGTGGTCACTATTTACAAGAACATCCAGTATCCTATTTTTCAGGGTTTTATCAAGGCTAAAATAAAATAGTTGAAAACTCACAGCATAAGAGATAAATGGTGTATGTGCATCATCAGCTCCAATTTTTTCCATCTACCCAATTCAGCTGACAGACCACGTCTCTGATCAGAGAACTCCTAGCTGAAAACTGCTGTGTTTTTGAAACACACTATTAACCTGGGGAAAACTTAGTCCCATTATGTCCCAAATCCATCCATGTTACCAATCAGATTCTATAACCTCTTCACCATATTAATTACTATTTATTTATACAAACAACCTGGTTAGTTGTTCCTGACACTGCACTTTTGGTTGCCCTATTCTGTTCTGGAGATGCTGTTATCTCTTTGAAATTACTCAGACAATAATTATCTTCCTGCTTAGCAAAGCCATATCAGGTCTTCCCTTCCTGTGAAAGAAAACATCCTTCCCACTGAAATAGAAAATACCCAAGTCTCACAGCAAATATGTTTGAAATTAATCACATTCTCACTAACTAGCAAAAAGMCATGGAAAAAAAAATGTAACTGGAATTACATCATGTGGTTTATTGCTGAATCATTTGAAATCCAGCGTAACCAATCATTCTGAAGTGGTAAGTAGCAAAGAGTGCTATACAACAAGTTTCTGATGTTTTTAGAGATATGCCAGGACACCAGCCCATGTGAAGCTGGCACAGGATTACCTTCCCCAGTACAAAAGAAGTAAGAAAAGATTTCTGCAAAGCTATTCTAGTAACTCATCAGGAAAAAAAAAGAGTTGTAAGTGATCTCAAGATTGTGGTCCATGCCAGAGATTAAATGTCACATACAGAGATTTTATTGACTCATTTTCTGCCAACTCTGCTTAAAGGAATGGCTTTCTAGGCAAGATTGAATGGAGGGTTACTCACAGGTTTCTCAGTCTCTTAGGATTCTAACCATGGCATTTATATTTCATAAAACCTACTTACATAAAGTAATAGCCACAGGCAAGTTGTCTTTGTGTGCAAAATATGATTTCTATTGTTACATTCTTGCTGGAATTGACCTCTTCTTGGGAGGAATTACCAAACCCAGAGGTATTATTTGCTTTACWCTAGTTCTCAATTTTTTTCCCTACAAAGCTGTTTATCTTTGTGCCTTTACAGTGTTAAAGGAGGGTTACTGTTCAAGGCCTTCTTCAGCTCTTACTGATAGCATTGTCAACATTAAAATGTTTCTAGTAGATTTAGACTCCTTCCAGTTATGATGCTGTACAAATGTGTCCGAGGTTGTCTAACCTTCAGCCTTCTGGATACATGCCGCCTGCTGAGCATCTGAGGTCTACAACTTCTGAGATACACTTATGGATCAACAGGCACTCAGACCCTGACCTTGAAAGTATTGAGAGGTAAAATTCCAGTAAGGAATTTAAATGTTGAATCACATAGGTGTTAAGGACTGTTCTCATGTAAACCTCCCTTACAGATTAGGGAATTGGGGTATATTTATCGTGAACATTCTCAATATACAAGTAAGCAGACTTTGAATGCTCTTTTGAGGAGACTCTGGCACAGTGGGAGATAAGGGATAACCAGCTTCTTTATAGTGGGAGATAAGGGATAACCAGCTTCTTTGTCTCTGGCTGTCTGATTAGTATGGGGCAGGCTGTCTTTGGCATAGAAAAGAAGCACTTTCATAGACTGTGGACAAAGGTAACTTCTCTAAGAGGTAAGGCAAGACACTTTCTCTAATACTCTGGTTGAAAATCACTTCTTAGAGAAGATCCTTTCTATTTACTATGGAGTAATTCTAGGCACAGGAGTGAATCCTATTCACATTATGAATAGTTTGCTAAATCAATGTTATGCTTTTGCATTTCTTATGTTAATATTTAATTACTGAATAAGCTCAATAAATTGCAGAAAGGAAAAAGTGTTTACATGGATAGATTAGTGTAACGATAAATAAAGCACAGAATCTAACAATATGTTTGTTGTTTTAACTTGTCATATTAACAAACCATTGCTTAGCATTCCATGGGGGTGGGGTAGTCTTGCTACTGACGCACAAAGATCAGCATAGCTGTGAACCTAAAAGTAATTTTGATACAATATTTAACTGTCTTACTCCAATATAGTACAGTATTTGCTATCTGTGAAATCATACAATCGTAAAATAATAGAATGGTTTGGGTTGGAAGGGATCTTAGAGATCATCTTGTTCTAACCAAGTACTGAGTAAGCCAGGTTTTGAAGTTGATCTTCAAGTGCTCAGAACTTACTAAGGTAGCAGTCTAATTTTAGCCAAACTGAAAGCATTTGACAATCTGCATTTGTTAAAGCCTAGAAGCGATTTGTATATAAAGGAATTAATTGCGACTCAAAACCACTTATTTAATTTCATAAGCCCATGCTGTTTTACTGTCATCACTTCTGGCTCAGCAGGGTAATGGTGTCGTGTAGATGCAGACATAGAAAATACAGAAATTTCTACTGTAAACTGAATTACATACATGGTTATAAACATTGCTTTCTGTATTTTTTTCTCAACCACAAAGGTTAACTTTGGCTGATTCTGTAGAAAACATGTAAATAGAAAAAATTTAAATATTCTGATTCTAGTAATTGGCTAAGTCAKTTTTTCTTCATGAGGAAAACCACTGAATTATATTTCTCATTAAAGTAAAAAAAAAAAATCACAAAATTTGACATCTTATTGTATTTTGATGTATTCTGGTGCAATGCAAAAAGATCCAAACCTCACTGGGTTGCCATTGCCACTAAAAATGTCAATATTGATTAATGGATATCCCATTTTTGAAATTAAGCATATCAGACATGCAAAGTCAGTATTATAACAGGTCAATACATATTGTTTTGAAAGTGGGATGTTTTATAACTACATGTATTCTCAGTCAAAATGGTTTAGCTGGAAGATGATCACTTGATAACTTTGGCTTATGCCTCAACACCTCGAATAATGAAGACCTATAGATGTAAACTCACAAAGCTCTGACTGGAGACCAGTGTCCTACCAAAGTATGAATGTTGAAATCTAGAAATGTGAAATATTTTTCATACAGCCATAGACTATGCTAAGCAGAAGAGATCCACACCGACCGGTGCATCCGATTCCTGGCTCCACACAGGACAACCAAACAGTTAAACCTTATATTTTAAATTAACCCATATATCTAATTTTTCTGTGCTTCTTTGGACACATTCTGCTATTTTTCTATTCTTATATTGTCTTGCCCAAGATTGCACAGAATTCTTGAGGAGGCTACACCAGTGTTGAGTACAGTGGAACAATCACTTCTCTCATCTGTGCTTATACGTGCCCTGAGATTAGTTTGGCCCTTTTGGCCATCAGGACACATTATTAGCTCATATTGAATTTGCCACCGACCCAAACCCCCAGATGAGTTCTGCAGGATTGCATTCCAGCCTCTTATCCCTCACTCTTGCCATAACCCAGGATTACACCATTCCATGTGCAGAATCCAGCTTTTCTACTTGTTAAAATTTCATATTGCTGGGGATTGGCCAGCACTTGTATTTATCAAAATCTCTATAAGGACTCCCTACCCTTGAGAAACTAACAGCTCCTCCTAATTTAGTGCTGTTGGCAAATGTCCTTAGTGTGCACTCAACTTCTGTGTCCAGGCATTGATAAAAAACATTGAAGAGATGTTCTTTTGCCTTTATTAAAGGACAGAGCAGTAATTTTTCTTCAATGTGTCCATTCCTTGTCTTTTTGCTTGCTTGACTCTAGCCCCCAAGACCTCCCCCTCCAAAATATCTGTCAAAATCTAGATTGAAATATAGCTTAACTTCAAGAAAGTTCAGGTCTGTATTTGAACTGATAGATTTATGTTTTAGTGTGTCCTTCATCCCACTCTGAAGCAAAAAAAGAAAAAAAAATAATGGATTAAGAGAAATTCCTTAAAAACCTACATTATTACTGAACTGTTAAGGGAGAGATGGCCAAGAGACATTACAGAGGGAGGTTTTGGATGGGTAGCAATAAAGTAAAAGAGAAAAGAAAATTTTCTTTTCTCTCCTTTTTATTAGAAAGGGCTTATTGCAGATGAGACTTTTATCTAGTTACCATAACAGAACACAGACTGAGAAAGGGACCTCTGGAAATAATCTGTTCTAAACCATCTCAAGCATGGTCAGCCAGGGAAAGGTCTTCAGGACAGTGTCCACTTGTGTAAATAAGATAAAATCTTAATGATAAATTGATTACAGACCACCACCATCACATCAAAGAGTTATTTCTCTTATTTACCTTAAATGGATAGTGACTATGAATGTGTGATTATACATTTGTCCCTAAGTCCATGTAAAGCAGATAGGTTGTAATTGTTAGTTTACTTCATTTTGCATGTAATGAAAATAAACCAACTCACTACACTGATACACTATATATGTACTGGCTCTGCATTTGGCTAGAATAGAGTTAATCTTCTCCATAGTATCTTGTATAGTTCTGTGTTTTGTGTTTATGGTGAAAACAGTGTTGACAACACTCTATTGAGAGCAGCATTTACACAACACCAAGGCCTTTTCTGCCTCTCACATCACCCCACCAGTGAGGAGGCTGGGCTGTCTCAAAATACTGGGAGGGGACACAGCTGTGCCAGCTGGCCCCAACTGACCTGAGGAATATCCAATACTGTATGATATTATGATCAAGAATAAAAGCTGGGAGACAAAAGAAAGGGCAGAGGGACATTTTCAGAGTGGTGGTGTTTATCTTCTCAAGTCACCATGACAGGTGCTGGAACCCTGCTCTCCTGGGGATGCTGAACACCTGCCTGCCCATGGGAAGAGATGAATGAATTCTATTTCCTGTTTTGCTTGCACATGCAGCTTTTACTTTACCTATTAAACTGTTTTTAATTCAACCCACGAGTTTTCTCATTTTTATCCTTCTGATTCTCTGCCCCATCCCACCAGATGAGGGTCAGAGTATGGAGAACACAGCTGGGTGGCTTTAGCTGTTGACCAGAGTTGACCCACAACAGTACCACTTATGGTACATAAGCAAGTGCATTCAGGTACTACCAAAATTACTATTGCAACCAAATCTTCCCTTCTTTCATCCCTAAGAGACGAAATGATTCAGCAGGATCTGATCTGGCCACGGATGAAGCAAGTTATATTCAATTACCTGCTTCATGACAGTCTGTCTACATGATGCTGCACTAGGCATCAGGAGCATCTGTGAAAATTTCTCTCAAAAGCTGTAATAAGGGTAACAAGACACTATTGCAAAGATGTTCCAAGAAACCAATGGTTCCTGAGCTCTCATTTGTGTGAGCTGATTGGTCAGATGTAAGCAATAAGGCACACAACTGCCACAGTACTACACTGTGTGTGAGCTTAAAATTCGTACTGAGAGGCAAATTGCACTAACTGGGTCCTGAAACTATATTTATGTACTTAACTGCCAGCTGAACTTCTAGTTAGTTTTGCTGTGACTCTGCTTCTGTGCATATATAACCAAAGATATTTCTTCTCAATTACTTAACTTTAAAAAGCAATGATAGCTCTTTTTAGTAGATCTCATCTTCTTTTCCTTGCATTTGTTCTTTTCCAGTTTCTCCACAACTTTATTTCTCCTTTTCTTTATAAAAAGATAATTTTCCAATTCTCCCCCAATTTTGCATTGCTTTGCAGTTTCTCCTCTTTCCTCTTGATTGATTTGGGTTTTTTTTTTGTTTGGTTTTGTTTTTTTTTTTTTTTTCCCCAGCCTCAAGACTTTAGAAATTATAGATGGTTGTTCATTTTCTCTCTTAGCAATTATACTCCAGCAGCTGTTTGTAAAAGAAAAATGACAAGTTAGTCACTTCCCTGTCTGTATTGAACTGTGGGCAAAAGACTGAACTTGGTGCAGGGAGGAACTGAGTAATCAGCCTTCCTTTACAGTCAGATTCATGTTTAAAAGAATTCAGAAAAATGAATCATTCCAAAAGCTGATAATACACTACTTTGCACCTTGGGAAGTCGTTTCAGGTTCTGGCAGATGAGCTCTGGCATCAGCAATTTAAGACAAAACTGTGCCCAAGTCTCTGCCCACCCACAGATTAACCTTCTGTAGCAGTGTGTCACTCTGATTTGTGCTCCCACTCCTTTTCTGCTGCTCAGATTAACTGAGACTTGATCCCAGGGAACAGAACAACTGAAATGTAAATACACTGGTTTTTTCTCTATTGTAGATGTAATATTTACACGGATATCACTTCCTTAAATTATGATTATAATTCAAAACAATAGAAAATTGGTGATGGTTGATACACAAGAATATTTCTGTACATCTGGACAGAAATAAATCTTAAACCTTGACATTTTTTGGTTAATTAAGATGCATTTGGATTTATACTAACACTCAACACACTCAGCAGAGGGGCAATTGACGATCTGGGAGGAAGGATTAGAGAAGAACAACCTGTGAGGAAAAAGTGAATTCTGAAGTTGTTAAGGAAATAAAATAATCTCACCAATCTGTTTGGGTTTTTTTGACAGCTGAAGGTTTGCTCATTTACATGAGTTCTGTAAGGTAATTGCTAATGACGTGAAGATCTCATTAGCCATCTCGGTTACCAATCCAAATGATCTGAAAACATCTAATTCATATAAGTACACTCCAATCTGTCCTTTACTTATTGTGATCTAAGGTCTTATTCTTACATCACTATTTCTAATTGTTTCAGCCATTTGATCATAGGAGACCATTTTGGTGAAAACAAATGTAAAAGGGCATTAAATACCTCAACTTTCTCAGTACCTTTAGCCAGTAATTTTCCTTCTCTTGGAAGAAGCAGCATGATCCTTTATTTATCTTTGCTTCTCCACTCTCTACATTGTGCACTGACAATATTTCATTACATACACTTGACATCCTTTGCTGACATCAGCACAGAACTTTGACTTTTTCGCTTTTGTTCATGTAAACATCTCCTGTATTTCTGTCCTTCCTAATCTTCACTGTTTTACTTGAAGTATATTTAGATAATCCATGTGTTGGCCAAGTGCTATTCTTTCCATTTTTCCTCCTTAATTGAATTGTTTGCATTTGAAACATCTGGAACTGGCATTTGCTTAAAGAAGCATTATTGCTGCTGCCATCATCATCATCATCATCATCATCATCATCATCATCATCGTCATGACTATTATTTTGTCTTGGAACCTCTTCCCAAGAGAGCTCATCAGCCAGTTTTTCAAGGCAAGTGAAGAAATTTTTCTTAAATCCGTTATTTTGCATTTCTGTTAATTCTCCTTATCGTCCTAAAAGTTCTGGACTCTGTCACCTCCTGGCCATGCTTGTCCAAGGTACCTGCTACTTTTCATTATTGAAGGTCTCTCTATGGTGGACGAGTTGCACACCTAGAACTCCTCCATCTCTTTATTTCCACTTCTTCTGTAACCAAGCAAGAGTTCACAAGACTTTTAGCTCATTTTAGACATGGCAGGGTTTTGAGATCTGTATGACTTGAGACAAGTGGACTGTTCCCACCCTTTTGGAGGGCCAGCAAGAGAACATTTTGTACAGCATCTAAAATACTAAATTCAGATTAGGCACTGAATTCTACCCTCAGTCCCAAAGCACGTCCCTCCAAAAGGATGTTTCCATGTACTTTTATGTTGAAGCCTGTGTTCTGAATGACTTTCCATTTGTGCACAAAAAGCCCCATCCAACTGATACCCAATGTTGACAAGGTCAGATGTTATCAGATATTTTCAGCCTCCCTCTGTGATAATCTGAGAACAAGCATGTGCATCTCTGATACAGCTAATTCTATAGACCTTTCTCTCCTTCCTGAGCAAGATATTCCTCTTCAAATTAATATTCAATTTTTGAGTTATCTTGTTGTGTCTCCAATGTACTAATTTAGACTTCAGAGCATGAAATAAAATTTCAGGATCCTCCTTCACCTTCCTTTACCTGTCTGCTTCTTCTGGAAAACACAAAACAGTAGCACAAACACATCCACAGTTTGATAAGATAGTATAAAATTAGAACATCTTTTCTTCATTTTTTTTCCATGACCTTGTATTTCTGAAGATAAACACCTTTACTTTTGTGTATTGTCTACTGTTGATTTATGAATAAAGAAAGGCTATTCCAAATGGGCTTTCTTCCTCATGAAAGAAACAAATCTAGTTTCACTTGCTGGAAGTTTCTCTAGCTGATTTTTTTCAGCCACTTCTGCTTTACAGCAAATATTCTTTAGGGTACAGACACACCAACATTTATATTCATAAATATAAATTAATGAACAGGCTGAATTGCAAAGAATCCGAACATGCTTAGTAAATCATTCCTAGCAGCTTTAACATTTTCTATTTCTCACTGCAGCATTTAAACTAAAGGAGTTCAAAATCCAATAAAATAGTTTGAAAAAAGAAAAAGAAGGGTTTTTTAAAACACAATGAGATTTTTTTTTGCAAGTAGCTCTCATGGGAATGAAAATATTTACTTGCATAAACAGCAAAACTGGATTCAACTGTTTATCAGAGGAAAGAGAGAAGACTGGGCTCACTTATGTTGTAAGGCTAATGATAGGTCACCATGGTCACAGGTTCTGCCCTCAGAATTTGCTTCACCTTCACAGCAGAAGCAATTCTTTCATATGGAATTGCGGAAAACTGAGCTTATTAACATAGGAGTGGCACCAAGTGACCTTGTGAGCCACTTTTGTTTATTACATTTCAGTATCACTGGGAAAGCCACCTGATGCATACTAAATTTAAAAAGAAAAATTGTTAGGAATCTGCATAATGAATACAAATGGCAGTACACTGACAGGACTAAAAGAGTCATGCTGCACAGAAAAAAAAGAAAAAAAAAAAAAAGGCATGCCCCTGCAAACAACCTTCCAAGGCAGTTCAGTTTCTTTTGAAGGTATTACTTTTTGTGCAGTAGAAAACTGCTTTTAAATCCTGAACCCATTTTACATTTTGAAAATTGTAATTATTTGCTTTGTGCTTAATATATTTAAGTTAATATCAATAAAATCTGGGATTTCAGATGAAATCAAGGGCTCACATTAAGATGCTTTCCTTTCTTCTTTTAAGAATTATCTGGTCTCCTATACTATTCCCCGAACACTATATACTTTTTCTTCCTCCTTATTTTCCTTATTTCTTTCTTTATTGTTTTATCTCTCTCCCCTTTGCTATTTCCTTATTATTTCCTGTTTTTCTTATGCTAACTGCTTGGTTTTTTCTCTGTTGTGGAAGAACTCCACAGTCATGACCAAGATGGGTGTCTCTTTTACCTTTTCTTTATGGGGCTTGCAGGGAAAAATGGAATAGGTGGAGGTGAAACTAATAAATGAAAGGCAGAGGAAATCCTTCCCACCTCTGATACCACAAAGAGACACATCATGGCTCAGAATAAACTCTTTTTTTTTTTCTGAAACCAGGTGTCTAAGACTGTAGAACTAAGATTAACTGAGATCATAYCCTTTCCTTGCATTATGATCAATAATCCTTTAAGAATTAATTTGATGGATTGTTTGTATTTAAAAGACTACCTTTCAAACCTGTCACACAGTAATAGAGTATCTTCACAAATTCACAGTTTTTCTCCCTAGTGATATCTGAAGAGGTGCCAGTTTCTGCCTTCTCAGTTAAGCAGCTATCACAGAAACAGATATCTCAAGTTAGAATCTCTGTTTTCTAGAAAATTATATATTTCGTTAGCATATAAGCACATTATAAGGCAATTATTGTTCCAGCTCAGCTCTTACTGAGGCCTTCAAAACAACAATAAAATTGTTCAATAAAAATGTTCTTCTATATTTGACCATATATAAATCGTACCTTTGCAAATTCTGTCTCTGCTAATTTTAAAGTACTATGCATTTTCTAGGCTTGCTCCCTGTAATTGTCCCTTTCCCTGGTCACTACAGCAAAACACTTTTTATTTTTCAGTTCCTAGTCTGAAATCTGCACTTCACTTATGTCCCATGACCAAATCTGATTGTGCTGATGCCAGGCAGAATAAAGACCCGCTTAGCTGATTGCATCCATATCCACCCCTTCAGATTTGGAGCAGGGTTAGCAGCTTATGAAGGATCACAGCCTCTCTCACCAAGTGAGAGAATATGTATTAACCAGATAGAGTTTCCTCAACGTCAAAATGTAAGAATGAATTTTAATTGTATTCTGAAGGAATAAAAACACATACAATCTGAGCTGGTAGAATGTGAATCCTTCATAAATACATCAAATTTCAAAATTTTCCACTCTGCTTAATCTTGAGTAAAATCCAGAGTCCTTCAATGTTGCTAAATATTCATCATTATTCTGATAAACTGTGAACCAATGTTAACTTTTCCTTGACAGGACATGAGACAAGACCACAAAACGTATTTGTGGGCTTTGACTCTTCAGAAAGTGACTGAAAGCAGGGATCCAATCCATCAGTCGCATGAATATTCCACGAGACTTTGCATCTTTTTACAGATGTGTCACTGAGAACTTGTGCAAAATGATAGGATATAGCCATAGAAAGAAACAGCAATAGGATATAGCTATAGAAAGAAACAGCAATACAAAACTGCATTGAATGTGGGTTTAAAGAATTTACATCCCAAAGAAACCATCCAAGAAATTTGAACTTGAATTTATTCTACCTCTACTTCTACAGATTCCTGGGAATTAGTTTACTTAGGAGAGATGGATTAAAAGTAGACACAGTATACGCCTTTTACAGTGCAGATATAAATCTTTCTTACATTAATGGAGGTTCTGAAGACACGCCATCAAGAATACATAGAGACTTATGCCAGAAAGCTTGGAGCAAAACATAAGTGTATTAGCAAAATGTACAGACAGTAAAATGACCCTATTAATTATAAATTTCTTCTTACTTGGAATCAATTATTTACAATCATAACATAAAAATGTTGCAGAACTAAAGCCATCCTAACATTCACACATTTTAAAATGTTTTAAAATAAGAGTAAAGATAAACATAAACTTTAAGATAAGAAAGAAAATAAACATTCATTGAACCTGTTACACAACAGCTGTATTCATAAATTGTGGACATTGGACAATCCATGAAAATGTAGATCTACAGCTGGTCATAAATTCATACTAAGGACCAGACTCAGAGTCTTTCATGTGAATACACTAGTTGTAGTCTGAGGGCTAAGGCTTGTTTATTAGTCTATAAGCTGATTAGTTGTGATTTAGGGAGAAGCCCCCAAATTCAAATTGACTTTTGCTGTCTGGAAATCATATCACTGACTCAGTTTTCCAGAAGTATTGAGCTTAAATAGATACACACATGAAAACAAAATAAAAAATCAGGGAGTCCTGAGTCTAGAACAGTAAAAAAAAGAGAGGTATAAATCTAATAACTGCTCTTGAAGGTCAATATATCTTTGCTTATTTATTTAGAGTTTAGCAAACTACAAAATAAAAAGCTCTCACTGCAGCCTCTTGGGAATATACTGAAAAGTAGTGATTTTATCTTCACAGTTGAATGTTCTATAAGTGGCACTGACATCTTCCCGCAGCTAAGAACCAAATTAAGCAGGGGTGGTGTTAGTAGTGATAGAAGGAGACAAGAGCAAAAAAATTCAAACTCTCAACCCACTATTGAAATTTAAGTGCATCCAAACCCAGTATTTGCAAAAAGAATCATTGACTGCTCCAATAGAAATATTCCCAACAGAAGGCTGCAAGAGACAGTTGTCTTCTTTATATCGTTGTAACCAGTATTACACGGAAAAGAACAAAAGGTGGATAGTTAGATAAATACAAAAATTAGAACTTGAAAATAAATCTGCATGTTGCCRCAAACTGCTTAGAAATTTCACTTGAACCCCAAATTCTTTTTGCTTCAGCTATTTCATCCTGTTCCTGAATAATTTGTGAAAAAGTTGMGTGTGACGACATTATTTGTAAGCCATGTCACAAAAATAACCTTATAAACCCYAATTCTGACAATATTTATATGTAACCCTCTGTCTGGCAATTTATCCCGACCCTAGTAAGTTATTTATATAGCACCAATAGCCTGCAGGATTTATTACAGGCATGCAGGAAGACATATGGGTAGATTCTTCTCTCATTTATACTAGCATAAATCAGAACTACTGAAGTCACTGGAGTTCTACTTGTTTAAAGGTGGACTAAAAATGCTCAGTACCAACCCCAAACTTACCAGTAACTTTTCTACCTATTAATGTCAGACAGTTTTTATTTCTGTTGTCTAAACTCGTTCTTTTATCCAACCTCACTTGAGTTATTTAAACCTTTTAAACAGCATTGAGGCTTTTTGCCATTGTCTTGCCATCTTTTACTCAGACATTATCCAGATTTCTTCTTTGAAGACATACTTACGTCAATGGAGTAGTTCCAAACAGTACTCATTGTGTCATTTTTTGAATTTAGGAACAATATTTTAAAACCTTGAAATATTTATGGCACTTGCACATTACTCAGCCCAGCAGTTTGGACGTAGTCATGTCTGTTCAGAACTTGAGGTACTCAAGGACATTTGGGAAACTGAAACATTTCGGACATTTATGATCTTCAGTTTGGAAAATTTTGATGTAAAATTATCAATATTTATCAAAACATGCAATGACATTTAAGCTCAGAATATCAATCCTTTCTTTGTAACTATGATGCCACTGTCCTTTAAAGTGGTTTTTTTGTGTGTGTGCGTTACTTGCAAAGCAATTTGCAGCAGCAAGGGCACAAGGGTTATCGATGTGTTAGAAACCACAGAGGCTTCTGAGAAAAATCATGCAGGAATTTGAGCTTTTCTCCCTGAAGAGGCAGTGGGATCAATAACCACTGAAGGGCATCTACACTAATGCACACAGGATGGGCAACGAACTGGAGGAACTGGAAATCATGGTGCAGCAGGAAGACTTTGACATAGTTGTCATCACAAAAACATGGTGGTGCCTCACACAACTGCAGTGCTCCGATGGATGGCTATAAGCCTTTCAGAGGGGATAGGCAAGGAAGGAGAGGTGGTGGGGCTGCYCTGTATGTCAGGGAGTGTCTTCTTTGGAGCCTAATGATGGAGACAATAGGCTTGAGTGTTTGTGGGTAAGAATCAGGGTGAAAGCCACCAGCATGAATATCATGGTGGGAATGTTGATCTGCTGGAGAGCAGGAAGGCCCTGCAGAGGGATCAGGATAGGTTGGATCAGTCGGCTGAGGTCAGTGGTATGAGGTTGAAAAAGGCCAAGGGCCAGGGCCTGCACTTGGGTCACAATCTCAGGTATTGTTACAGGCTGGGGACAGAGTGGTTGGAAACGTGTCATGGGGAAAAAGGACCTGGGGGTGCTGCTCAACAGTGGCTGAACTTGAGCCAGTGTGTGCCCAGGTGGGTAAGAAAGCCAATGGTACTTGCCCTTTATCAACAATCTTGTGGCCAGCAGGACCAGGGCAGTGATTGTGCCCCTGTACTCAGCAGTGGTGAGGTCACACCTCAAGTTCCTGTGTCCAGTTCTGGACCCCTCACTGCCAGAAGGACATTGAGGTCCTGGAGCATGTCCAGAGAAGGGCAACAGAGCTGTGAAAGGGTCTGGAGCACAAGTCTGAGGAGGAGCAGCTGAGGGAGCTGGGAATGTTTAGCCTGGAGAAAATGAGGCTCAGGGAGGACTTTCTTGCTCTGCAACTCCCTGAAGGAAGGTTGTGGTGAGATAGGATTAATCTCTTCTCCCRGGTAACAAGTGACAGGATGAGAGGAAATGGCCTCAAGTCATGCCAAGGGTGGTTTAGATTGGACATWAGGGAAAATTTCTTCACAGAAAGCGTGATCAGGCAATGAAACAGGCTGCCCAAGCAAGTGGTGGAATGAGTGTACCTGGCAGTGTTCAGAAATTGTGTGGATGTGACACTTGCGGATGGTGTTTAGTCATGAACACGGCAGTCCTGCRTTAACAGTTGGACTCAGCCATCTTGGAGGCATTTTCCAACCTTAACAATTCTGTGAATTTATGATTCTATAATTCTATTATAGTTCAACAGAAGACAGAATGGACTCTTCATYTCAACAGCTAGCTGTTTCTTTTGATTTGCAGAGTGAGCAACAGTAGTGGGACCTGAATGGGTGGATGCAGGTGGAGACTAAGTAGAGTGGGCAGGAAAAAGCCACTTGTTTTCCCAGGGCCCCACTGACCCCAACAGAGTCTTGAACTACTTCTTGAGTGAATCTTCACACAKGGAACAGCAAGTTCTTATTTTTGGTGGCAATAAGGACTGAAATAAAACAGAATTCATTTTGTAATTGCAAGACTGAAAATCCTACACATGATTAAATAACTTATGGAACAGGACATAGAAATGAGAAACATTTAAATCAATCTGTTTAGAGGTCGGTAGTCTTATATAACTACCACATTTTGCACACCTCCATGTCTGGCATTTATGCAATTATTTCAGGAAACAATTTGCATAATCAAATAATTTGCATATGCTCACCTTAAGCAGAAGGATATATTTCATGCTGGAGAATGTGTCAGCCTGTTTGACAGGTTGGGTGAATGAAGCCCACAACTAGAAATACACTGAGCTTGTGTTCATTGTGCCTTCCACGTTTTCCCATTCTATTTGTAATGGTGAAAACTGCAAGGATCTTGAAAGCAGAAGGAATGTGAAAATCTATTTTCATTTGTCTCCCCACTCTGTGTTAACTTTACATGCTGTTTTTTCACGCTCCTTAAATGTCTTCTCTTCTTCATATTTGTCCCTATCAAGGGTTGTCACCCTGTTCTTCACATCTTGGTTATCATACGTAGCACTGGTTACTGAGTCAAAATCATCCCAACAGGGATGCTGGCATGGATTGCTAAATATTTGAAGTGTGTATGGCAGCTCTTCTTCTTCACAGTCTGATCAAAATTTACCTCTGGCAGAGGATACAGGAAATGGCCTTGCATTTACTTTGCCTCTCGTATTTAAAAGGTATTTGCAGTGAACCTACACATTTCATTGGCTTTCAGCATAGGTATGAAATCTTACTCTAGTATGGCATTAGCATTTCATGCCCTTGGTGAAAATGAAATAATCATTATCCTCCATGTAAACAAGGGCATGATCTGCCAGCCATAGATATGCAAACTGAATTCTTGTCTTCTAATTTCAGCATTTGCACTATAATCCATTAGCTTTTCACTGCGCTTTTAATAAATTTTGAGATTGCTGCAGCCATGCAAGAATGAAGAGATACAGGCTGTTTGCATAGCCTTTCCTTCATGCCAACTCTAAAAAAAGCCTAGGGATGGAAAGAAAAAAAAGGCAATCCTAAGATTCCTCGTCATTCTACTTATCCCACAGAACTCTACTGAAGGACCTTGTATAAAACTGTGTGTATATTCAATTGACAAAATCTACACTAACTTGAGAATTGATTTTACTGAATTACTTTGGGATGCTTTCAGTGGCATCATCAATAAAATTGACTGAGAACAAAACATCAAAACAGAAATTATTAGGTGTGTTTCACTGATACTTGTACAGCTGGATTAGTAGCATTCTATATCTGTTTGGATTCTGACCAGAAATTACTAAGCCTCTGATCCTTGAAATTTTCATGAATAACACAAAAGGAAGCTGCTAATCTTCATTATTCATTTTTTTTCAAGATTCCAGCTGTGCCATTAGTGAGAAGAATTATCACAAAATTAAGAACTGTAGGTTTTGTACACCTAATCATTTAAATCTCAGTGATACAAAATGGAAAGCATCAGTGTCTACCTTTAGATCCTTCAGCCTTGTTGGTTCCTTTTGCAATCATCCATACCAAGTCCAGAAAGTCCTGCTGGCTTTTTCAAAAGTTTAACAATGTCCCCAGAAATACATATATACTTTGGGTTTTCTGGACTCCTTCCTGGGAAATCATCTTGACGGTTGGCAAAAATATACATTAAAAAAAAAAAAAAGAGAAAAAAAATCTCTACTTCTGATGAGTCTAAAGCATATGCCTCAGAAATATGTTTTGATGAGTCTTTTCTATTTTTAATAACGTCTCAGAGTTAGCACATTGAGTTAAACAACTTGCTGTCTGAACACAATGTTCAGAGCAGTTTAATTTTTTACACTGTAAATTTTGCTGGGTTTTAAATGTAGAAATACATTGATCTTTTTATGTTGAAGTATCATCTCCTTAAAAAAGTAACAAAAGAGCAAGAAACACAGTAAAAACCCGCCATTTTTTGTTCTGTGCAAATAAAGAAAATTTCACAATCAGTGACAGTTTTGGACACAGGCATGTGAACCTCATGATTCTTTTGTTTTATTTAATTCCAACTAATATCATTTCAGTCACTGGAGCAGGTACTTGGCTTTAAATGTGTTCCTCTGGCAACAGTCAGGGACAGGGTACCAGCTAAATTTTGTTCCCCACTGTTGTGGTTTATACCCAGGTGTCTGCAAGTACCACGCAGCTTCTCACTCTCTCCCTCCTGGGGAGGAGAACTGGAAAAATATAAAACACATGGGGTGAGATAAAAGAAGTTTAATAATTGAAACAAAATATAACAACAATAGCAGCAACAACAAAAACAGCAATAATAATAATAATAATAGTAATGAGGGAAAGAGGGAGGGAGGGAGGGAGAGGGAGGGGAGTAAAACCCAAGAGAAACAAGTGATGCTCAATATGTTTACTCATCACACACTTGCTGATACCCAGCCCATTCTCCATCCAGCTCCCTCCAGTTTATATACTGGAGATGATGTTCTATGTTATGGAATATCCYGCTGGCCACTTTGGGTCGGGTGTCCCAGCCATGCTCCCTCCCAGCTTCTTGTGCTGCTGCTTCCTGGCAGAGCACAGGAAACTGAAAAGTCCTTGACTTAAGGTGAGCACAATTTAGCAACAGCCAAACTATCTGTGTGTTATCGACATTATTCTCATACTAAATACAAAACACAGCACTGTACCAGCTGCTGAGAAGAAAATTCAATTTATCTCCGACAAAATCAGGACACCCGTCCATATGGATTTAGTGAAACAATTCCTATACCCCAGAAAGTTCTGCAACACAATATTAATTTTCTGACTCCAACAGCAAAATTCCCTTGTCCAGATTAGAAACCCTTTCCTGACAGAGAAATCACTAGCCACTGTCAACAAACTGGAAGCTTCCTCAACAGCATCAAGGCTAGGGTAAGGAGGGACTGTGAGGTCTCTGTCCTTAGAAATGCTGACTTACACTGCTGTGCAAAGCAAAGGACAGAGGACAGGCAAGAACACACAGTGCAAAACCACCACAGTGCATGCCTACAGCTAAGCTAGTATAAATTCTGAAGAATTTATACCAGCTTTATGTAAATTACAACTTATTCATCCCCGGTTCCCCCCAAAAATACCTTTAGCATTTTCCCAATATTTAGTCTTGAAAATGTTTGACAATGATGATGATTATATAGAATATTTCTACCTAAGAATGCACACATTTTTCTGTGACTTTGAACAGCTTTCTTCCAGGGAGGTATGGCTTTTGTCTTAACTCGGATGAGATCAAGGATAGAGTCCAAATTGAAACCATTGAGAACTAATGGTTATCTTGGAAGTTCCAGATTAATTTGGCTGAAGTAAAATGAATATTATCTGGGAGATAGCTAATTAAGAAGTAGAATAAGTAATTAAATGTTTCTTCTGGCCTGACCCAGAATAAAATATAAATCATAGCTAGTTTAGGTGAAACAGAGGTCACCTGTTTTAAATACTTAAATTAGTGAATTTTGAATGTATTCCTCTTTTATCCACCCTTTAAATTTCAAATATTACATCCAAATCAATGRCTACATTCATACTCAAATGATTTCAAAGTAAAATAGAAGTGCTACAGAAACTTAAATGTCAAGTCCTAAAATCATTTGATATGACATAGACATGATGAATAAATTCAGATATTAACTTTTGAAACATTCTTAAACTGAATAATCATATTAAAATATTAGCCTTGCAACCAGTTCTGTAAATGTGCTGGCTTAAAACACAGCTAGAAAATTAAACCCACTCAAGCTGCTCCCTTTTCTCCCTGCCCCTTCTGATAATGGAGAAACATTAGGAGGGATTATAAACTGGAATCACAACTTACAATAATTAAAATTTGAGTAACTACAATGGGAACAGACCTCAACACAGACAGTGTTGTTAGCAGCTAGCTATAAAATGGGCTTGACTCAGGACATAAACCATTGTGGGTCACCAGTGAGCACTGCTATTGTGTCTTCTGGTGGTCCCCTCATCTGGGATGATGTGGAGAAGCATGGGTGTTGAGAGGCTGCTGGAGGGCTGACCCCTTCCTGCTGGGAGATGGTGTGACGTGGTAAATCTCACTCACAGTGAGCGTGCAGAGTGGCCCAAGAGCTAAGCGAGGTGTGAGGATGAGACTCAGGGTTTTACTGAAGTTTTGCTTGTGATTTAACTGGCTCTTTGGGCCTCTGTGCACACCTGCTGTTCTTAAGCCCTGGCAAACTCCCTGAAAAAAGACGCAACTCCCCAGCTGCTTGTTTGAACAGAAAACAYAGTGGCCTGTTTGGAAAGAGAGGACCAACTCGAAACAGTCACCTGAAGTCCCAGCACCTTAAATATGCTGGTCTACATCCTTGAGGAGTCATAGACAGTTTCTGACATGGAAATGATCAGATTATAAGTAGATAAGATATTTCCATCAGGTGCCCAGGCGCTGTGAGGAGCAGGAGGTGAGCTGGGCACCCCTGCAGTCCCTGGAGAGAGAGAGAGAGCACAGTCGGTCAGGGATCTACACTGCAGCCTGTGGAGGACCCCACGCTGTAGCTGATGGATGTTCCTGAAGGAATTGCAGTCTGTGGAGAGTCCATGCTGGAACAGGTTTATCCTGAAGGATGGCAGCCTGTGGGAAGGACCACAGTGGAGCAGGGGAAGAGCGTGGGAAGGAAGGAACAGTAGAGAGGAGCTGTTATGGGGTTAGGGGTTTTTTTTGTCTTTGTTTCTCACCATACAACACTATTTTAATTGGTAACAAATGAAATTATATTTTTCCAAGTCAAATGACAGGTTTTTTTCCAAGCTCATGACAGTAACTGTTAAATGATCTCACTGTCCTTATCTTAACCCATGAGATATTCAATCTTGTTTTCTTTCCCCCAGTCCTGTTTAGGAGAGGGAGAGAGTGGCTGAGCAGGCATGTGGCATTCAGCCAAGCTTAACCACAATAAACAGCAGAAATTATTCATGTAGATGTAGAAACTATTTAAAGAACAGGGTTATGTACATATGGGATGCTTAAGAGATATTTTACATATGAGTGGTATAATTGAAGTGGATGGTGGGTGTGCTGGGGTGTCTTATAGGACTATGATCGGGTGGAGAATCTGAAATTAGGAAAGCAACATTTTGGAGAGTCTTATGCCATCAAGCTAAAGATGCTTCTGTCAGCAATGGAGACACCCATTGCACGAAGTTGTGGGGGACCATCCTGTTCAGGAGATTTGACTCCCCACGTGACCATTCCTATGCCAAGATGTCAATAATTTGGTTTCTCTTTTTAACCAATGCTGTCTCCATGCAGTGAAATTATCTACAGGACTAAAGGAACCTACACAAGCCTGAATGCATTTCCTAATAATCATCTCCAATTCAAATAATCAGTTCTGTCATTGTTTAGCAGAGTGAAACTGAAATTTAAGACAGAACTTAAAAGCTTAACTATAATCAACAGTTCTCTAATATTGTAGTGATTTACGTCCCAAAAAATCCCTGCTGCATAATGTATTAATATCATTTTTGGATATTGACAGGAAAATATTTTTACATTTCTCTTGAAATTTGCTTAAAAATAGATAATTTTTCTTAGAATGTGGCTTCCTAATGTTTGGAATTAAGAACGCAGATATAAAAGTAGTTAGAGGTACTTTTAAGATATAAAAGTAGTCTGAGGTACTTCAACAACCCCACTGCTGTCAAAAAAAAAAAAAATCATATTGCAGGATCTTTCACAATTTTTTTTTAAGGCCTTCTACTATATATGTGGTGAGAGAGTATAAAATATGAGATATCCTTTTATTTTGCATTTGGTGCTGGACGAACACAGAAGGCAATTATTTCTGCACTATATATCAGCACAGTGTCTCTTCTCACATTTCAAGAGGTATTGGGACATTACGAGGAAACGTAGAGGAGATCATATCAGTGTCACTCTCCTTGCTCCTTATCCTATACAGCTAATGTTCACTTCTCTGAGCTTGTTCCCTTCCCACCAAAATAACTACAATGAAGGTACTGAATATCAGAAGCTTTTGAAGCAGGCCTGGTTTCAATCCACATCAGAAAACCATCATAATTTTGCTCCAGCTATCAAGTCATTTGGAAATACCTTTTTTGTATCCTCCTTTTGCAAGCACGGAAAATGAAGGATGCATCTTGACATGGTACCAAAGTGGAAAAAAAGGCAGAGATTTCATGTCTAAATTCTCCTGCCTTTTGACCAAGAACTTTATAGTTGGTTAAACACCTAACCTTGCCAATAAACCTATTGAAATGTCATTTTAGGATCTGATTTGATTTAGATAGCCTTAGTGAATGAATTTAGGGATGAAGTATTTTTTCAAACAATAGAACTTATTACAGCTCACCACCTGATGTTACCCAGTGGTCTGACTTGCATGCATCAGCTTTTTATCATATAGTTAGGAGTATTACAGGGGCTTTAAGTGTGGGCAAGAGTGCAGTGAAGCCACACAGACAGAATATTGAACAGAGAATTAAATTATGAGCTGCCCTGCAGACTCTGTACTATATTTTGTCCCTTTTATTCTGGCTCTGTGATTTTAGTTTTCCCATCTGTAAGCTGAGAATAACAGTGCTGCTTCTCCTAAAACAAGTGTTAAGATCAGAAGATTTAAGATAGACTATTATTGTTCTAGATGTGCTATACATAGAAAATCACATGCTTGTGTGAAGGGAAAGATGTTTCCATATGCATTGCACTTAACATTGCCATAATCCAGTTCTACATCTGTTGCTGCCAGACGTTTGCCAGCCTTCTAAGATGTTGCTACTTAAGCTCATATACAAGAGAAATGGAAAGTGGAGAATTATGGGATTTGATAAACTCTTATGTGCCAAGGCTACTTCTTTTTTTTCTGGTGCCAAGACTAATAAACCATTTAGCAGTAGCTGCCTCCTGCAATCTTCAAAAATTATTGGACTATTTCAACATTCCTTATTATAAGAGAAAGACATATTTCCTTTTCCATCCCCACTACATTTCATTTCTAATGGAAATGTCTAATGCTTTCTTGCTAAAGCTAACTGAATTAACTATAATGAATTTTGTGATCAGGTTACCCATATAATCCTTTCCTCCTAAATCACTGTGATTTCTTCTCACTCCAAGCAGGAAATTCTGCATGTGTCTTTCAAGGATCCAAGGCCCAGCACTGGTACCATGGCTCAGGGATCAGAAGAATTAGCTACATTTTAAGATAGATCAGTGAGGGCCATGCAAGATAAGAAATGTTGACAGAACTGTAGAGTTAGAGAACATTAGTACCTAAAAAATTCAAGGTGGAAAGCCAATGAAATGCACAGGCTTAAAACCCCAAAGCAAAAACGTGGAAAAGCATCAGCCTGAGAGGATTTGTGAGACAACAAGCTGACAACACAGAGGGCTCYTCCCTGCCTGAATGCTGCCTGACTGACCAGCAAAGGCTCTTCCAATGTTTTACTGGGGGCTTGAACCCACTGCTGCTTAGCCTAATAGTTTCTGAGGTCCTTGTGATCTTGTCTGTGCATTAGGAAATACATAATCCCTCCATGCCTTATTGATTTTCCTCTGTGTGTGCATGTGTATATATGCAAATACACAAATATAAACATATATATATGTTTCTACATGTCCACTGATATTCTATTTGCAAGGACTCTTCCTGCTCAGCTAAAAGAGGTCACACTGTCTCTCTTTCAGTATTACAAATTAGAACATTTAAAGCAAATAATGTAAAATAACATCTATACAAGTAGGTAAATGCTATGCTCTTCACCTCCTCTGGAGACAGTTATTGAAACTCTAGGACAGTTTAAAATAAACATAATAATAGTTCTCCATCTATTCTCAGTCCTTGTGACATTCAAGAATTTCAATATGAAAAGCTGACTTTGCTGAAGGATAATGCTGGGCATTCTAAGTCACCAATTAGGATGCAAACCTGAATGCTACCTATTGCTAAAATATAGTCCATTTGCATACAAAAAAAAAGACAGTCAAGCAAACAAGAGTGCTGCCCCTGGAATCTAAAGTAGCTGAGACATAAACCTGGCTTTAAGCCAAGAAAATCACCTAATTTGAAAAAGAAAATGACATGAGAAAACTTTCTTATTTCAAAGGTTGTTTGTAGTCAAATAAATGTCAAGTCTTTCATAGTATAAAGTCAATACATACATTTCTGCACCCCAAACTGAAAATAATTTATTTGATTTATTGTGGTTCATTATGCAAATCATAGGATTAAAAACAAAAACAAAACAAATGTACCATAACATAGTTGGACACTCAGAGTGATTTATCTGTATTTCGAGACTCTCTTAGCAACACTTCAGGAGCCATCTATAGCCAGAAGAGATTAGATGCTCAAACCACCCCAATTCTTTTTTCTTACAAGTTATTCAGGTCCTTAATTAATGCTTCTGTGCCTTATAACAATAAGATATGAAGATAACAGAAGCCTGAATGCAATCAGGTTCTAAAAATCCAGTTTTCTTTACAGATCTTCTTCAGATAAAAAGTAATTAGTGAATCTGCATTCCATCAGTAGCTCCACAGATTTTTCTGCTATCAACTCAGGTGAGTGCTCTAGTCACCACTTTGTGATTCGTACGTGAACAGAAGAAGCTCACCTGTAAATGTCTAAGCTACTGAATTTTCTGTTATTGTTTTAAGCATCTTAGAATCATCTAACATCTTCAGCTGGGGAAAAAAAAAGGTCTTGCAGAGGAGCACCACACTACTTTTAAAGCAGTTGAAATCAACTCCTTCTGGAATTTGCAAATGAGAGGAAAATGTCATAGTGGCATGCCACATCTACACATTTGTACAAACAAAGCTATTAATAGACTACTAGAGCTGTAAAAGCAAGCACTCTGAAGTAGCAAATGTCAGAGCTAAATTTATTCTCTATGACCTTAATTCATTCTTTTTCATGGTATGCTCATAACAATAAAGGGTCTAATTACATAATCACCTAATATGTTTGGGGTTTCTTGTGAAATCTGTGCAGGTTACTTGAGAAATAATTTGCAATGATAATAAAACAGAGGGGAAAAAATATCCTTGTCACGCATCATTCAGAGAAATCACCTCCAGAACTAGAAGTGTACTCTTAATTAAGTTGCTTAAGTAAGTGTGGTAAGTATATTAATTCTGTTAGAATGATGTGACTGTGTTTTGTACAAATATTATTATTATTWTTATTATTATTACTTCAGTTAAAAAAAAATAGTTTCATATATCATGGTCAGACATGAGCTTAGATATGTCTTTGCTGACCTTGAGAAGGATAGACTGAGATTCTCTAGGTGTTTCCAAATACAGCAATGAGATTCTCCCCTCCCCTAAACATTAAAATCTTGCTCCTAGCTACTTTCAGTTTATATCATCAAGTAACAGCCCTTAATTGCAAAATTCAGTATAAACTATGCAAAGGAAAGAAAGCCACATCCTTCTTTGCAAAATGGGGCATAATTAAATTAAAACATGGGGTTTTTTCTCCTCAGTAGGTCTTTGACATACTGTGTGTATGTAATCCACAGTCAGCCACTCAATTCTGTTCCATGTGATGTGTGTCAGCCGTTACAGAAAAGAAAATCTTTCCTGTCACAATCAGCACACACATCGATTTCAGCAGTTCCCAAAGGGTTCCATTTGATTCTTATCTGATTCCAAAATACGGAATCTTGGATTCTGGGGCTGTACATTCCTCCAGGCGCAGAACAATTGTTCTCTTTGTAAATGCTAACAATCCTAAGGATGATTACATGATCTAGCTCTAGATCTTGTTAAGCTATTACTGAATTGACTGCTTATTGAAAAGTAAAAGCATAGAAATGAGAAGTGGTTCTCAGTGTAAAAACTTTCTCTGAGCCATTCATTTTATATTAATAAGTTTAGGGACAATCATAATTAATGCATGAATATGCATAGGATTGATATGAGCAATCTTGATTCAGTTCTTGACTAGGTCTTGATTAAGATGACCAGAAACTACAGTGCAACTGAACTCCACATCTATTTTTGACTTTTATGCAGTCAGAAAAAGATTTAAAGAAGAGTTTATATAGTGGATATTTTAGCAAAAGAAAATAATGTATGGAAGAAAGGAACTACAGGGACTGAGAAGAAAACAAGCTTAACTGGATAATTATAAACTAAAACTTGTTTATCTTTTATTTACAAGGTTTTCTTCTACCACTCATTATTTCATCTGAGTAGAGTTTGGAAATTCTATTCAGTGTTAGCATTTGTGGATACACACATTTTCTTTTTGGGCATAATGGATTAAGCTATGGTTTCCTAAACCCAGTAACAAAGCTCACTCAGTGTTTCCCAAAAAATTTTTTTTCTGAGAAATGATAACACAAACTTCTTATCAGAAATTTTGAAATTCTYCTTGTATACTTAGTAATTCACAGACTGGTCTTGGTTCTTACATTGGCATTAACCTTTATAGCTTTTTTTAAAAAAAATCTTTCTTCCATACTTTTGAAGATGAGGCAAAATGCATATCCTACACCTGTGTGGGTTGAAAAAAAAATGGAACTAGAGGAAAGAAAAGAAGCCTATCTTATGGAAAAATAATATCTAAAAGTAGATAAAAAGTCTACAATTTGATGTAATTCTTTAAAATTTAAATGAAGTTCTCCTGGAGTCAAAGACTGCAAAGGACTGGCATGTGGCTTACCAATTTACAGATCAATAAAGGGTCTGCCTGAAACATCAGAGACTTTCAAATACCTTCTTCAAACAATGAAAAGGAAATGTCCTTTTGCACTTGTCTAAAGGGGCTTTAAAAGAAGCTAATATTTCTTTATCATAATTGATTTTTACTTCAGTAATGGCTACTTTCAAGTAATATACTCATATCTTAAACTTAATCAGCTTTTCCCCCAACCTCTTGATCTTCAGAAAACTTAACTTTTGGCTGGTAAAACTTATTTTATGTTCTACCACTTTCTAACTCACGTTTCCTACAATAACAATTCATTAGTCACACTAAATTTTAACAAGCCTCAGTAAAGAGCGTTTCATAAGAAATCGAATACTTCATTTAATTGGCATATGTGTCAACAAAACTAAAATTAATCCAAACTTTCAGCAGAYTGGGGTTTTTTATTTAATCCTGTGCACCTACTCTGTCTACTTTAACACATTGTGCTCATAAATGCAGGTAGCCTTGACATACATAGCAGGTGGGGGAGTTACAATACCTATGGTATTGTAGTTACAATCAGGTGGCTACGACCGCTGTGTGCCCAGGCAGTCAAAAAGGCCAATAACACCTGGCTTGCATCAGAAATGGGGTGGCCAGAAGACCAGGGCACAGACTGTCCCCCTGTGCTGGGCACTGGTGAGGCCACACCCCAAATGCTGGGTTAAGTTTTGGGCCCCTCACTGCAACAAAGATATTGAGGGGCTGGGGCTTGTCTGGAGAGGGCCAATGGAGCTGGCCAAGGGTCTGAAGCACAAGTCTGGTGAGGAGCAGCTGAGGGCTTCTGGGGATGTTTAGCATAGAGAAAAGGAGCCTTGGGTAAGACCTTAGCACTGTCTACAAGTACGTGACTGGGGTTTTTAGCCAGGTAGGGGTTGTGCTCTTCTCCCAAGTAACAAGTGACCTTGGGTTGTGCCAGGGTAGGATTAAATTGAATATTAGGAAAAACTTCTTCACTGTGAAGGTTGTCAAGCACTGGTGTAGGCTGCGCAGAGAAGTGCTGGAGTCACCATCCCTGGAGGGATTTAAAAGACGTGTAGGTGTAGCACTGGCTGAGCGGTGAACAAAAAGTGATAGGTTGAAGGTTGCACCTGCTGATCTTAGAGGTCTTTTCCAACCTCAGCAATTCAATGATTCTGTGAAAATGAGATTGCTTTTTTCTCAGTATCTGAAAAATATCTAAATGGTGCTGTTTTCTCTGTGTCTTTTCTGAACTACTTGAAGACTCAGTGAAAGAGCATTCAACATATATTTGGCCCCTTAACATTTTTATTATTATTTGCACGTTTTCCAGTGACTCCGTTCTTTCCTTACATTTAATGTCCATAAATCTGACTATTTTTGTAGTGCCAGGTCATGACTGTTTCAGTTGTTATTTAAAAAACTGTCTTTTTTTTTGTGGACRATATAATTAGATACTGAGAATCACTGTTGTCAACATTTGTCTATTGGAAATGTTGACTGCCACAGGGAGATAAAAGACTCTTAATTCAATTTGATCAAAGTGCCTTAAACAAATACATACAGTGGTGAGATTCTATGAAATATTGATCAGTTCTTTCAAGYAATTCAGAAATAACCCACTTAAAACCTTAAAGACATACACAGATTTCCTATAATCTTTTTTCTTCTTTTTTTGTTCTAAAACTAATAAAACTCTGGGAATTTTAGTTGTTTTGTTTGTTGGGGTTTTTTTGGGGTTTTTTTTTGGTTAATAGCTGAATGGATTTAATAATTTCTACAAATAATATTATCTTTGATACTTAATAAATAAGCAATTTAATTTATTTCCAAAACTACAAAGATACTTGAAATGGTTTTAGGTCAATTGGATAGACATTATTTATTTTGAAAAAATATTTTCTTTCTTCTGAATATCATGATTAAATTAAATTACTGATCTGTCTTCATGTGAAAAATACACCTCTTTTTATTGCTGATTACCAAGGAAGGTATGGCACTAATATTATGAACTGAAGTCCATTTTATTTCATGATTACACTTTTTTCCCATAAAATACTAATGTTTACATCTACTAGAACATTTTCTCTCTTCCTCACCTCCATTTTTAATGGATCACTCCTTAAAAAAAATCTTTCCATATAAGCACCACGGTCTTGAAAATAACGAAGATTTTACTTGAAGTTACATTTCATAAATCATATTATCMTTTTTTGTTATTATTTCCATCTTCTAATATTTTCTCCATTTTTGCCTGTGATTCCAGGTATAAAGCCCAATGTGCCACAGGAATAACGGGAACAGTTTTTCACCTGCTGCCTCTGAAAAGCMTATCGTTTGCTTAGCAGTGCACCGTGCAGTTCCGTATTGCTGCACCTCAGCACACAGTGTTGACGTTGACTGTCGACTGGGAGTACATGGCACCATGTGGGGACAGTTTGTACACTCCAGAGCAGGTATTCTGGATTTTAGGAGGCTGTAAAGTTTGTACATTTTTTCCTCTTATGCCACAGCATGGGGTCATAAAGACTGAGAATAGCTCGTCACTGATGTTCACTAGGCCACAAATACCTTTCCTCCTCTGCAGCCCTTGGTGCCCACCTGGAACTCATACCAGGGTTTATTTTATTAATATATTATATTATATTAATATTTTTATATCCCATCTGTCACCTTAGCTCCTCAATATCTTATATTCTTGGCATGTTGTAAACTTTACTCTCTTAGTTATGGAGTTAACRAAAGGTTGGATGAAGCTGATGAGACAAACATTACCTGATTTCTTCAATCCTTTTTGTTTTGTCATACTCATATGGCAAAAAATAGCAAACCATCCACTGCATGGAAATGACCCTTATTTACTAAATAATACTAAAAAAGATCAAATATTCCAGCCTTTCCAGCTCCATAACTTTGGGATAATTACACAGTCAGTGTTAGTCACTMTACAACTCCATGACAGAAATTCAATCTAGCCAAAGTGGAGATTTGATAGAGGATGATATTAGAAAGAAAAAAACAAGCAAACCATCAGACAGAGCTTCTATCCTAGGCCATTGTCTAGCTTGCAATTATAAGAACTTACAAACAACACAAGAAGTTTGCACCAGTGTCTCTGGGGTGTTAAATTGCAAGGCTGCCATGCAGATCAGAGGGATATTTGTTCCCTTAACTTCTGAAAAGGAAGGTGGCATCATCAACTTTGTGAGGATATTATTTTTCCTCATTCAGAAATGGGACTTGTACCTGCTGACAGGTAGTAAGAATGTTAGGTTAGAACATTTAATACATTGAAATGCTTTGCAGGGTTGACAAAAATTCATTATTCACAGTTTAAACATCTAAATATGCAGGATTAAGATGGAACATTAATGTTTGATAAATTACCTTGCATCCTCTTGCTGCATGACAAATTTTATGTAAAATATTTGCTTACTATTGGTTACAGTTAGAGATAGGACAGATAATTCAGAATATGGATCTTATTCAGTAAAGCAAATGCTATTTTTATAATGTCTAGTGCACTACTCTGGGTTTCTGAAATTAAAGGTGCTAAATACACAAATTTTCTTTTTTCTGTGGAAAGAATTTCCATCTCACACAAAATTTAAAGTAAGTTTAATTCTATTGATTGCAGTGCAGCTTCTCTTGATAATGATATGAATGTGATTAAGTATTTTAAGACTACTATGTCATCTGATCACGTATCTTCTCTGTTGCCATGTCATTTATGCCTGGAGGGAAATTATCCTTTCACTTACATCCATGTAAACCTGCTCTCTAGTAAGTTAAAAGAAAGCACTGAACAATATCCACCTAAAGTTTTGAGGCAGAATGATAATTTGGATATAGTAACAGCTATTATAAAGCCAAACCAAAAGCTAACTGTACTGAAAGGCAACTGATGGCATTCCCAGCGCAAATCAGAATCTGTGGAATGTCCTCTCACATTAACAGCGTCAGGGCTCTTTCACTAGTCTAAAAAATAACAGGAGCAGATTTGTGTGTCCCATTCTACTACTTTGAATATGGACAAGTGTGTTTTTTAGGTCTAAGTATCATTGCCATGTAGAAGGCTTAATTGGAAAGATGCAGATACTTTTGGGACTCTCAGTCTCACTTGACAGGGAGTAATGCATCTTATTTTGCATTGGAAAGAACAAAAATAGAACTGGTTTCAGTTTAAGATAAACGGTCAAAACTTCTGCCTAAGAAAGGAAAAATTAATAGTATTAATGCATTATCTCTTACTGCTTTGGAGACAGAATGCTCTCCGTTATGGAGTGTAATTATTGTCTAATAACTAATTATTAATAATTATTTCTAATTATTATATTAATTATTAACAATTAATTATTGCAATTATTGCAATTATTGTCTAAATTGATGCAGACTGCAAATTTTCACTGCTCTGAGAAAAAGAGTAATTTATCTCCATCTGGAAGCATCCCTTGAACCTGTGTGCCCTAAGGACATTA
Source organism: Parotia lawesii (assembly GCA_003713295.1). Classification (NCBI taxonomy): domain Eukaryota; kingdom Metazoa; phylum Chordata; class Aves; order Passeriformes; family Paradisaeidae; genus Parotia; species Parotia lawesii. The sequence continues at coordinate 1,293,580 of RAHM01000183.1, forward strand.
AAGAGACCTGGTGTTAACCAGAGCTTTGAGGTAGATTTGCCTGGCCTGTCTCCTATGCAAAATTCTCCAAGTAGGAATGAAGGTGACTTACCAAGTTACCTCCCCACCCTCTTCTCTCCCCAAAAAACAACTCAACCCCAAATCCTTCTCAATAAAAGGGAGAGGTTCTGTCAGACTTGATACTAAAAAGACTGGATTTTTTTAAATAGACCCAATTAAAAGTTACTACTACACATTTCCACATTTCCACAGTGGAAATGATTAGAAAAAATAAAAATCACATGTAACTCTGCATACTGTTCTTTAAAAGCGGTCCTTGATGCATCTTTGATCTGATTGTAACTAATCCATGGCTGTAAATTGTAACAAACTCCCTGTAATCTTCAAGAAGTTTTTTTGCTATTAGCCTGGCCATCTTGTCTCTAGTTTTCTCAGCCAAGTATCCTGATCCCTCAGGCTCACAGAGTCTCTCCTGCCTCCTATATCTTACTTTCTGTGAAATCTTGTTTCCCTTGAGCATGGCTAATAGCTCCCTGAGGAAAGCACTTTCTCACCCATGTGACAAACATCAATTCCAACATGCTATGAAAAAGCAAYATTACTTTTTTTTTTTTTTTTTTAATCATATCCATACACCATGATATTGCACCTTATTTCTGGGAAAAAAAAACTTTACCCAATAATTTAGCATATTCACTCTTAGCTGACATGCTTAGCTGACACGCTTAGCTGACACTTGGCGTATTTAGTGACATAGTTTCAGCAGGTTGTGTGTGTGATTTCATGGTGCACAGAGGTTTCACATTGCTCCTCTCCCTTAATGGAACATAACATAAAAAGAGAGCAAATAAAATGCATGATTTCTGTCTCTAGTACAATGCAGCATCACAGAAATATATCTGAGTGTTTATGTCTATCCAGCCTTCTATTATATATATAAAAAAAAGTGCTTATGACTGTGTTATAGGAAAAGGTCCAAGCAATTGTATTAATGCAGAAGTTAGACTTAAGTAATATGTATTTAAATATGGATATAGAGCTGAGTGATTGAGATTGCTTTTACTGACTGTAAAAAAAAAGAGCCTCCCCTGCATTATAGCTCTTAAAGCCGAGGGACAAGCATTTAAAGCAAACAGAGCATAGCAAGACCAGAATGCCAGAGAAGTTAGTTGTAAATTGACCAATTTACCCTGACAATGGTAAGGTTTGTCATCCCCAGAAGTAATGACAATGAACTATCTTGTTCACACAGTATAGGAGATTAGGTCATATTTCCAGCCTTTCTTTCTCTCTTAGAAACACAGTATTGTTATCTTGCAGCCTTTTGAGAAGTCACAAGTATTGCATTAATTTAAACGGAACAAGAATAGGCCTCTACCACTTCAACATTAAAAGATATAAAAGCAGTTAATTTTCAAAGCTTCTTGTTCATCCAATATTTATTCAATTTTCATAAAAATAGTAATAAACAGATTGTCTAATAAAGACCAAAGAAATTCAAATTCTTATGATAATATGAAGAAACACTATATTAAAACATAAAGGCAACATATCATGAAATATGCAACATTACCATTTTACCACCTCATATATCTGCAGTTCTTGCATATTTATGTATAATTTCTTTCTGTAAGAGTATTTTAGCACGTTTTTTATATTTCTTTCTATGTGTTTATCCTAAAAAGAAAGCAACTGACTTTTGCAGCATAAATTACTTGCAGCTATACGTAGGGTAATGTCTTTCCAAAGGCAAACTGAATTACTCCAAACTCATTATGAATAAAACTTTACTACCATTTGTTATTTATATAAAGTCCTGTATATCACTTGCTAATATAGTCACATTGGGATAGCAATACCTTTGTGTTCATGCATACTCCTGTAGTTACATACATGTTATTGACATTAACCGAATTAATAAAATAATTGAATATTATAATTGAATATTATAATCAACAGTGCTTGTAGAATTAATGTATATTCTGTAAGTTGTGAATATCTTACCTAGAAAAAAAATATTCATGTTTCAATAGCAGAGGTTTGGTCATTTTTTTTTTTTCATGCTAGAGAGTGAAGTGCTGATCAAAATGAGAAAGGAGGGAAATAGCTGACAGGTACCTGTAAGGGTGGAAATATCCCCCTGATAGGCTCTAACTGGAATGGGAGACTTGGTYCTTGCTGGGTGCTCTATGGTGGGCTGACCTTGGCTTGCTGCCTTGGGAAGACAGGGCAAAATAAGATGAAAGATCTTGTGGTTCAAGACGAGGACAGGGACATTGTTCAGGAATTATTGTCATGAACAAAACAGACTTGACCTGGGGGCTTAACACAATTTTTAATAGCAAAGTAGGATAGTGAGAAATAAAATCAAAACTGTAAACACCTTCCTTCTCATTTTCCCACTTTCCTCCTGGGCTCATCCTCACTCCTGACCATTCTATCTTCTTCCACCTGAGCAGTGCAGGGGGATAGGGAATGGGGATTGGGTTTAGTCTGTAACACATCCTCTCTATTCTTTTTTCTCCTCACACCTTTTTCCCTGATCCAGCATAGGTCCTTCACACAGGCTGCAGTCTTTCAGATTAAACCTGCTATAGCCTGGGCTCCTGCCAGGGTTGCAGAGTGGACATGTGCAGATATGATTGTTCACAGACTCCAAGGAAACAGCTGCCTCTCCATGGTCTTCCCTATGGGCTGCTGGAGCATCTCCTCCCTTTTCTTCTCTGATATGGGTGTCTACATAGTTACCCCAACCCAAAACCTTGCCAGATAAACTGAAGAGACCCCCATATCTGGGATGTTGTGGAGGGAATACCAGGTCTTACCTTACCCTTGGGCTGTTAACCTCTGCTGTTCATCCATCTGGACACCAATGACTCTGCTGGGTGAATCACAAGCATGCCAATGGAAACTGAGCTCTGGAAGTGAGGGTCAAGGGACTGAGGGACAAGCAACAAAATCCTGTGATGGTTTCAAATGCTGAAAGAATTGGATATACACCATGGTTCAGTACCTGGCTGTGGGACTGATGCTGCAGGGAGAGCTTCAGCTGAAACAAGAATTTCTTGCACCTTTGGTAGAATAACTTGGTGGTGTTGTATCAGTCCATTGGACCACCATGAGATCACACAGATATATTGATTGGGCATGTTTTCCAGTGTGCATCAGGTAGACAAATAACCTGGCACAGGGACAGGCTCAGTCAGGTAGCTCTTTAGGGATGAGACAGTGCTTTTCTAAGCAATGAAAATACAGAAGTTTTCCCCAAGCAGAAAGTGCTGGGCAGTGTGTGGTGTTGAGTTCATAATCATCAATAGTACAGCAAGAACATTAATGGGCATAGAATGGAATATCCACAAAGCATTTCCACTCTCATACTCAGTTGTAACCCCTAGCATGGCAGCTATATATAATTGCTACTGTATCTGCACATTATGACACGGCTGAGCAAAATATCTGACCTTTATGCAATGTCTGTGCTGAACTAATTTTGTCAGACAACTGCAGCCATCTTCAAAAAATTTCATAGATCTTTGGGGATGAAAAATCTGTGAAGATGTGTACACTCAATATGCTGAATTTCTGACTCACTGTATTTGGTGTCTTTAAAAGCTCCTTCAACTATGTGACTGCAAAGGGAGAACAGTGCTTCCAGTACTTCAGCCTCCTGCTTTCCCTGCTTTTTTTTTGCCAGCTCAGCAAACTAGCAGCAGTTATAGCCTTCTGTGGAATCACTGGAACAAGCAGAGAGCTTTCTCTAATGGGAGGTGCAATTACTTCCTCTACATACTCCTCTTGAATCATTTTGTCAGCCATTACCTAAACTCAAAGTCAGTTTGTACTGACGATGTAGTAACATATTGATCCACCCAATTTGTCTGTGCTGGTGAAATTCTTAGCAGCCCACTACATATGCTGCTTTAATACTAATGGGTTTGACATTCACACATGGAAGAAATATAAGATATATGTTGGTTTTCTGCTCTTGAAGACAAGCCTAATCCACACTTCAGACAACTATTTGACATTAATTGCAGGTGCAGTTTGCCAGCTCTTGAGTTCTGACATTGCAGCCTTGCCACAACTTTGAAACATGGAGTAGCATGATTCAAGGGCTCTGTAGTCTTCCTGCTTGAATTAGCAATTCATTCCATCTTTTTTGTAAAATTCCAGTTTGATTTTAGCTAAATTTGCACCATTCTCAAAGTTACTGCATATGTTCCCAACATATTTATACAGGCAGGGTTAAGAATTGCCGATATTTTCATTCAAAATCATCTGGTTTTGGCACACCATCCTTCTCAGCCTCTCCTGTAAAGCATTTCAGTTGATAATTAAAAGTAAGCCTTACATGTTTAATCCTTGTAACTTTAGCTGTTTCGGGATCATATTTGCAGAATTAGGTCCTATTTCTGCAAATACTGAGGTCAGTGAGAAGGTTCATGAGCTTCAATGACTTGGCAGTTTGACAATACTGTTCAACTCAAACTGTACTAAGTACCAAAAAAACCAAGCACTGAACATTATTGTAATAAACCTCCATATGACAAAGCATGCCCTGATTTATGAGCCTCTCTGCAGTAAAATAATTCTACTTTAAAATTAAATTTAACACTTCAGGACAACTACCATTCCAAAATGTATGCAGCCATATCAGTTAGAGTATAGCTATCCTTTTAGAGGAAAAAAAATTCCTTTCAAATCAGTTGCATACAGTTTTCTTCAAGATTCATGTTAAAACTCTGACTGAAGATTCCCTCAAGTATTTATATAGAGGAAAAAATCAAAGATGTATTAAAAATCAATTAGATGTGTAATGTCTATTAAAGTTTTTAGAAATTGGATATATGAAATGACAAATTCTCTGTGAAAAACTAATTTTTTTTTTCCACCCTCAGTACATGAAGTCATAAGGTGAGATAATAGGATTCACAATTTGTTGAATTAAAGTTCTTGGTAAAACAGAATGAAGTTAAACAAAAACTAGGAATTCAGTACTAATTCTCTACATGTACTCCCACGTAATGAAAAGAAATTCAAGTTTTCTTTGTGCCTGCATGGGTGTGGGTCTGTACATACAGTGAGAAGGCAAAAGCTGAAGAAGAATCAATATATAATGTGTCTGTCAGGTTACCATATGAAGTGGGCACAGCATGAAGTCTGACAGGGTTCAAGAAGCATTGAATGCTGTCAGGCACAGGGTGGGATTGTTGGGGTGTCCTGTGCAGAGCCAGGAGTTGGACTGATGACCCCAGTGGGTCCCTTCCAACTCAGGACATTCTGTGATTCTGTGATTAATTCCTAGAGTTGCAGTGCTCTCTTTTCTCTAGAAATACTGATCCATATCAAACAACTTGTTTAGCCCTTTCTGTGTTACKTACTTTTTCAGATGTAATTTTTGTGCTCGAATGGGTTTAGACAAGTTTTTTTCAACTTAGTTTTTCATCTTAAGGAGCTGATGAAGAAGCTCCTTGTGTAGCTGCTGAAGGAAAGAAATCCCATACTGCTGGCTCAGATCCATAGCCCACAGTCAGATCTTGGACACACCTGGTGAGACAGAATGCTCTCATGTTGGAGCATAAATGTTATTTAAAGGAGAGAAAATCATTAATTTAATAATGTATTCTATTTAGGAAATCTGCATGACAAAACTCGAAGAAAGTGCATTCAGAGATATGATCCTCCTCTGAAATGTACAAATATCTTCAGAACAGTTTCAAAAATATTTTTTGAAATAGTAAAAGATATTCCCTTTAATGTGCATTCTCTGATTTATTGTGTTCTCTTTCATTAATATTCTATGATCACTGAATATTAAAAGAATATTGGAATTCATATTAATATTCTCAATGAATACTTCATATAATGAATATATGATTAGAATACTCTCAATGAATACCAATGGAAAATGTAACTGCAAGAATATTGCTGAATGGCAATTTTTATTTTAGAAATATATATACTTGCACTTTTAACCTGAGACAGAAAGATGGTTTCAGTGAAACTTCCGAGTGTAGTTCATCAAATTAGAATCATAGTCGAGTAACTTACAGATTACCATCTCTAGACATTTTGAAGTAATTTGCATAATAGTTTTGAACTATGTACAAACATTCTACTGAACATATAAACACATAGACTAAACCCAGGAATGATCTGGAGGAAATTTATGCGCCTTGTGAGCAGAAACATAGGACAAAGAGTTCAAACCAAATAAAAGTTTCAACAAACCATAAATTCTGTTCAGGAAACTTGTTTTCATTCTTCTTTCTGATTCTTGTCACTCACTTGGGTTGTTTTTCAGTGTTATCTGCATAAAAGATAATTATCATATTTTCATTTTTTCTTCTAAAGAACCTTAGGAAATATTACCACACATTTTGTGTAATTGCAATGCTTAAAACGATGGCAAGCTGGGATCTTGACATACTAGTACAGTACACCTCTTGTTTGTACTATTATCATTAGTATCTATTTCAAGTAACATCTGAAAATATTTCAGACAAAAAATTGAAAACTGAGAAATCAAGCAGATTTCTAATTAAAAAAGGTGCTTTAAAATGGAATGAAATTTTCCTGGTGGAAGATATGAAAAAAAGTGAAGGGAGTAGACAAATTTTAAAGCCTCAATTATGTCAAACATATTCTGTCTTTCAACAGTTCTGGTGTACGAGCAAAAGGAAGTTGAATGTCTAAATGCTATTTCTGCTTAATATTTCCAGGTGGATTAACTTGTCACAATTAGTATTGACAGCAGAAAAACTTGGCCTCTTAAATGATATTTGATATGAAGCCAAAATAAAATCCAAGTGTTCACCTTGAAATACAAACCAGGGTGCTGGGGAAGTTTATAAAAGATATAGTGAGGAATCATCCCACTGCCCAAACACAATATCATCAATGAATGATAAATACTATCTGGGATAATCCTTGTAGTTTCTTTCTCTGCACATTGAAGAAAGACAACATTAAACATATTTGAATGTTACGACATTGAGGAACCCGAGATCGAATTTCAATATGATACGTAAGATGTGCATCCTTTGTATGGCTCTCCCAAATGTCAGGATTCCCTGGCAGAGGAGAAATTTACCTCTTAAAAGCAGAGTGTGAATAAAAGATACTTTTTTAGCAATCTAGTAGTACAAGGTACAGTTTTTATCTGAAACACTCTGTATGGTTCGGGTCACAACATCAGTGAAAGGACATTCAAAGGAGAGGCTAAAAGATGGGCATCAGAAGATAACAAAAATTGCTTGGGAGTCTGAGGACTGAATTCGTGATGGAAGACCTGTCAGGCATGGTCAACATAGTTTAGTTACAGAAGATCTCAGAGGAAGCTGACAGAAGTATGTGCAATATGTCGACGATATTATCTTCAAGGCCACATAGATTTTAAAATGTGCAAATTAAGGGAAGGAATAGTATATGTATTAGCTATAAAAATGTAGTTTATCTGAATGTTTAGCTCGAATACTCAAATTTATTCATAAATATGCTAATTAAAACAGGAATATAAACTGATTTATTTGCTACTTAACTGTTCAACAGCTAATATTCTCAGGCATTTGATGAATCTTCTCAGGATTGGCTTTGCTTTCTAGAGTTGTGTAAGAAAAGTAGAAACTCTCCTGAAAATTCTTTTTCCACAGTAAAAGTAACTTAAAATGCAATTTCTCTGAGGATTTTCTAAGCACTAGCTATAATTTGTATTAAAYACAGATAATTTTATTCATTTTCTCACCCATTTTCTGTCATTGATGAAAAAGTTGACTATGTCTAATAAAACTCTTCTTCATTAAAAGTCATGAAATTATACCAGAATTTGAATTTTGCCCTGCATAAATCTGAACCAGACACTATGAAAAAACTCCAAAATCTCAGCTGATAGGTCTAAGAGGCTTGTGAAAAGTGCATTCTAGAGATTCAGGTTGCATATGTATTACTAAATGAGATAAAAATGGAGCTTAACTGCTAGCTGTGAAATATTGCTAACAATAGGTGAACATCCTGCTCTCATATTTCATAAATTTTGGTCTAAGAAGCTGCACTAAGTTGCTATGGATCCACAGATAACTACTGTCTTGCTTGTTTCTTCAGTTTAAGAAATGTTTCCGATATCTCTTATGCTGTGGAAGAGTTTTACAAATATTAATAGTTTTGTCCATTTTGATTTTAAAATTAGCTTCCCTTTATTAAAGGCTGTTCTCATGTCAAATGTGCATCTCCCAGCGTCTGATTATATCCATGCAAAGTCAGCAATGAAAACACTATTTTCATAATGAGAAATGTGTAATGTTGTCTTAGTAAAGACCTGATTACTTGCTGAAGTCTGAAGATTTATAGCAAATCACCATTCTGAAGAGTGCAAACAAAAAGGATCAAACAGATAGACAGCCAAAAATATTTATACAGGTGTCTGAGCATAAAAGGATATGCAGCTTTCAATATTTTGTTCTGAATTTCTTCTGTTTTAATAACACAGAGAAAAATTAGGTCACATAGTACCTGAGAATGAGCTTATTGCTGTAAAGTACAATGCAATATATCATTCTCAATAATGTCTCTTCCAGAGACAAAGGAACATCAGTAAAATCAGCAGAATTTGGTTGTAAATGTTCTTTATTGATGCTTTTYGTTCAGTTCAGGAAAAGCATTTAATGGGTCTTGGTAACACATTAAAAAAATAATGAAGGACTTCCCTTTTGTCTCTGTCTTATTCAGTATAAGTGAAGGTTTGGGGCAAACATAAGAGCTGAACATCTAAGCAATATATTTAGACATTGTTTAGGTGTCTTGTTTTCTTTCTTCAATCAGCACTGATATTTTGTTAAATGGAAGATGAGAGAAGGTGAAAATAGGATGTTTCTTCTCTGTTTAGCATGTGAAGAACTGACARAATTCTCACACTGGTGAAGATTTCTGATCCTTCAGAGGAGGAATTGCAGAGCTGAGTGTGAGCCAACGTGCTCTAGTGGGTCTTATGTGCTGCAAGTCCAACTTACTCTTTCTTCCCCACAGCTGGCAAGGCAAGATCCTGTACTTTGACATCACTTTGCCGTATTTAAAAGGAAAATATTCGTTCCTGATTGCTAATAAAAGATTCATCTTGTCCTACCATTAGTAAAATGGGGGCAGATCTACAAAACACGCTTACTAGTAACAGAACTGAACCTTATTTAGACTTAAAAAGGCACAATATGAAAGAAGCTATTTAGTTTACAAGCCCTACTCAGTAAGAATTGGGACTTGACATAAGGATATAATATTCCAATGGGCCTCTACAAACTCCCATTAAATACAGTATCTGCCACCCTTCATTGTATTTCCCATGGCTTCTTAGTTTAGACATTTGTGAATTTAGATAAGGAAACAATGAAGTTTTTAACACTTGCCAAGTAAGTTATGGAAGAATTAATCATAATTTATTGATTTTCTAAATGTTGAAATGTTTAAATGCTGAACTACTTAATTCATATCTTGATTATAGTTAATAGCAATTGCTAACCTTTATTTAAAACAAAAGAACTTCTGATATACTTTCTAGAGAAAAAGAAAAATGGCAAAGAAAATCTCCTGAATTTTTGTTATTTTGAATGGAGTGGTTTTGACTCCATTTCCTTTATTTAGACATTTCTCTTGTATCTTCAGTTTTTCTAATGAGCATTTGTGCACACTGTGAATGATGAATGACATTTCTAAAGATAAGCACAGATGTTGATACTCAAGTCACAAAGGCATAATCTATTAAAAATCCTGCCTTAGAATTGAAAAACGGAAATCTTTCAAYGAAAAAATGCAAACCAGAAAAAAAGCCTCGTTTCACTCAATCAAAACCACTTCTCAATTTGAAAATGTTTTCAATACCTTTAATCTTCTGTAAAAAAATTCTCATCTAGAAATTGTACAGATGAAATTGTACATAGAATTATAGAATTATTTGGGTTGGAAGGGACTTTTTTGAGATGGGCAGGGACACCTCACACTAGACCAGGTTGCTCAGAACCCCATCCAGCCTGGCCTTGAACACTTCCAGGGATGGGGAATTCACAGCTTCTCTGGGCAACCTGTGCCAGTGCCTCACCACCCTCACAGTAAAGAATTTCTTCCTAAAATCCAATTTAAACCTTTTAGTTTAAAAYCATCCTGCCTCATCTTATCACTACATGCCTTTGCGAAAAAGCATTCTGCTTTTCATGACCTTTTCAAAAGCATTCTCCCTGTGTCTGATTGAGGAATAACTGAAAATGTAAATTATGTAAATTAGTATATAATGTTTTAAAGAAAAAACCCAAACAATTAAGGTATATTGAACTGGTAAACAAGTAGTCAGTTTTTTCCTTAAGACTTGAAGAACTTCAAAAACTCTCCATTTTTCCCTGACTGAGAACAGGCAGATCACTCATGGCAGTGGGAAGAATTGTGGCTAAGAAAGTTTTAATAGACTAACAGAAATAAGACATCCTGCTTTAGGAAGCAGCTGTTAGCAGATAATCACGTTATTAAGAGTTTGTAGTATTCTTGAGAAAGATGAAAAAAAGGCATACAAAATGAATAGGAATTATCTGAACAGAAGTCCTATGACATGTGCTCCAATTTTCTAGGACTGGAAGGCTTCARTCAAAGATGATATATTTGAGTGTACAATTTTTTTCACTCCCACGGAGTTTTGGCCTTCTCTTTTTGTTTTAAAGCTAACTTACCAGTGATTCTGTCCTAAACAATGATGGTTAAAGTGTCCTCTTGTTTTGATTTGCAAGCAAATTATTAGTTCCTGTGCAATGAGGACAAATGGGATATGATTACTGATTGGAAATAACAATCATAATCTGATGCCACCTAATATTTTCAGAGGATATTARGACCTGTGAAGAGGAAATGTGAGCAATCAATATAAGAAAGGGTTTTGTTAGTCACCTTTTACAGACTTCGAAAAACCCCTAGATCCCTAAGGTCACAGACAGAAAACTGCTGATTGAGATGCTTTCCAGAGTTTCAGAATGTATTGGATCCTTAGGGATCTCATCTTCACCTAAGGGAAGGTATTTACACTATCAACCATTAAGCAGCTGATCCGCTGCTTAGTATTTGGTCTCCCAACCACTGAGTAGTTGTGGGAGGTTCATAAATCCTGTCTGTCACCAGTCTTGAACAGCTATGAGCAGAAGATCTGGAAAGATTTAACGGGTTTTTTATTACTTGTATAACTGTCTTCTAATTATACACCACTCTAATTTTTTCAAAGGTAGAAAACTATATTTTATATAATTTCTAAGGATACTGAAAATCCTAAAGCTTTTTTTTAGGAGAATTTGTCAGAAYACTTACTGGATTCTTTCTTTCATTTCTGCAAACATTTATAGATGCCAAAGATTTGTTTGCAAAAGATGTTTGCAAAAGAAACAGTTGTGGCTAAATACTTGCACAAATATTCACTTGAGTATTTACCTTGGTAACGCTTGTGAATTTTGGCCTGCCGCATGATCAAGGAAAAAGATGAGTTTGCAGCTAAACTCCTACCTGCTTTCAGTCTTTGATGAATTTGGGAACTGCTCTGAAATCCTTAATGTATCTAACTCAATTTGACTTCAATGTCAAGACAGATACATTACAGATAAGCCAACACTCTGATGAAACTAGATTATCACAGCTTGATGCAGTTTAAAAGTCACCCTATTTTTCCTGTTAGAAATATACTCTTAAAAGTTGACATGACCTTTTCTTACTTGTTAAAAGAAGGCTTTCCTAATATTATTTCATAGGTTCCTTTTTGAATTAGTTTGCAGTTTGTCAAAGAAAAGCTGAAGAAACTGTGTTGTTTTGAGTTAACAGTCCTAACCACACTTTTATAAGAGTAGGACAATATTTTATTTCATTTTTCCAAAATTTCCTCCCCTTTGTCTCCCTTTAGTCAGCTTATAACATCAAAGGTGTTATTTATGGTTTTGATGCCTGAAGAGGCCTCCTAGACACAGAGACTAGACAGAATAAGGGAATAAAGGTAGGTATTTATTTGAAAGGCCTTCAAAGGTACCCCTTGGGGAGCCAGAGGCTGCTGCTGAGATGGACCCCAAGATGGACGACAGGTCACGAGTTCTTCACACTTTTATAGGTTTGGTTCATTTGCATATTAGGGTTAATTCTCCAGTTAAAGCTTCAGTTTAATGATGTAATTTCTCCAAGCTTTTCCCCCCTTTAGAGTCTTTGGTTTACACAATTTGGGCCTAGGAMGGTCTGAGTGTCCTTGGAGAGCAGGCCTGGAGAGGCTTTGTTATGTCTACCTAGCAGGAGAGAGCAGAAATTAACAGGCTACAGGTTACACACTAAGCAGTACAGGATTTGAAAAATATAAAAGTTAAAACCTAAGGCATCAGTTTGGGACAAAGGTCCTTCTGAAGACTGATGAAATGGAGGGTGGATTCACAACAATCGTGAATTAAAAAGATCTAAGGCAATAGGGTTCAATAAAAACCTAGAGTTTTTTCACAGAATTCTTAATGAGATATATTTTTTTCTTTCTTAGGATTTCCATTATTCATTTAATGATATAATTGTCATTAAGCAGAAAAATTAGACAAGAATCCTTGCCAGTACATTTAGCACTCATTTTGATTAGTGTTATGACTTAAGAGAATTGGGGTTCCTATTTAATTCAGGTCCTACAGACCAGTATAAAAAAGGAATCATATAGTGGAAGTTTCCCTCAGAGCAGCAATATACTTATGAAACTATGGGAAAAAACCTCGGATCTGAGCGGAGAGGGGGGAAGTAAAATCATCTTAAATGCTGAACTCCATGCAGCTATGGTTATGTAATTATCAATAACTGAGTCAGATATGTAGGGGTATCTCTGGGACCTCTGCCCTGGCTGAAAACATACTTTTCACTGCTGTGTAACTGCAAATGAACAAATTGTGCTGCTCAAAATTCCTGAGTTTATTAGGGACCTGGAAATACAGAAAAGAATTTATGCAGAACTACATATAAATGAGTATAAATGAGCCTACTGAAAAACTGGGTGCATTCACGAGATTTTTAAAACATTCTAAACTGGGAGTGTATTAGTGGGGCCTCATAGTTTCTGATCTGGCTGGGCTGGATCAAGGGCATAAGCATCTTCACTCATGGTAAGGTGCAAAATACCCCCAGGCACCACAGTGGTGTTTAGGCATAGCGTATCTTGCAAAAGCTATGTCCCATGTCAGTACCTACCAGCAGAGTCAGTGTCCCTAAAATTCAGTCTGATAGCTCAGAAATTGCATTGCCCTTTCTCTATTTTAGTCACTTTTTTCTTTTTTAGGAAATGAAATATTTTTAAGAAACGGAAATAGGAAAAAATTATATTGCTCTTACTTTTGGTAGCCTGAGCCTCAATTTTCTTTCAATTAGCAAATGAAAAATATTGCCTTCACAACAACATCTTAATTCCTCAAATGATTTTTACTTTTTTTCCTCAAACACTTTAACTAGTGCCTACTTTTTTTTATTTTGCTCAATTTTTCATTCTCTTTAAACACAGATACTTTGCTGGAATTAGTCATGTGACAGAAAGGATCTGCTGCTAAAAGAACGTGCAATGATAAGACCCATGCAACTATTATTTCTTGCTCATATAGCATTAACATAGGCATTTTACATTAGGAAGCCAACAAGAGAGGACAACTAAAATTCTTAAATCCTACAATTTCCTAAACCAGAAGAATTTTTTACATTTTTCCTATGTTAGATCATTTCCAAATTAAGTATCAAAAACAACACATGTAATCAACAGACACAGAGGGAATGCTGAAAGGCTGTAGAGATAGCTTCAGTAGAAATTTTCGGGCTCAAGAAAATGATATAGGCTTACAGAAATAAGATATATAATCTAAGAATAGCTGAAATGATCCTGCTTAAGGGGCTCAAACTGTACAATAATTCAGTGTGGCTGCTGTGATTTCAGAAGCGCTGGAGGAAGGACGACAGCTGTTTATAGCACAGAAACAGGGTCTGAATGTGAGAAAGAAGCACTTCCTTCCACAGACACTGCCAGAGGAATGGAGATACTGGCAAGTCTTGCAGGCTGAGGAAGGGATCAAGAGTCACCTTCCCCCCAAGGACTCAGCTGTCTGTGTTCCCAGGCTGCGTTTGGACCTTGGCTCTGTGTTACTGGGAACCTGGTTTCAATGCTTGAGGAAATTTGTGATCTAAAATCATACAAGATAAGAAAATTGAAAACTCTGAAGTGTCATTGCTGAAGCACTGGGAGTAGTTCAGACTTTCAAAAGGGAAAATATTGACATGAAAACTTCTAAAACCCTTGGGGTAGCATCTGAAAAACAAAGAATCAGAAGACAGTGACTCAACAACATCAGGGATCTGCAAGTAGCAACACAGGCTGATTGATGTTTGCAGCAAACTCTGAAGTCTTCCATCAGGGCCAGTAAGTYTCTTAATGCTTGGCCTAGCAGCTTCTTCATCCAAGATATTTGCTGTGCATGTATTGGCCAATACATAATCATGCTGCACTCTCACACCGTATGTATATTTTCAAATTGTCTGACCTAAGTGACCCAGGGAAAGAGCAAGGAAGGAAGTTTACTGAACACAGGAGTAGAGAGGGTCCTGAGGTAGTGCTGGCTGCATGCAGGAGAAAGTTTTATCCATCCCTCTAATTCAACTAATATAGCTTTAAAAGAGAAATTCTCATTTGGCCTAAGCTGTTCTTTCATGCTTCAGCTTATTTTCTCTAATGTAAAATCATGATATAAAAGACATTCATTACTGGAAATTCATAAGCACAAAAATCTCAGGATTGTTAATAGTGTTCTCTCCCTTCTAAAGAGACTTTATAAAAATAAATGTAATGAGAGTGTCAAGAAGAAAGAGGAAGAATAATTAAGAAAAGGAAAATAAGAACAGGACGAAAGGGAAAAGAGATAAGATGCAGTAGCAGAAAAAGGGAAATAGAAATATAAATAGGTAATAGGAGAAAAGGATATATTACAAGAAAAAATAATACTGTTGAAAATGAATGTTTTTACATTTTTGGCTGTTGGCTGCTATACTGTTATTCTTTCTGTAAGCCACTAAAATTGCATTGACTGAATATTTTGCAGTACAGAAGATTATTAATGTGTAAAAACCTCATGACAGCTATCTTCAAATGACAGACCTTATGAATTCTGACAAATGACTCATGATATTAATTGTACCAATACGTGAGTGCTCTAAAAAGATTCATCTCCAGGAATTTCACAAAAATGTATTTCAGACAGATGCGAAAGCACGTCTTGTTGTGCTTATGGAACCCTTTTCTGAAACTTCCTTCATAGCAGCCTTGTTCTTTTATTATTTATCATTCTATTGTCTCTGATCTATAATTCAAAAAGGAAAACCCTTTGATTAATATATATGCAATATATTTCCAAATCAGTGCTGAAAATCCCAGCTACCAGGTGTCCATTATTGTTATMAGATACAAAAATGTGAAGGTGGAGAATACTGATCAGGTCATTCTGTCCACATTCCTTCCAACAAAGGACATACTCTGCCTATTTTTACTGCTGCTGTTATGATAAAATAACGAGGATTGCAAGACTTGCTGTACTTTCTCACTATTCAGCTGTAACTGTTGAAATGAAAAAGTCTTACTCTCCCTCTGTAAACTAGTCCTGTCCTGCCTGAAACATGAATTATATCACAATTTGCTCCAGGGTCAGTCTGCAATCAGGTATTCCTTTCAGTCTTCTCGATGATTATATCCATCCATTAAATTACAAAAATTCCCTAAAAATGAAGATAAGTATTCGTAAGTATACTACTGATGAGTTGAGCTCTAACATTCTAATAGGTATCATTATATTAGATTATGATATATTGTCTCATGTTTCTCATTAAGATTTCATTGCAAGTTTCTAATTATAAGGGTGCTCCCTAATGCTACCAAGGGAAAGCATGTGCTATAGCTAAAAACCTGACTTTCTATAGGGGGAGAAATTTGCAAAGGCAGAGATGTCCCTAACTTGCATTGAAATTCAGTTAGAGTTAGCTACCTAACTGCTATTTATCCCTTAGGAATGTAACTGAATCATAAATATTTTTTATGTTTGCACAGCTTGACTGGGGGAAAGAAAAGCTTTCCTTTTCCTCCAAAAAACCCAAAAAACCAAAACTGAAGATAGAAAAAACAATTTCCCTGACAATTATATGGCAGCAGGCAATGATATATTAACAACCAGTTTTCTAATTAAAAAGCACACAATTTTTGTCCTTCATTGTTATTTTAACTCTTTGAATACAAAGACACCTATAGCTATGAAAAGGTCTATAATGAATTGCACATGACTTTAAAATATATAGATTTTATTCTATATAGCAATCTTTTATTCTATACGGCAATCTAGAAAAGAAAGGCTTATGTTCTTCAGTTGTATTGCTCTTAACTAACACTATTCTYAAAATGAGGAGAGTGAAAATCTATTCTGGAAGGATCAGGGATATGAAAAGAAGATTCTAATACACATCTGACTGACAGGAAGGTTCTCCTGAGAACTGTATTTTCCTGATTAAGTTTTTAAAAAGTATACTTGTTTTTAACAAGTTAGCCATGCTGTTCATGTTTAACCCATTCTGTTCTGCAAGAGGCTGGGACACCTTGCACTAGACCAGGTTTCTCAGACCCTTATCCACCCTGGCCCTGAACACATCCCAGGATAGAGCATCCACAGCTTCTCTGGGCAACCTGTTCCAGTGCTCCATCAACTTCTGGGTAAACAATCTTTTCCTATCATCTAACCAAAATCTCTCCTCCTTTGGTTTAAAACTCTCCTCCCTTGCCTATCCTCCTATATCATTTGCTTGTGTAAAAAAGGCTCTCTCCCTCATTTTTATAAGCCGTTTTCAGTAGGTTGAAGTAGGTCAGAGGCTGCAATGAGGTCTCCCCAGAGACTTCTCCAGGGTGAATAGCCCAGATGGTTCACACCCAGATCTCATCGTCTGTCTTTATAGGAAAGGTGCTCCAGCTCTCTGATCATCTTCACAGCCCCTCTCTGGGCTTGCTCTGTAATGGTAAGATGGTCAACATCTTTTTTGTTCTGGGGACCCCGGAGGYGGATGAGCACTCCAAGTGGGATCTCATGAGGGCAGAGTAGAGGGAGAATCCCCTCCCTCACCTGCTGGTCACACCTCTTTTGATGCAGCCCAGGGTGCACTTGGCTTTCTGGGCTACTGGCACACACTGCTGGCTCCTGTTCAGCTTTTCTTCTATGAGACCCCATAAGTCCTTTCTTGTGGGCTGCTCTCAGTGACTTCTCTCCCAATCTGTACTCATGTCTGGGATTGCCCTGACATGAGTGTAGCACCTGGCACTTGGACCTGTTGAATTCCATGAGGTTCTCATGAGTCCACTTCTCAAACTTGTCCAGGTCTCCCTGGATGGCATCCCATTCTTCTATTGTGTCACCTGCACTGCTCAGCTTTGTGTTATCTGCAAACTTGCTGAGGGTGCACACAATCCCACTGTCTCTGTCATGGATAAAGATGTTGAAGAGCCATCTGTCCCAGGACAGACATCMCTTGTCACCAGTCTGCACCTGGACACAGAGCCATTGGCCACACCTCTCTGGCTGTCTCCATCCAGCTAATTCTTTATCCACCTAATAGTCCACCCTTTAAATCCATGTCTCTCCTCCAATTTGGAGGCAAGGATGTAATGTGAGACAACGTTGAAGGCCTCACAGAAGTCTAGGTAGGTGGCATCAGTCTGTCTTCCCTTGTTGACCATTGCAGTCACTCCCTCACAGAAGGCCACCAGATTGGTCTAGCCACAATTTGTCCTTAATAAAGCCATGCTGTCTGTCTTGTATCACCTGTTATGTTAGTCTAGATAAGAATGGAGTAATCTAAGTCTTCACACACAAAAGAGATAGCTTACATTTCAGACTGAAATTCCTCTTCCTTTTCTGTCCACAGACATTTACTCCTGTTTGATATGTGTGAGATGACTTCTATCAAGTTAGAAAATTTGGCTAATTTTACAGGAGCAAATCTGAGACACAGTAATGCATACTGCTGCTGAATTCCGACAGGCTTTTGGGTAATAAGAGAAAAATGTAAGCCATTTAACCAATAACTACAACAAATATTATGAGTTTAATCTTCTGTATTTTTAAAGAGAGATGTAATATTCTCAGCAGATCTTTTTTTAAATGCTTTAATATTAAACCTTTTGCAATTATCAAAGGCTGTTTTTCAAGTGTTCTTCTGAAGTGAGACAATTCCTTTTCACTTTGCCTTACCCACCTTTCATTGGCTGGAGAACGACTGCATGCAGATGGATTCATCAGCTTTGCACAGCATGTACACGTTTCATTTCCACCACTACTTCACTAAATAACTGAAATGAAAGTGATGATAAATTAGAAATCTTACGCCTACAAATCCATTTCTTTCTAAAATCTTACAGTCAGAATACTTGTTAAAAATACTAATGAATGAGCACATGGCTTTTGCCCAGAATAAGGGTTTTAAGCATAAATATACAGCATTTATACAATATAGTATGAAATATAGTATATATATGCAACATAACTGGTGTCCCTATTGAATCTGGTTTACTGAGAAAATAATTGTATTATTGAAAAAAAAATAGCATGGCTCTTTTCTTCTAATTATGTGAGAAAATATTAAAATATGTATCCTCAAATTTTGAGGGAAGAGACATCAGAATGTTTGAAATGTGTATGAAATGATGCATGCAAATAGATACTTACACAGTTACATGAAAAACAGTTGCAGATATCAAATTCACAGGTTTTACTGATAAGAACAATCAGCTATCTTAGGGTGACCAATATACTAGCTTTTATTTCAGTGCACTTAAAAAGAATTTTCAGCATTTTACTGCCACGTAATTATGGAAGTAGGTTTTAGTGTTATATATGCTTGCATGATATAGATAGGTATGGTGCGGGCATTCTAGAATGGATATTTGTCTTTAAAATTATCTTTAAAATGACAAGGTATAAAAATAAACAACCTAACCTGAAGCACATATTTTATTCTTCAGTTTGTAGGGAAGTGCTGAAATTACTGAAGATATTTAGCAAAAGCTTTCTGAGGCAACAATGGTAAGCTGTGAAAGCTTCACCCAGTAATAAACAAAATTAAATGGAAAAAGGATAATTTGCTTAGATTTTTTTTTTTAGAGGCACATGTCATGCCACAGATTTTACTAACATTGTTTCAGAGAGGCATCATGGTTTATTAACCGAGTGATTGAAGGATGACTCATGAGATCTGTAAACGAGTTCCTCATATTTTTCCTGGACGACCTTAAGCAGCCACTGCACCTCACCACACCTTATGTACTGACACCACACAGTGGAACAGCCAAACACTCTTGAGTCAGCATTCGATAACCTCTCTTGGCTCAGCCGCTTCGTGGCACTTTTCCTGGGTAATGCTCACACCACGCAAAGATCCCTTTCTTGTTACTGCATCTCTTCCTGCAGGAAGCTTGCCTGGACTCTGACAGCAGTAGGACTGTGCTGTGCCTCCCTCTCTGCACCCAGTCCTTGAGGGTCAGCCTTCAAAGAAAGGAGAAAGCACAGAGGTGTCTGAGCCAGAACACCTCCATTTGGAGTGAGCAGCTGCAGCAGGAGCCCCAGGAGTTATTTAAAAAAATGGCAGCGGTAATTCCAGAGGGATAAATAAAAAAAGCAGGTGAAAGTAGTGATATGCATCAATGGTTGTGTTTGGCTGGTTTTTGGTGTACATTCTTCTTGTGCTTTTGGGAGAATAAAATAATGAAATCATAGAATTATTACGTTTGGAAAAACCTCCATGATTATCAAGTCCAATCTTTGACCAATCACCCCCTTGTCAACCAGATCATGGCACCGAGTGCCACATCCAGTCGTTTCTTGAACAGTTTCAGGGAKGGTGATTCCATCACCTCCCTGGGCAGCCCATTCCAATGCTAGACAACGCTTTTAGTGAAGAAATTGTTCCTGAATAGATAGATAGACTTTCTCCTTTGTGAAAGTCTAGGTACTATAGTGTGAGATATTTTGTTCTACATAAACAATTTTTAAGYAATTGAATAGCAAGAGCATGCTCAAAATCTGTTTTAGAATAAAACTGGTGTGAACTTGATGATAGCTTAAGTTGGAATTCATCTCACTGAAGGTCAAATATCTTCAGCTATCTGCATCTCAGTCTACGGTTTCCTTTATATTCTGTTATATTTCAGGTTTCTTTTGTATGTTGTGATTAATTCTCACTGCAGACCTTAAAGGTGGATAGATTAATACTAGATTCCTGCAATTTCTGGTGTGAATTCCATGTACTTAGTAAGCATTTTCCAATAGTGGTCCCTGAACGTGGGTGTTGTGCTCTAGCCCATCAGTGTGAATGCTCTCTTTGTTCACAGAAATTTTCTTGATTGAAGGCACATGAAACTGTAGTTCAAAATATAATTAAGGGGTTTTGAGTTTTAAAACAGCATAGATGACAACTGAAAAGCATCAGACAGTTTTAATCCAGCTCTTTCACAAACCAAATCATTTCAGTTAAAGATAAGGCCTCTCTATTCAAAAGCTAAAAGTATAAATTCAGAGTAAGAGTGAATTTAGAGGACACACAGCTCGTGGATACAGCAGCCAAGGTAGAAGACTGAGTAAGATATACATGAAACCATAACATGTATGAGGTTCTCTGCATGGTGAAAAAGCCGAACAAACAGAAAAACATAAACCAAAGTGATAATTTTTACCACATTCACCCTAACATTTTTCTAAAAGCTTTTCCTCACAAAAACAACCCCCACCGCCTCCATCCCCACTGCTCACTGCTTTTTATTAAAGAGCACAGTAATTAAGAAGAAGACAACAAAAGTAAAAACAAGATACCAAAGTCAATAAAAATTGTTTTGGAAGACATTAAAATAGGTTTCCTAATTATATTTAGCTGCAGTCTTCCCTGTTTTTGTGTTCTCCTCATGGGTCCAAATCTGCTGGATATTTTAAAATCCAAGGTAAGAATGCACAGCTTTTTATATTCCTCTTTGTTCATCTAATATCATAAAAACTTGTAAATCCAAACGAACATTAAGGAGACAGATTGATAATATAATTAATTACACACAAAGCTGCAATTAAGTTAGACTAACTGTGTTCAGATGTAAATTATGTCGTAAGAGTGCCCATGGGAGCTGTGCTAACACATAGAGCAGGAGAATTTGATCTTTGGAATAGAACTATTTCATCTCAGTGTTTATGTGGATTTAAATGCATTTTACGTGAAGTGCACTATTGCTACAATCTTAGGTGGTTTTCTGGTAGATAAATGTTTCTTGTCCAAGATATTTTCCACCACATTAATTAAAGAGTGTTGAGTGACTGTGGTGGGTTGAYGCTGGCTGGATGCCAGAAGCCCACCAAATTCACCCTATCAGTCCCCTCATCAGCTGTACAGGGCAGAAAAATTGTATCAAAAAACTTGCGGGTCAAGATAAGGACACGGAAAGATCACTCAGCAATTAATTAATTAAGAAGAGAGATAGAGATAGATGACCTATAATAAAATGTTGGATATATTCAAGACTTAGAAAATGAGATTTATTTTGTTGCTAAGTTAAATCAAGACTTACCTGCAGAGAAATATTATACACAGAAAGGCATAACAAATATTGAAGTGGAGATAAAAGCGTTATTATGGCTGCAAGTACAATATTAAATATTCAGGATCAGTGGGCATCTAATACATAAAATTCTCTTTYACATGTATGATTATTTACCTAAAATATAATAGATGGAAAAAGCAGGATTACAATTATTTCTCAAAAGAAGGATTAGCACATTTAGCTGGAATGATAGAATCATAAGATGGTCTGGGTTGGAAGGGATTTTAAAGATCACCTTGTTCAAACCTCCTGCCATGGGCAGGGACACTTTCCACTAGACCAGGTTACTCATCCAACCTGGCCTTGAACACTGATGGAACAGAAAGCACACATTCACAAAAACATCTTTCCAAATCAAATAGGAATGTCTAAACTGGAAAGGAAAAAAAGTCCACAGAAAGAGTAGAGACACACACACTCTTCACTGCAAATCAAAACTATGTTTTGCCAGAGATCAGAAACAGAGAAATCAAAGAACTAAGGGTCCATCTTAGGTTCTGAAATCAGAAAAACAAATCAAAACATACTGTTGAAGTCAAAATCAAAAAAAAGAATTTATTTTGAATATTCTTTTTCTTTTGGAGACTGATATAATTCTGAATAAAAACATATTTTTAAATTAAAAAGTATAGGAATTTTTTTCTTTAGTTTATGCTATTGAATAAATCTCAAATTAAAGTGAGAAATGTATTTTGTGGAAAAAAAAAMCCCACAGCTGTTCCAAAATCTGAATTTCAAACAAGAACAATAAAAAATAATATTTACATTTATAGAAGAACATTTAAATGAAAAATTCTGACAAAATTTCAAAAGTTTGAAAAATCTTTGAAAATTCATCAAACCTACCCTGATGTATGTTTTTAGAAATCAACACTTTCAAAGGAAATTTTTTTCCCTCCCATAGTTTTCTACTGTTAGGTCTCTAGTGCAAGAAAGTCAAGAATTGTGATTTTACAAAAGAGTCAAACTCTACTGGACTTCAGTCACCACTTATCAGGTTTCTAGACACTAAGGGAGTACACAGAATAATTTTAGTATGCTAGTTCTTAGAATTATTTAAAGCAGAAAATTTAAAGAAAATATTTAATTTCATGTGTACAGGACATGGCTCAAGTTCTGCTTTTAGGTACACTTTTATGAAACAGAAGCAATTTCTCTCATTGGTTGTTCCATGGTAGCCTTGACCAGAATTCAAGGTTTGACAAGAAAGGCAGCCTGGTGTATTGTCTGCAGTATATATTAAGTAGAATTGAAAGTAAAACCAGCTAGCAAAAAAAAAAAAAAAAAAAAAAAARTCAAACCTGTAAGAAGACACAAGCATAGTAAATCTTCTATCCAAGTAGGGAATAATTGTGGTTTTAAAAAAAGAGTGGAGAGGCTGGAGAAGAAAAAATGCAGAATATTTTTTTACTGTGGTCAAAAACAGACTGAACAGACTGCAGAGGATTCTAAATTAATAACTTGTATCTCATGCTTAAATACTCCTTCAGAAGACCCTGTTATTACCTTCTCCTACAAAAGAAAAATAACAACCAGTTGTTTCACATTTATTTTAGTCTGACAAGGATTGCTGTCTTAACACTGCAGAAATTTTGTGGAACTCTAAATAATAATCGAGATACGAGGTACAAGAAGCACCACAATAATTGACAAAAGGAAATAAGATGCTGCAAATATCAAATACTGAAAAAGTGCATGAGGTGACCCAAATATGCCAGCAAAGGCTTCCACCCCAGCTGTTCAAGAAGTGATAATTTCACACACGATGCATTTTATTGATATTCACAAAGTACTGTGAAGTTGTGCAGCCAGCATTACATTGCCAACAACTTCCTCCTTTGGAAAGCAAGCCATGGCAGATGAGATCCATATTTACTTTTGCTAAACTTGCCTTTATCATCAGAACAGACTTGTTGGCTTACTTGGAAGAAGAGTAGAAATCTTTCTCAAAAAACACTTATTATTGCTATAATTCTTGAGCACTGATGATAAAGTATAAGCACTATTTTCTTCCAATGGCATGGAACATGGCTTGTCCAGCAGGCTCAACAGTCTATTTTTACAGTTTACATTAGCTTGAAAGAGATCTCTAAGAAGGGGGAGAGATGACACATGCTTAAAGTTCATAAAGTTTCTACCCAATTCAAAAAGTTGCATAAGACTTAAAGCCCAAATATTTCTATAACATGGATTACAACTGACTGAGACTCTGTAAGCATTTCCTGGGATGTTTTCAGGTGCAGGTGATCCAGAAGCTGGAGATGCTTTCCCAGGCTGTATAAAAAAGCATTTGGATATAGTGTCCTAGATTGCAGCATGCCAAAATAATAATGCTCAAAGAGTAAAATTGTTCATGGCAGAAATAGAAGACACCACCCAAGAGCAAAGGTGCCTCATCCCTGGAAGTGTGCAAGGGCAGGCTGGATGGAGCTCTGAGCAACCTGGTCTAGTGGAAGGTGCCTCTGCCCATGGCAGGGGGTTGCAGATGCTCTTTAATGTCCCTTCCAACTCAAACCATTCTAAAATTCGATGATTCTATGAAAAAGTAGTACTCATAAACAGAAATCTGCTAAGGACACAGCATTCGTCCATTCATTGAGAAGAGACAGAGTCCAATACAATGGGTTTTGCTGCTTGTCTGATTACTAATATTTTCTAATTATTCAACAATGTGCAGGTTCTCCCTCTTTTTATAGGTGGAAGCATTACTATTCTGTAGGTTTCATAGTCTCCAGAGAAAAACAGAAAAAACTCAAGCAGATAGAAAAGAACTTACCCTCAAGCAGTTTATCTGAGAAGGTACTACCAAATCATCAGGAGGATTGAATGTGTATTGTCAAATCTGGAGCTGCTTAAACTCTATAACTATGTTACTTTAATTAGTCACAGAGAAATACAGTCAAAATAATAAATCAAAAAATTGGGAAAAAAGCTAAAAATATGTAAATTTAAAATAGTATTTTTGATCAGAAACAATGATATGACAGGAAAAAATGTGCTACGTGGTAATATAAAGCACTCGACTATCAAAACAAACACTGGAAGAATAAATATATATATTTTTTAAAAGCAGACAAGAAAAACTAGTGACAATGTCTTCGGAAGCAAGACTTGCTGAGATTGGAGATTATAAATTTATAGCTAAATTAAACCTATAGACAAACTGAGTTTTTAAAAATTATTTATCTTTTAATCAGCTTTACATAATACTAAGCTATTCTTTGATGTAGATTCAAAACCGGGTCATTTACTTCTATGGGGACAAAACGTACAAGAAGGTGATTTTAACTTGCTGGATAAGATTCATTCATGCAAACTTTCCTGCACTTCAGTGAGGTAAAGGCATAAATCCTGACCTCTAAGAAAATGAATTTTATGAAGCTGGAGTTCTAAGACTTTAAAAAATAATCTACACCAAGAATAGAAAGCAATGACTAGGAAATTATTTATAAAAAATATTAATATTTCCTTATGAAGTAAAATTGTAGAGCTAGTGACACATAAAAATACTAATTTAATTGAAATTAAAAATACTTGAAGGTCATGGAATCATAGAATGGTTGAAAGGGACCTTAAAACCACCTCCTTCCAACCCCCTGCCATGGGCGGGGACATCTTCCACTAGACCAGGTTGCTCCAAGCCCTGTCCAACCTGGCCTGGAACACTTCCAGGGATGGGACATCCACAGCTTCCCTGGAAACCTGTGCCAGTGCCTCAGCACCCTCACAGGGAAGAATTTATTCCTAATATCTGATCTAAATCTACTCTCTGTCAGTTTGATACCTATGAAGTTTACATAAGAAAATACATGATCCAACAAAGTATGAATAACCATTTTTACTCTTTCAATGTTTTAACTATATATATTTTTGTTTATCTGTATTGCATCCCGCTCTTCACCAATTTTTATGTATTTCAAGAATTTCAAGCTTTTCTGGTTTCAGAGGTGAGGGTTTCACTTAATATCATTACTGTGAAAAGCAGTATCAGGCACATGCTTAGAGAAAAGCAGTATCAGGCACATGCTTAGAGAAACGCTTAGAGTGGGATGAAAGAAAAATATAGTCTTGATACATTGCTATAAAGTTTACATACATGTTTTCTAAACTCTAGACAGTGTATGAAATGTCTGGACACTATCTATTAGTATTATTATAAAATGACAACAAAAATAGCAAAAATCCCACCCTGCCATTACCTGATTGAATAGACTGTAATATATACTTTAATGGATCTCTAAAAGACATTATATACATGTTAATACTCACAAATCTAAGCTCGTGACAAGTCTATCATTTGTACACTGCACCAACAAATTCACATGCTTAGAAGATTCAAACACAGAAATTGAACTGTCCTCATACTTGTATTATTAAAAATTAAATACAAAATGTATTCTCAACCACTTTAAAAAATAGAAATTCTTCTGCCATAATAATATATGAAGTTTGTCTCTAGATGAAAAAAATATTGAACGAGGATTGGTTTTTTAGAGCACAGTAATTGTGTATTTTCCTTGCAACACACTTATGCTTTCAGTAAACTAAAAAAGATGCAAAAAGAGCTTGGCCATGAATTTTGGGGTGAAAAATTTAAAGAATTCTTATAGGAGTTCTTCTATCACACCATCTTTGGTAGAAAGTAACACATTTATTAAAGCAAGGAAACTGAAATTACTATAGGCATGAAAATTTGTAATCGATGTGAATTCTCCCTCTATAACAATATGTACCATCATTAAAAGGAGCTTTAAAACACAATAAATCAGATGAAACTGAAATTAAGGAGAGGGTAAGTAATACTTAAATAATTTATAAGATTCAACATTAATTTCTTTTTATCTTGAAGACAATCAAAATATTAATTATGGCAGTGTTAATCAATGAATGAAACATTACAAGGAATTTGTAGCACTTTATGTATACACATTTTTCAAGTTCTGCCAGAACAAAATGTGGAGCATGCAGAGTAACATCCAAAGTAGTAACATATTTACAGCACATCGAAACCTTTGTGGTTAAAATTGTGCATTCTCACAGGTATCATTTCAAGGTGTCCTTATTACACACAGCCAAAATATACTCTCTATCGTGTGTCTAAATATGTCCCCCAAATACACACACTTCAAGGTTTACTGCCCACCATAAAAAAATAATAATAAAAACAATCACTGTTTTTCCTCAAAAGCAGCTCATTCCTATTCAAATATCCCTTTTTCCAACCCCAAATGTTCTCATTATCCCCATCAGGGAACCAGTCCCTTTATTTGTCCATGGAATGCAGCCATTAAAACTATCGACCAAAATATAAGGCATATATAACATAATTCACAATGTAAAATATAATAAATCATAGATTTGTTTTATATTCAGAGAGAAATCATTATCTTCTTTCAACAAGAAAACTTATTACCTGTCTCTTAAATCAAGGCACAATGATAATTATGATTTAGTTCCTGAAGTGTTTAAAAATTCAAATATCTCTTTAAATAGGAAAAAAAAAAGGAAAAAACCAAACCAAACCAAACCAAAACCCCAAACCAGAACAAACAAAAAACCCGAAACCCACCCTCCCAATCAACAAAGACCCTGACAAATTTTTTGTTAGAAAATCTTTCCTGTCAGAAAGGAAAATCACTTCATCTCATGTCATATGTTGACTGCAGTTGCTGAAATTAGAAGTGACTTTTTGAAGATTTGGATCAGCTCAAACAGGATGCACACAAGTTTTTAAAGATTTCAAATGCAATACCCTGCACCTCTGTCACATGCCAATTAATTTCTACAGAGAGCATAAAGAATCACTTGCAGATAAAAGTAGTTCCTGTATCTAAAGGTTTAGGATTTTGTCTGTGGTTTTGTTGGGTTTGTTGTGTCCTCATGTCCTCTCACTCCAACAGCCTCTGATTTTTGTCTGACTTCATTGTACCATCTGAAGAGAATTGCAAACTAACCATAAATCCAGGAGAGCTTTTTCTTAACTGTGAATTCTTTGCTTTCATAAAAAGCCATATAAAAATAGTGATAGCTATTAAAAATTATGAGGTAAGAAAATAACTGTAGAAATAAATTGATTCAGGGAGCCAAATGCTGTGCAGATTGCTCTCTTTGTTTGGTTTTAAAGTGTGGGGGTTTTATTTCTTTTGTTCTCAGATGAGGAAAACGACCTACAAACAAGCACAAAACACTTAATGTTTTGCCAAACACAGGCAATAAAGTACCACTGGAAATCAATTAAGATGTCTAGTCACTTGCAAAACAATTTCTGCTGCCTGATAGACTTCTAAGTTTATTCCAATATCTTGAAATTTATAAAAAATGTCATATTAACTTGGCTTCATCATTTCTTAATCTGTCCCAATATTCTTAAACTTCTTTCTATCAAAGAGAATATTTAAAGTTTTCTGTGCCTTGTGTGGTGTCTTTCTTGTATATATTGTCAGAATCAAGAGGAAATATGTGATGAGAATAGAAAAACTGCTTATTATTCAGGTCTTGTAATGAGACTTACAGAGAAAAACATTTCTGTCATCTCATTTATTTCAGAAATAATAACACTAAGAGCAGAAAAACACTCCATGTCTGAAATGAGAAGGGAATGTGATTGAAAAGCAATCTATTTTTAATGTAAACAAGAGGTAGAAATGAGATTATCTAACTTTATCTGTTTAAGAGCTAGACTAGTGGTCAAAACGAGTCATTATGTTAACTAACAACTAGTCAAATCATCCTTTTTGGTCAAAGGGAGGAGATACTCTTTTTAGTGTAGCAACCTACAGTAGGTGGAGCAGAATATTCTGTGCAGATACTCTCCTAAGCACAGAAGCTTGAATGACTAGWTGTAAAGTTTTAATGAAAGTGAAATGAAGTGACATTATCACATCCAAGTCTTTAGAGTAATTCATTTGGACAGTGGAAATTCATGGTATCTCTCCTATGGGCTTGGTCACCTTGTTGCTTATGAAAATGGGAAATATTTGCTGATGTTATTTACAGGGACCACATAATTTAGTAACTTGGAAAGAAAAATTTTTTTTAAAATGACAAAATTTTAGAGAGACATGAGCCTACAGTCATTACTTTCTGTGGCATTTTTAATAAATATACATGTTAAGTACAAATTAAATCAAGATTTACAAGAACCCAGGTATTCAAGGGTACTACTGCAAATAGAATTGAAAGTCCTGAGATATTTATCCAAAAATTGTATGAAGAAAGAGCTATATAGTTGCCAGGTATCAGGACATTACATATCACCTGACATCTAAAGAAGACAGGCTCCAGCTCCAGACTGATTGTCCAACCTGATAAAAAAATTAGTGCATCATTCACTGTATTCACGTGTGGTAGTGATATTAAGACCTGCCTTTGTATATGGCACAATCAAAAATTGAATACCTAAAAGAGTTCATTAAGCTTTTCTTTTCTTAAGGGTTTTTCTTAAGGGTAACGGGAGATACTCTGTTTCAGTGCTTTTTTTCCAAAGCTTAACACAAATTTTAAAAAGTATGCTGGATTTAGGGTAGGTAACTTAACCGAAGAAATAGTTGAAAATATTCATACTTCTAAAAATTACATCAGCGGAACTATTAAGTTCTGGGACAGACAACTGAGTATAAAGTTTTATGGAAAAGGCAGAGTGAAATTAAAATGCATTTCTACTTTCCTTCTATCAAATTGCTTTGAGCCTTTCAGCAGACACCTGAAAACAAGCAATGTCTGGGATTATTCCCAGTTGCAATCACAAACACAATTCTAAATACTTCTAGGACAGCCTTCTTGACTGGCTACCAGGAAACAACCATGAGCCTTTCAAAACCTTCATTTAAAGTATGAAACATTAAGAAAAGGCAAGTCAAATTACTATGACAAAATACTGAGTACTCCTTCATATCCATTGATTTTTAAAATGATATTTTAATGCCAGTTCTGACAGGAGACACGCTTCAATGCCATCTAAGAAGATGGGAAGGACAAATCTGCAGCCAGTCACACAAGTGAAAGCAATTTTGGTGTCACTGTTTAGGAGCACAACTTAAACAGATAATTATAATGGTGTAAAAAGAGACAAAAATTCGACAACAACGACATCATCAAGAAAAAAGGAAATGCAAAATTAACCTTAAAATAATTGTTAAAAAAACCTACCAAACCAAAAAATCATGCTTATTGCKCTGCACTTTTCAGCCTGCTTGGAGATCTGAGAGATTTTGTCAAGCTGAGAGTGCTAGAAGTTCTTCTGACTATTTCATTTTTCTTTTCCTAGGTCATCAAAGCATTTGAGTATATATGCAAAACATACAAATTTATATATTTATATAAATAATGGTATATATAAGTAACATCTGTGTGGATCAGAGCCACTGTGTACATTCATTTGTTGGATTAAAACCTAACCTTGTTTTTAGTAGTACCAAAGTTACAGTACTCTAAGCTATTAGGTAAAAAATAAGTGTACAGTCTTTGGAAAAGAATTTTTTTTTAAAAAGGAATGCATAAAGAAAGAAAATTAATATTCCTTTCTTCTTATCTCCTCGTTAAGTATTGCCATAAAAATATACAAAACACATGTTTTCACTTGCAAAATGAGAGCTTTACTGGATTTTTAGAGTACTTTGAAACTGCCCAGTTTACTCATAAAACAATTTCAAAGTATCTTTAATGCGTTCAACATTATTGATTTCTACAAAATATTCTGTCAGATAGTTTGAGTTATAGTTGAATACCAATAGCGGAATTCTCCAGGGTCATGGAGCTAAATTGTACACTGGAAATAGAAGAACAAGAAATTGTGTCTTTTTCTTGCGAACTCCAGTGAAATCAACATCTTGAGGCAGCCAAGCCAGCTTTTATTTCATATCGGCTTAACTTCTGAATAAATTGAATTTGTCTTCTGTTTTGCTTGGGGTTTTGGGGTTTTTTTTCAGTACTTTGTTCTCATTAACTATTATAAGTAAGAACAATGTAATTGCACCTTTGAGATAATATGACCTTGTTAACATTTATACATAAGTTTTAATAGCTTTTTTCATGGAAATTACTTTTTTTTTTTTACTTTGTGTTTATCAGTTTCAAACAGTGACGTATATTACAGCAGAAGCACAATTGTTACAATACCTTTTCTACTCAGAACCAGACGTCTTTGTTTTGAACTGCTAGAGTCCATGCTACTCAATCCAAATATATTTGAATCATGACAATAAAAGGATGTAGGGCCTGTTTCTAAAATGGTTGAACTTGGTCGAGGTTCAGCAGATAGTTTCATGATTCAGTGGTATAAAAAAGTATAGATAAAATGTGTCAACAGAAGCCTCAGACTGAAAAAACCCGACAGAGTTGCTGGTTCTGAAAGGAGTCTAATTCTGTTGGTCAGGTAAAAACAGCTTTAGAGATTAAAAGAGAGGAGAAAAACATACAAAACATAGATTGAGAAATGAATAAAAAAGTCTAAACCACAAATTTAAGAAAATTATAGGTCTAAGCAAATTCTGATCTACATAATGAGTCATGCAAAAACAGAGCCATGTCAACCATGGTCCATTAGCAAAATACTGAGATGCTTGATGACTCATTGTAAACTGCTTTCAACTCTTTCCCTTTTCCAGTTTATTGAAGAAAACTAGCTATGTCAGTCTTAGGATCTGGAGGAACATTGGAAGAATGCACATAACACCCAAAAGATACTACAAAGTTAATGAATAACAACATTAAGAAGTTATGGAGATTTCAAGGGTGTAATGAAGCTTTTTGGTAATAGAGATGATGAGATGATTTGGGCTTTGAGCATCCAATGTTAGTATCCTTGTACCTAGACTAGCAATAATAACTGTTTTGTAATTTGATTATCCTGTTAAAACATTAATCACACTAAAAATCAATTCCAGACAACACATAGAATTTGTTATCTCTTTGCTTGTAAGATTTTATTGCAATGTTTGTCTTATGAATATTTTCTGCGTGGTCTTTTTGTAAAAATTTTCCTRAAGACTTTTTATTGTACAACTGGAAAGATGTTATTTATCTTATACTAATAGTTTTAATTCAGTTTTACTGAGACATGAAATTTTATCTGTTAAATGTAACACAYACATCGTTGATCAGGACCTTGCCCCTCATCTACTTCCCTTTAGAAACATCTTTTCTGCAAAATATACCTGCATGGATGATGTCACACAAGGTATATCCACAATGAGCATTTTGAGTGAGTTTTGCTTAATCCAACTGCTGCATTCCTAGCATGCAGTTCCAAAACTTTCTTTCTTGTGCTACATAAGAGTGGGAATGCTAATATTTTTAATACACCAAGTCAACCTGAATGCAACAAACTATTCATTCTTCTTCTAAAGAAAATAGATCATGGAATCAAAACCCTGGTTTGGAAGTGACCTTATATATACAATTCCAACCTTTCTGCTGTGGTCAGGGACACCTTTCACTAGACCAGGTTGCTCAGAGCTCCATCCAACCTGGCCTTGAAAACTTCCAGGGATAGGGCAGCCACWGCTTCTCTGGGCAGCCTGTGCTAGAGCCTCACAGGGAAGAATTTCTTCCTAATATCTAATCTGAACCTACTCTGATTCTTTCCTGTCACTCCAGGCTCTTGTAAATAGTCTCTCTCCATCTTTCCTGTAGACTCCCTTTAGGTACTGAAAGGCCACAATTAGGTCACCCCAAAGCCTTCTCTTTTCCAGGCTGAACAACCCCAGTTCTCTCAGCCTTTCCTCACAGCAGAGCTGCTCCATCCCTCTGATCATCTTGGTGGCCTCCTCTGGCCTGGCTCCAACAGGTCCCTGTCCTTGCTGTGCTGGGACCCCAGGGCTGGATGCAGCACTGCAGGTGGGGAAGGATTGCTTTAGTGTGTCTGCCTGCACGTTCACACACAGACATGTTCACATACTTGTATGCATTTTCTAACTGGCAAAAAAAAAAAAAAAGGTCCTACTATGCTTTCAATTGCCTCTAGATCTGTCACACCACTTTAAGAAGCTTAATATTGACTTATTTTCTTGACTTTATTGACTTTTTCCTGCAGCAGTCCTTTTTCTAATAAGATATAGTTCCTTTCAGATTATTTTACATCACATTTCAAAAATACCCTGATGAGATGAAATGAGTCAGCATTGGAGATATAGCTGAATGTATGCCACGTGTCTCACCTTATACACACACATGTACATGTAGATATATATATATAAGATTT
This sequence comes from Parotia lawesii, assembly GCA_003713295.1. Taxonomy (NCBI): domain Eukaryota; kingdom Metazoa; phylum Chordata; class Aves; order Passeriformes; family Paradisaeidae; genus Parotia; species Parotia lawesii. The sequence goes on from RAHM01000183.1 coordinate 1,326,444, forward strand.
TTCATGTAATTCTTACTCAGTTTTACTGGAAAGAAAATACAGCCTATGACAAAATTGATCTGTCATGTGAAGGATGAACAGAGCTACATGATCTGACATCTACAACATTACAATGGAAAAGTCAATGACTTCCTTTTGATCTCATTTTGAATACTATTAATCTTACAAAGAAACGACATTCTTCCAAATGTAGATTTTAGTTCTGTATCTCTAACTTCTCTGCAAGCCTTACTCATGGCAGTGACTTTGCTCATAGAGCTGGGTTATAAATCCTTGCAAGGAAAATGAAGGCTCAGGTTTCAAGGTCTGTTTCATTTGGGTTGTTGTCTTTTTTTGTGGGTTTGGTTTTTGTTTTTGTTTTTTTTTTTTCCTGAAAATACTCTTCAAGCTTTCTGTCACCACTAATATTCTTACTAGTATTGTAATTGATCTCCTGCTAATTTTTCTCTTTGTGCGTTTCAGGCACACTCCATTAGCTCGTTCCTCTGAAGCTTGATAAACCTTTCCCTGTGCCAAACTGTTAGCTCTTTTAAGACTTATTTTCATACAAAAATAATACCAATATAATTATATGGATATAGTTAACACACTACAGTTCCTTCAAATTGGCACAGCTGTTCTGTTATACATTTAAGCCAGCAGAGATGTTTCTTTAGGCACTGCTATGTGACAATTTCTACACATAATTTCATATTGCTGGTTTTACTGGAAAATGAACAGTTTCTGTAGAAAATTGTACCCTTAACCAATTTAATTATGCCAGAATGAAATTTAATAATAGACAGCTATTTTCTTTGGCTTCAATCCTGCAATAAACAAAGGATCAAGCTCTATATTTGATTACACAAAGGACTATATCCATAAAAATGAAATTATTAGCATCATGGGAAAAAGTATTCTCATCAAAGGGAGTGAATGGGCCCAGCCTTCTGCTATTATGAAATGTAGCCTTTCCTGGCAGTGTACAGAGAGGTTTAATTTTATACCTCTGCAGTGCTAAATGACAGTGTTTAGCATCTTATTACAGCAAAGATGAACATGATTAATACTTCTGCACAGAGAAGAGACCATGCTAGGATCACACTTCACACTGAGTAATGAGTTCCCCTTTGACTGTGAGGCAGAATTTCCTTATATATTATAYGGGAGTCTTGGAAGCTTAAGCCATGATTCCACTGAGGGCAATCAGGGAAGCCTCTCTGCCTCCCATGTGGCCCAGTGTTTCTTTTTGATAACACAGGAAGAACTTGCACTTTTTTTTAAGTTATTTATCTTCACAATGAAGATATGTTTTTTCCTGTACAATGTTTTAACATGTTTTCTTCTAAAAAATGCTTAATTCCCATAATATTAAGATTTCATTGCATATTTTGATTGTGTTCAGCTTTCAGATTTATTAGGAGATTCATTTACACTGCTAATTAATTGTTTCATTCGTTTCAGAAAATAATAAAGAGTTTATAACAGAATCTCTAAAGCAACCAGAGTGCTTGGAAGAATTACTCTTTGGATATATTTACATAAAATAACTACTGAAGTTATTCTGTGCTCTATTATGGATCCTAGTAGCATTATGTTTTTTCAAGGCATTTAAAAATAAATGAATATAAAAAATACTAGGAATTAAGTTTTAAAGGATATCAGTTGACATTCTGAAGTATATTAAAGCATTACATTATATGCCCCTGCTATGCTTTACTAGAGAGAACAGATAAGTATTACAAAAATATACACATAACACAGTTGTTAGCAAGAACTTAGTAGTAAAGAAATATTTGTCTTCCGGTATGGATTTAATTGCAAGTAATGAACATAACTCACGAGTGGTAAAGAACAAWAAAACGCTTTTATTTTTTTAATGCTTTTCAAAGATTTGGTTTTCTAACTTCTACTTATTGTTGAGTACATTTAAGAATACTGTAAAATAAGGAAAACTTCAATATATTAGGCTTGGAATTAATTTAAAAGTTAGATTAAAAGCCCAAACAATTAAAATTCAAATAACAGGCCACTTATACTGTGAGTTCACAAATCCCAGGCACAGAAGAGAGGACCTTGGTACCTGTGTCTTTTAGTGAAAAAACATCTTCACCAACATTTTAAATGCTTTATAGAAGCCCTGCTTCTCCAGGAAATCAGCAGGGTTTCTTTATAGGAGTTGGATTACAAGCTAAGGGTTTGTAAAAGTGTTCCCTGAGCAATCTGAAGAAAGAGTTTTAATCTTCTTAGTTTAGACAAGGAAATCAACTGCCCATCAAATTTTACGGTGCTTTTATTTTAGTTTATTTTACTTCCCCAAGGCATGGAATTAAAAAGGAACAAATAAAACTCAGCTTCTCTCTTGTATACAGGATTTTTTTCTGTATTTTTTGTGGTAACATAAAGAGCAGCAAACACTCATGGAAACAGTCATGGAAACAGTCATGGACTTCTTTTATCCCATCATCAGCAAGTGGTGCAATGATTTCAAGAAGGGTGGTAAGAGATGTACTTTAATGCAGGTGTGAATCAAGGCAGTGCACCCATTGCACTGCACACAGGCTCTTATGGCTGTGCACCACATAATTTGGAAGGCATATATTTGGAATGACAAACTCATCTGCAGAATTTTATATCTTATGGGATCTGGTTCTGTTCCTGAACACAGCAGCAACAATTTCAAACTGAAAACATGTAAATCTGCTYTGCCATTCTTCCTCGCAGGGAGATATATAGCAAATATAGCACAGCATTTGGTTATTCCAAAAGAAAATCATGACAAGGGTTGCTATTATTTTTCACTTCCTGATAAAGAATTTTTATTTTCTTCAAATTCTACCATTATTGTGGGTTGTTTATCGCTCACACATGTAAAACTCTTCAAGGCCAATTGAAATGCAAACTAGTCAGTAAGGGCTCATAATTTATATCACATAGCAGTGTTTTCAAACTCTGTATAGTTTGCAGTAAAATCCAAGAGCTGAGGGTTCATCCATCACCTGTTTAATTGTCTGTAACAAACATTCAGGCAAAAAGAGGAAGAAAGTGAAGGGAGGGAGTATATCATCAGCATAAATTGCAATCAGGCCAGTCTTCTGTTATCTTTATCTAATACAATGCCATCCATTCCTGTCCTCAGGAACAGGTTGGAAAAAGAAAAATCCATGAGTATTGTAAAGATCTTTCCCATATATAGACTCCTGAAGTTTGTATATTTGATACTTTTATGAGACCCCACCTGCAGTGCTGCATTCAGGACAGGAAAACATGGGGCTGTTGGAGCCAGGCCAGAGGAGGCCACCAAGGTGATCAGAGGGATGGAGCAGCTCTGCTATGAGGAAAGGCTGAGAGAATTGGGATTGTTCAGGCTGGAAAAGAGAAGGCTCTGGAGTGACCTAATTGTGGCCTTCCAGTACCTGGAGGGAGCTCACAGGAAAGATGGAGAGAGACTATTTACAAGGGCCTGGAGTGACAGGACAAGGGGGAATGGTSTCAAACTGACAGAGAGTAGGGTTAGGTTAGAGATTAGGAAGAAATTCTTCCCTGTGAGGCTGATGAGGCCCTGGCACAGGTTTTCCAGAGAAGCTGTGGCTGCCCCATCCCTGGAAGTGTTCAAGGCCAGGCTGGATGGGGCTCTGAGCAACCTGGTCTAGTGGAAGGTGTCCCTGCCCATGGCAGGGGGTTGGAATGAGATGGTCTTTGATGCCCCTTCCAACCCAAACTATTCTGTGATTCTATGAAGTATAGAATTTTGTAAGTGCTCTGTTTTACTTGCAGTGTTTCTTTTCCTTTAAGAATAGGTATAAGAAGGATGCTAAAATAACAATGCTTGCAAGTACATTGCACATTTTTAATGATTACTTCAGGAATTGCTGTGGAATATTCAAGATGATGGACACGAATAAAGGATCATAGTAAGTACTGACTAGCCTTAAATATTGGCTGCTTGCTAGGAAGAATAGTTTGCAATATTTCTGTGTTTTGCCAAGGGGACTAAAAGAAAGAAATTTCTGCGTGGAATCTCAAGCACTCAGGGGTACATAAGGAACTCCAGGGAATTTTCAATTAGTTTTCATCATAGCTGTATCTCTGGAGCACTGTGTGCAAACATAAAGCACAGGAAATCACCCACACTACTTTGCATTGTTCTGTTCTTTTGTGATAAGAAAGTGATGTGTTTGGCAGCATAGGAAGCTTGGAGGTTAGTAAAAGCAAACAACAACAACAACAACAGCAAAAAACAAACAACCCCTCATTTAATTAAAAGAGTAGACATTGCTTCTAAAACATTGCTTCTAAAATAATTACTACTTTCAAGAAACTTCTGTCCAACTTTCATTATATAAGTGTATTCCTTAAATGAAATAAAAATACTGGAATTGAGAACTGACAGATATCAGTCTTTTTGAATCACTAGAACTTTCACTTCTGAAGTTTATGCTCCAGGTTTTCTGAGACAAAGAATAGTCTTCGAGATAGCAATCATAGTTAATGCTGCAGTAATTATGTTGACACTAAAGGTTTTCTGTAATGTTTTTATCCTGAAATCATGTCATGGAAATTCAGATACTAATTGCCATTATTTAAATATAAATTAAGCATGAAGGCTTTCAAGTACTGATGGAAATTCCAAATTAATTGAATCCTGTATCTTTTATGTTTGTTATAAACCAAAAGTCTATAACACTAGAAGTGATATAAAACAAAAAGGTCTATTTAAAATGATTGACTATCCATCAATAGAACTATTGATTTCTAGATATTCTAGCAGGTCATTTCCACTACTGGGGAAAATGAAATCCTTTGGACCAATTCCCTTTTTCATACTTTATTTTCCCTGTCTAGACTTTATTTCATATAAGAACATTCTTTATTTAAAGCAAAAAAAAAATCTGTCTACTAATCCACTTCTCCTTAGGCTGGCTGCAATGTATAAAACTTACAAAAAACCCTGTTACTTAAAATGTACATTTATAACAAATAGCATTTTAACTATCTGCTTATGGTTAGATGTTTGTTATGTTTTTTGAAGTTTATTACTGAGAATGTAAAAAAATGTTTCAATATTCTAAATTTTAAGACAAAAATCTCTAAGATAAAGGTTTTCCTTAACTGCCTTTATGTGAACCAACCAAGATCTTTCCTTTCAGAAATAGGATCTTTCAGTTTTGAAAATATGTATTCAAAAAAATATGAGCGGGCAACTCTGATACAACCAGGTCTGACATAAATATAAGACTTAATATTACAGTTCTTTGGTAGGGATGTAACAGTAGAATTGTAATAAAAAGACTGAAAATATTCCTAAAATGAAAGGAACCAAGTGAAAATTTGTTCTTTTTTTCCCTGATTTCTCTTTGGAAGTATAAATGTGAAATTTTATTTTTTCATTCTTTGAAGAAGACAGATTGCATAGCTACCTGCTTTTGGCACTTTCCTGTTTGGTCTTACATAGAAAAAAAATATAAAAAGAATAAATTAAAATAAATTCTAAATTAGTACCTTCAGAATGATTCTCTCCCTCCATACACCCAAAGATTAGTAATTTCCTGGGATTATTTCTCCTTTACAGTTCTAGCAGGGAACCATTCTTGTCTTGAGAAAGAAGATGACTGGCCATGAGAAGGGGTTTTAATGTGAAACAAAAACTTGTCAAAATTAAATAGATGGGATGGAATATCTGTTTTTTAAACTTAATTTGCAAAACATTTGTCTTTGCTATGTTTACACGGAATATATTTCTGGGCACCATTAATTCTATAAAGCTGATATATTCTAAATGCTAATGATAGACACAGATTCCCAGATGTACAGGATACTTTTTGCCGTAGATACTTGGAGCAAAGGCTTTCCAGGGTCTACCTAAATTTCACTGTCTTTTCTACATGTTACTCCTTGTAGTCACCTCGTGACCTACAGGTCTGCAGTCACTGACTTCTAATAGGTTGTTTTTGTGGGCTGTCCTTGGCTAGTTGTCAGATGCCCACTCAGACAATCTCTTACTCCCTCCTCAACAGGACAGGGAGGGAAAATATGAAGGAAAAGCTGTGGGTCAAGCTTGAGACACAGGCACTGCTTACTATTTAACATCACTGGCAAAGCAGACAACTTGGGTGAAATTAATTTAATTTCTTGCCAGTTAAAAGAGCCTTTTCCCAGGCTCATCCTCACTCCTTTCTTCCCTATTCCCCCGCCTCCTCCTCCCTCCCTGAGCAGCAAAGGAAGATTGAGAACATGGAGGGTGTGGGGTGGGGGGAGTGTGGCCAGTCCATAGCATCTCCTCTCTGCCACTCCTTCTTGTGCCACTCTTCCCCTCTCCAGCGTGGCTGCAGTCCTTCACGATAAACCTGCTCTGGTCTGGAGTCCTCCAGGGGCTCCTCCAGTGTGGATATCTGCTGCATCTTGGGTTTTCATGGGGCTGGAAGGTAATCTCTGCTCCAACACCTGGAACACCTCCTCTCCCTCCTCATTCCACCTTTGTACTAGCACAGTTCCCATGACACACTCTCTTATAGTTCCCTTATGCTTCATTACACAGATATCAAGGATATTGTGTCTCAATAATGCTTGTTTAGAACGAGGTGAACCTCCAAAACTCCAAGAGCTGGTCCTCAGTTAATATCAAAACTGCAGGCAGCATTTATATTCTGGGAAGTAAACAATAACATAACTTTTCACTGGTAGAGAGCCTTTTAGCATCACAAAAAGTATTCATGTGTAAGTTTGCATTTTAATAAGCTTCTGTATGTGGTATATCCRGTATAGATATGTGCAAATACCAAGTCAAGAAAAACACATGGCAGCACATGCTGCCACTAGAAAATAATAATCCTCCTTTCCTAGAGTCTTCAGGCAGAAAATATAAAGTTACAACCATTCAAAGCAGAAAATAATTTTCCCCACTTTTGACTTCATTTTAAAGGACTTTTTCTTCCTTTTCATTTTCCCTTTAGATTTTTACGTAAGTGCTCAAGCTGCAGCATCAGCTTTACGAAGCACTAATAAAAAATCGCCCTGCAAAAGTTATCACAAGTTTGTATTTACTTGCTCTTTCAGCTCTCTGAAAAGTAATATATGCCGTAATCCAGAGAGAGGAATCCTGCCTGCGAGAGATTATTCTGTATTTGTTCATACTGCAGTTCTGAAGAATCCTATCAGTAACTGAGAGTTTTCAATTAAGTACTCAATTGGGAAGCACTTGTATTTGCATTCAATAAAATATGGTCAGATTTTCTTAAGCATATGAAGAGCAGAATGAAGAATTCTTGACTGGGCTGGCTGAGCAGGCAAACACACATTCAATATTTCTATACTAGAGTGGAGTTTGGTTGGCAGCGATTCATGGGGTCTTGTTATCATTCAGACTATCTCAGAAATTTCATATCCAAATGCTTATCTGCCTTGCCTGAGTACATTAATAGGATTCTAAAAATAGATGTACCTATAACAGTTAGTGACGCCTGTAACTGCATTTGCAATTAAAACAGTTTTTCTAATGATATTTACCCTGCTTTCATTTTTTCTGCATCTCCTCATCGTGAAACTGTGAAGAACTCCTGTGACTGCTGCCTGCTACTCTGAACATCTAAGCTGCAACATTTGCCTATCATTACCTCTTCTTGATTTTCCAATTAGTCTCTTCTCTTGACAACTTAATGCCTTGTTTTACCTACATCCTAAAAAAAATGCAGTATGCCTTTGGTATTTCAGAGTAAACAACTCTGGGATTTGCTCAAGGAAGTATTTTCTGCCACCTTAGGTATTAGTGATTTTCACAACCATAATATGTAGAATCAGAAGATTTGAAAACCCAAACCTCAAAACTATCTCCCCTACAACTTCAGAGGATATGGGTTAGCAATAGTTACACTTACAAAGATACAAGTAACCTCTGCTTTATCAGTTACCCAGTTTCCCCAAACTGGATGTTATCCTCATGCAGCTAAATTACTACCCTAATTTCTCTGTAGTTATGTAGTCTCACATTGTATATTCCCTACAATCTGCATTGTAAGCCACCTGAGGTGAAGTTGTTTTTTATTTTTTCTTTGTCTGTTTGAACAATCCTTGGTATTACATGCCTCTAAAACTGGCTTGCAGTGCTTTTGTGTCGTCACAGGAAAAATTAAATTCCTTCCTATACCTTTTGAACAGGAAATAGCATTTCCCACCACTTGAGAGTTTTCTGATGTTGAGTTTGAAACTAGGACATATGCTAGGATTTTATTCATTTCACTGCCTTGTTGAAGCACCAATGTCTTCTCATGGTTGCTTCATGCACTCATCCGTTTAAGCAAACATGACATAAAATTAGCCTCAATTTATTAAAGACTTGCAGACCTTACAGGACAAAATGCACTAAATGTGAGCAGTTGCTTACAGTTGTTTATTTAGCCATGGTTTAAAGTATTCAGACACCTACACCTCTTTTGTGGTTCCTAACTTCTCATTGATTTTCACACGTCAAATGCTCCATTCACAGTCAGCATTTCTCATAGTTACATATCCTGTTCTTCTGCCAGTGTGACTTTAAGTTGAATTAGATCTTTCGTATCAAGTGGCTAACTAGATATGATGGGGTTTCTTTTAGTGACAAATGGTTGCCCAGTGGTTCAGGAGGACAATCCACCTTCCCACAGCCCAGCCCTACTTGCCATCACACTCAAGACCCCTCAGGCAGAGGCTAAATGGATGCCAGTATTTATCACAGCCATTTTTCACGGCTCTCTTAAAAAAAAAAAAAAAAAAAAAAAGGAAAAACCATAAAGGGTTTGATTTTTATATCCCCATCAAATTTCACAGAGTCAAAATACATCAGCTTTGTAATGCGTGACTGAGAGCAGGGTGATATTTCCCTGGAACTGCTTGGCCTGGCCCCATGCCCAAATACGCATAATCAACCTTTGGTGTTAGCACTGTGTGATCCCTAAAGCAAGATGCTGGATGACCTGAGTGCAGCCTATCCCAAGACAGTCAGTGCTAAGTTCTCATAGATCAACTCTACTCCATGTGCCTTTTCAACAGGACTGCTGAGAGAAGAAAAGCAGTTGTAAAGCCTGAAGTGGCAAAGAGTTTGGATAGCATCYTTCTTATAGTCTGGAAGATTCAGATTCACTTACCCATCCTGAAACTGCTATTTTAAAATAATCTTTGAATTTAGCCTGAAAAAAAAATACAAAAAATATAAGCAACAGGGCTTTTCTGTGAAAAGTTAATAAGGTCATCTGCCAATTCATTTTTACCAGCTACATTCTCAAATTAGGCTAGCTTATGTTATGCATTTTATCATCATCTCTATTGGCCTAGGTGAGTTTCCATAGTGATGATTGGTAATATGAAGGCACCTACTTCTTTGAGACCTTTTCTAAATGCTATATATGTTTAATGTTACAAGGGGTGSTATTCCAGAAACCAAAACCCCTTTTTCTTATTAAGGAACTAGATTTGGATGTAACTTACTATAAACGGAAGGAGGAAAAAAAAAAAGTTTTTTACTTTAGTATTACAATGGCTTTAAAAGCTGGTGTCATACAATAAAAGCTTAGAGCTAAGTGCATCAGCACCCATCTAAACTGTATGCTGATGAATTTTATGGATTCATAGAATCCTAGAATAATCTGGGTTGGAAGGGTCCCTTAAAGATCATCTTGTCCAACCCTGGTGCAATGAGCAGGGGTGCTCGGAGCCCTGTCCAATCTCACCTTGTGTGTTTCCAGAGATGGGGCACCTACCATATCTCTGGGCAACCTGCTACAGTATTTTACCATGCTCATTGCAAAAGATTTCTGTCTTTTATCTTATCTGAATCTACCCAATTTTGGTTTAAAAACATCACCCCTTGCCCTGTCACAACAGGCCCTTCCAGAAGGTTTGTCCTCATCTTTATTATAGGCCCCCTTTAGGCACTGGAAGGCTGCTAGAAGGTCTGGATTTGGAAGTCTTCTCTTCTCCAGGCTGAAAAATCCCGACTGTCTCAGTCTTTCCTTGCAGGAGAGGTGCAGCAGACCTTGGATCATTTTTGTAGCCTCCTCTGGACTGGCTCCAACAGGTCCATGTCTCTGAAGTGCTGAGGAGTCCAGAGCTGACCAGTGGACTCCAGGTGGGGTCTAATCACACCAGAGGTAGTTTTAAGGCTTAAAACTTGAGGTGACGAGAATTTCTCCAATTTATACCYTTCTCATGTAGGGCCAAAGAAAAGTGACTAGTGAGATATGCTGGTGTTATAAATGCAAGATTTTAGCACATTTCCTCATTCTAGTACTACATTCTTTTTCCTTTTTCACCCTTTTATCTTCCCTAAGCTGTAATTGATGTGGTCCATAACTTGGAGGAGAATCAGTTAGTCACCTGATGTTTTAAACTCAGTCCTTCATGTTAACTTAGGCTGCATTTTCTCCTGTAAGTATATCTCAGAAATCTGCTCATATTGTCTAACAGGCTTTGTGGTTGTTCTATTCTTTTTTTCTTCAGATGCATTGAAACTAAATTCTTTGGTTATGGCTTCCTAAGTTATCAAGTTATATTTTTTCCCATGTATACTTCTGATTTTTTAAACCCTACATCTTATTAGATATCTCCCTCCTAGCTGCTGTCCCCTGTGACTCTGATCAGTGCAGCTAACTTGATACCCTCTGGTTTGAAACTCATCTATATCTTATCATTTACTTCTTTCCTAATTTTTTTTTTGCTTCATGGRGTGGGCTAGAAAGCAGAATTTGAAAAAAAAACCCAAAAACCAATTAGGTTATATAAGTGAAAGTTCTTAGGAAACACCTCTATTCTTGAAATCCCATCTGGACCACTGACATTGTCATGCAGAAGGGGCAATGTGGTGACAGTGTTAGCGTTCTCTTTCAGAAAAGCTTCTGGGAAATTGACTTTCTCCACTGCCTTAGCAAAAATTGATATATGCTTGTTCATCTATACTCATGAAAGAAACTACTGTTTTGCTGTTACATACATTGTTTTTATTCCATGCGGGAATGCTTTTCCCAGGGGGACTTTAGCAGAAAAAAATATTTAACTGAGGATTTATTTATTTATTAAAGCAGACTAAAACATTTCAGTTTAAAACCTACTTGGCCTGGATAGCAAATTAAAATTAGCCTTGTTATTATTAAATATTGAGCACTTTCTTCTACCTCTGAGCACTGTCTTCTTCTACCTCTCTTTTCTCCCTTCAAAAATGCCCTGCAAACTGCTGGCTATGCAGCTTGGGAGGACATTGAATTAAACATAAATTGAATAAAATTTCATTTTGTTAAAGACTATCTGGTCTTCAGGTCTAAGATAACAAGGTAAAATACTGTGGTTTCTTTAAAATCTTTATTGTGTGTAAAGACTGGCACATACTTCTATTTCTCAAACGTGATTAATAGAATGTAATCAGTGGGAACAAAATAAAAAACAGAAATAAAGACCTTACAAAGCTGTGCAAATGGAAACAAACTGACTGAGTCAGATATCTGGTTTATGCTCAACACTGAAGGCAATCATAATAATTTCCATATACTGATTGTTCACCTTTAAATTAGTTGTTGCAGGCAAATCTAATACTTTAAAGAAGATCTATCATGTTTAGTTAACACCTATCTTCTTCTGACATGGAACACATTTTTGTAGATTGCACTGTTGAAGTCAAGTAATTGGATAATCATTTTTACCACACACAGACTAGAAATCCCCTTACATTAGGAAAAAAATCTAAAACATCTCTTTTGGGTTTTTTAAGCTTATATGGAAATTAAACTGTAAAAATATGTAGGTGAGTGAAGAACTATCAGTGAGCAATATTACTAAATATGGTCTAAAATATTTAASTGTCAGATGTAATAATTTATAAACCAGGACTGTAGACATTTTCCTGATAGATCTGAGGGGCATGTTAATGGAGCACAATGAAGACAGATAGCTCCATTCTAATGCCATCGAGCAGACAGCCGCCTCATGAAATGCATCTCTGCCAGTGCCCATCAATCTCACCCTGCTGGCCGCTTGGATTAGACACAGAAAAAGTACTCTTGTGAATCTTTAAAAGGCTATTTCTGTCTTTTGGGAAGTTGTTTAACGTTGTTTTCGTTTTATGGATTTGGCTGGACTTTAATGCAGACAGGAGCCTGAAGACCTACCCTTATAAAATCCTGTGAAAACAGACAGAAACATAAATTGCATCTTTAATGGTTTACCCACTTGAGCTTGTCCTACTGTTGTATTAGCTTTGAATCAAAGGTGTAAATTTATTAATAAATAAGAGCAATCTAACAGTTCGATAAGGTTTATGTATAAATATGCAAAGTTGAACTTTATATGGCCATGTTGCTCCATTGCTACAAACAGTGCAAACAGTCTATCATTTGGAAATGTTTAAAACTCAGTGGCTTTATAAAAAGAAGGTACTATGTCAGTTAATTTTAAATTGCTTTCTTTTCCAGTGATTTCTCCTTTATTTGTAGCAGAGAGACTTCATCGAGCTGCTTGCAAAGAGCTAAGTCCAGTTCTCTTACTTGGAACTTCGCTGAACTCAGCAGTGTGGTAAAAAGTGCTATTGAACATGGCGGCCCCTAAGTCACAAAAATAAAGTTGTTTTGTGACATTAATAAAAAAGAGGAGCCTCACAGCCTAGGAGCTTTAAATAACATTCATGGATTTTAAAACAATATCTTAAAATATGTGGGTCTATTTCTTGTAATGTCTTTCATCTGCATCACTTCCAGCTTTGGGCACAGTTGTACGAGTTAGTGAAGCTTTCCCTGGACACATCTGTCTAATGGGCAAGGAGACGTACTAGCAAACTTGTGTGCCAGGGCTAACCTAAAGCTTCATCAACTTGCAAAAATACTGCTCACTAATAGAAATGGTGGTTTGAGCATTATAGGTCAATTATTTTTCCTAAATCACAAAGGAATTTCTACTCCATGAGGTCACAGGGAAATAAGTGACTTCCTCCTGGTTAGTTTATCAAATAACCTGTATCTACACAACTAATTTACGCTCTCAAATTCCTGAAAATTATGAAAGTTTTGTATGATAAAGCCCTCTTCATTCTGAAGATCTGCATTCGAGCTTGGACTCTCCAAGCCAAAATGCTGGAAACAATGATCAGGAACAAAATTTTGGTAATGTACRTCTTGGAATTTAAGTGAAAATAAAACTGTCTTGAGCTAGACTGTGTTGTACTGAACTATGGTCATCTGAAAGTCAGCAAAATAACTATTGATTTTTTTAAATTTACACACTGAGTTTAAGTGCTCACAGAAAACTCCCTTTGTTCTTTAAAAAACACTGAGAATAACTTTATTCTTCAGAAAAAGGTTACAAAGCCATCTCTGTTGCAGAAAATTTTGATGTTCAGTTGTCACAGACTGCAAGAAAGCTGCATGAAGTATTTGATTTCGTTTGCTTTAAAAGGCCATCAGGAAGACATATCAGCAATCAGCTAATCAGCTACGGAGATAGGAAGACAGGAAATCTTGCCTGTCATCTGGACATAGTTAACATGTAAGATAGGCCAGGAGTCATGATGATTGATCCTGTGCCAAGTTCAGAGCTTGATTTTCAAAAGTACTATTAATAATGTTCAATTTAGTGGTCATTTTGAAATAGTCTTTAAGCCCAAGTTCATTCAGCCTTAGCAATTTCTTCCTATTTTTCTGAGGAGCTTGATTTACTTTATCTGTGGTTTTGTTCTGCTCTGATACTATGCATTACAGAGTTCTAGATGTATGTATTTGTAATGTCATGAGTTATTATCATGGGCCTATTTTCCAATTTGATGTGCGAGGTGCAGGGTTGGATAACTTCCTCATCCACGTCCATTTTGCTTTAGCTTAAATCTATTAGATGGTGACTGTAATTTCAGTCTGAAATCCCATCTTATTCCTAGAGAAATGTGGTGAGATCACACATGTGGTGGTGAGATTGCCATAAGAGAAAGAGTTGACACAGAAATAATGAGGGGTCATAGGGAAAAAAAAAGATCAATGATTAACTTGCCAGTCAGAACAGGAGCTCCTTGGAGAAAAATTGTTGGAAATCAGCAATGTAGGAATCTGAAAACACCATCAATGCGATGATTACATCAGGAGCACCACCAGAAACAAGTCCGGCAGAGACAGAAGTCCAGTCAGCTTTGTTGGGTGCTAACCTATCTGTCATCTGTATGTCTCTTGTTCACAGAATTCTGAAAATAGACAGAATTCTAAAAACAGCAATAATTTGAAGGGAACCGAATTCACTCAGTCTGCACTGACAGAATCCATTTTCACCTTGTGAGTGTCAAAAGTACTGCTGGGAAAGGTGACACATCGTTTGGCACAGAAATATAAAAAATGGGTTTATACATTTGTAATTTTCTTTCCAAATGCAACAAGGTCCCTATTAGCAAATCTTTTAATTATGCGTTTAATATTAAGCAGGTGAGAGAACCAGCAATGAAATGAAACTGGAGTATTTTATCCAGGGAATGATAACTTGCATTCAGGTATGGAAACAGAGGGGAAATTAATTAAGACAGGATCTACATGATTTATACATGATTTATCTTGAATATCAAGAGATTTGATTGCTGTCCCTAAAGACAGTCCTTCAGGTAGTGAAACAATTTTACTTTGTGTGGGCCTCTCAGGTTTCATTATGGTTGCTGAATATCATTCTCAGCATGGTCATCACTACGCTAAGATGTTTAAAGGTTAATATATCTGCTTTGACAGGAATATTTAACTCCCTCAAGTACCTACTGAACTAGTTTGTAATCTGAAACTGATATTTTGAAATATTTTTTGGGAAACTGCTTATCAAGATATTTTCATGCTAGAGTCAAGAATTCTTTGTTACCTTTTCTGTGGAGAGCTGATGTAAAATCTTAGAAGTTACTGCAGAAAAGAGTTGTGGTCTTCTGGTCATCTTTAATTTTCTCTGTATTTGTGTGCACATGTGAATAAATAGTTGACACATATTTCCAGTTATTGAGATTTAATATGATTATTTGCCAAATGAATAATTCTTTCCTCGTTATGATTATCACAAAATTCTAATTTAAAGGACAGAAGAAAGAAATTTCCCCAGTCCCTCCTGCTTGTGTCAGTATTACATATAAAGGGCATGATTTGAAAAGGTTCTGTATAGATAACAGAAGTCTCCATTTGTGCATTAATTGTGTTTAGAAAATA
The DNA here is from genome assembly GCA_003713295.1 of Parotia lawesii. Taxonomy (NCBI): domain Eukaryota; kingdom Metazoa; phylum Chordata; class Aves; order Passeriformes; family Paradisaeidae; genus Parotia; species Parotia lawesii. The sequence goes on from RAHM01000183.1 coordinate 1,341,590, forward strand.
TAACCCTCCCAAATTTTAAAATCCTGACCTTTTATTTTTTTTTTTAAATTGAGGGTGGTGGTGTTTTTTACCCCCCTAAAATAAATGAGGGCTTGCCCTGAAGAGGTCTTTTTAAGACAGGTAGAATTTTACACTCCACAACAAGGACTGAACAAACCAACTGTATCTTCTATCTTCCCTTTCCATTTGTCTAAAAAACAATTTTTTCTCTGTATTGAGATGCTTTTCTTCAAACTGTATAAATAAATGGCAACACTGGTCTTTGTATGAGTAAAATCAACACTTAACCTGTACAACTGAGCGCTTTTGCTGATATCCAGGGATTTTACAGATATATTTTAATTGTTAATATCAGTGTAAAATCTCTGGGTCAGGTTATTACTAGGTCAGGTCCTGCCACTGTAAAAAAGTCACTCTTCATCTTTTTTATAGGCTCCCTTAATGTACTGAAAGCCTGCAATGACATCTCCCCAAAGCCATCTCTTCTCCATCCTGAACAACCTGACCTCTCTTCAGTCTTTCCTCACAGCAGAGCTGCTCCATTCCTCTGATCACGTTGGTGGCCACCTCTGGACCTGCTCCAGCAGGTCCCTGTCCTTSCTGTRCTGGGACCTCAGAGCCGGATGCAGCACTGCAGGTGGGGTCTCATATGAACAGAGTAGAGGTGAAGCATCATCTCCCTGGCCACTCCTCTTTCAATGCAGACCATTTGCTATCAGGCAGTCTTTGAAAAGCTGTTGGTGGTTGATGGTTCAAGATTTAAAACATGCATACGCAGCAAAATACACACATTCACTGGGAGCCAAATCAGAGCCCAAGCTAGATGAATGAGACGAGGCAAATTATATCAATATGGTGCATGTCGATGTGTGTTTTAACTAAAAATGTTCAGGTAGTAGCAACTAGATGAAAAAAAGTGTGTCTCCATGTTATTCATGTAGCAACTGAAGCTGGGCTGAATATGAATTTATTTTATTAGGAGAAGAAGCACTCTTTAAAAAATATAATTAATATTGTAAAAGATAAAAGTGCATCTGAAAATTTAAGTTTATAATACAGGAAAAAACACCAGATATTTCTAAAACTGCAGAAATAGGAATACTACAACAGGGTTCCATCTGTCTCTACATCTAAACATCTGTTGCAAAACTTAGTTTTCTGATATTAGTCAATCATAATTGTAATTGCAATTGTCATCAGGAAACTGGTAGGTGGGATCTCACAGGAAGCAGCTCTGAAGTGCAAAAGTACTCAGGAAAACCGGCAGCTTTTTAAAGACTGCATGCTCCAGTTACAACAGCAGCTCATCTCAATGGGCAGTAAAATAAGGAGCTATATCAGGCTTGGCTAAACACAAAACTCAAATTAGACCTCCAATGCAAAAAGGCAGCATACAAAAGGCAGARGCAGAAGTAAGTAACAAGGGGGAATTTAGGAACAATGCCTGATTTGGTAACCTCAGACATATAAGGCTGCCTTTGCCTTAGTCTTCATCAACAAGGTCCTCAGTGCCTTGAAGCAAGATTGGAGTAGGAGGAGAATAACCTGGAGTGGATGAAGATCAAGTCAAGAACTGCTTTTGAGAACTCATAGAATCAAAGAAGGGTTTGTGTTAGAAGGGACCTTAAAGCTCATCCAGTTCCAACCTGTCTGCCACGGGCAGGAACAYCTTCCACTTGACCAGGCTGCTCAGAGCCCCATCCAACCTGGCCTTGAAACCCAGACTCAATCCACAGAAGTCCATAGAAGTGAACAGAGTGCACTACAGCTAAAGGGCCAATGTCCYTGCCACTCTTATCACCTTTGAGAGGTCAGGGAAACCAGAGACGACAGGAAAAGAGCTAAGGACTGGAAAAAGGCATATCTTGTGCATTTTCCAAGAAGTCCAAAATGATGACCCAGTGAAATGCAACCTGGTCAGCTTCGCATCCATCCCTGAGTTAAACACTGAGGGAATCTCCTTGGGGAACATTTCTCACCCCAGGTAGAAGGCACTGAGTGCTAATAATCAACAAGGACTGACCCAGGAAAAATCATTCCTGACCAACCTGATTGCTTTCTGGGATAAAATGACTGGATTTTTGGATGAGGAGAGATGCAATGAATGTCATTTACTGTGATTTTTACAAGACTTTTGACACTATCTGGTAAATCCTTATATTAAGTTGAGACATTACAGGCTTGATGCACATATAAGATAGATGGGTAAAAAACCGGCTTGGACAATTAATGAGTAGTGAGTCATACTTCTCTGGAAGCCAGTAAAAAGTGCAGTATCAAAAGGTCTAATTTATCATCTGTCTTGTTTATGATCATTATCTGGAAGAAGTGACAGAGTGCTTGCTTGCCAAATTTGTGTAAGCTGAAACAAGAGAGGTTCAGGCTGAACAAAAGGAAAATCTTTTCACCCTGTGAGGACAGGCAAGCAGTGGAGCAGGTTGCACAGTGAGGTTGTGCAATATCTGTTCTTGGAGGTTTTCAAGAACAAACAGGGTAAACAGACCCGAGCAACCTGGTCTGATCCCAAGGATGATCCTGCAGGAGTTTAGACTGGAGATTTCTCAAGGTCCTTTCCAACCTCAATTATTTTGTGATCCCATGATCATTTATAAACACTGGTTTATAATGGTGTCTGGAGAACACATATTGACATGCTTGATACTAAATCTACCAATATTAGTGAGACACTTCACCTAGATTTGAATGGTATTTAAAGTACTGTTTTAACCTGGTAGCTGGAGTATGTGGTTTATTATTGAACTAGTTCAATAAAACTAACTGGAAAAATCTGTGGGTAAAGCATTCATTTCATTAGAAAATGGTTCAAGCCTGCTTCAGGAGGCAGATAGGAGATAACTAACTAGTAGAACACAGCAYAGTATATGTAAACTTGACCAGGAAATTCTAAACAGCACTAAACAACCCATAGCTTCCCAGCTCAGCTAAGTTACCAGCATTGTGCATTTTGAACCTCTGCCAGTCGGGCCTCTGGGAACGTGCTTCATATCAGCAATAGTCCCCTTTCCTCAAAAGGTTTTTATTTTGTGTGCTCTGCTCTTTTCTTTAGAGCAAAGAGGGCTTAGCTGAGAGAACTGACGATACTGTGAAGAGTTGGTACAAAGACTGTCTTTTTTAAGAGGCTTATCCAGTTTTCAATAAGTCACTCAGAATTTGGTCAATAAACACACTTCATACAAAACCAAGTTTTGCCCATATTATTTGAAACACTCTGTTGATTTTCCCCACAAAGATAGTACCAATAATGTCTTTTACTGACTTATCTCTTACTTTTGCTGAGCACAGGCTTTGAGAATATTGTGCTTGTTCCTGTACAGTGATGGGTTGACACTGTATATGGCTTGACTGAAACCTTTGGCACTCTCCGCTGGCTGTATGAATGAAAGCTGGACTTAACTGTTTGCTGAAAGGAATTTCATTTAATGAACAGAAAAACAGGTACTCATTCTCTGGAATGTACCTTATATTCAAATGTGGTTCTGTTTTTTTATTGCATAAAACAAGCTACTGAAGGAATTCTTTAAAATAGTTTGAATGTTTAATGTGATATATTGTTTCTTACTACAACACCCCATGACCATAGGGTTGGAAACTAATATATTTTATTTTAACATAATTAAACTGAATACTTACACACTTTTATTAGCTAATATAACTGCTGCTTTATGCTTTGTTGAACATTCTATTCTCAAAATATCTTAATAAGATACATTTAATCTCTTTCTAGTGTTTACATGCAAAATTAATTTTAGGGTTCTTGTTCAGTTGATTTTTATTTTGCACAAAAGTTCATTGTTATGGACAATTTCCTTAAGAAAATGCTCCTTTCCTTTAATTTCCTTTCTCTTCTCCTTTCTTTTTTTTTTCCTCTCCTCTTTCCTCTTTTCTTGACTTGCCTTCCCTTTCCTTTTAATTTTCTTTTTCTTATTTTCTTTCCTTTCTTTCATTTTTTATCCTCCATTTTTTCATTAAAAAAAACCCTGTAAGTTCCCAAAAGCTGTAATTAACTATTTTTAGACAATAAATCACACATCATTTACCTGCAAAACTTTCAACTTACTGGTAAAATACAAACATATAGGAAACTTGTACAAAAATAGCAGGAACTGTAGGGGAATAACATATTTTCTATTGAATCTGAGTCTTTAGCACTGTACAATAGGGATAACTTGATAAATATTTGCAAAACCATATATAATACTCTCAAGCCCCTGTAAGTGCTAGAGGAAACTGAAAGTGTTGCAGATTTTGGGGGTTTTAAGCTTTAAGTGGTCATTTTAACTTTTTGCCAGTGTCCAAGTGTCTCACTGGATTCTGTTCCACCTTTTGACTTGTGAACTGTGTGAACTCCACATCAAACTTGTCAAGTAAAGCAGAGCCACTGCAAAACCAGCAGGGAAAGGGCCAAAGCAGGGTGTACTTCTGAATAAACAGCATTCATATTTCTGAAGACTTCCTCTATAGCACAAAAAAAGACTCTGAGAAATAAATCTGCAAACCAAAATAGAGACTTTTTCTTAGTACTTAGCTGTGAACTACTTGAATTTTTTTCCATGGGTGCGGCAAGTGATTGTCTTTTTTAAAGAGAAAAAAAACTTTTTCTTGTCCTTTTTCTTGCCCTTTTTCTTGTGCTTTTTACCTCCTGGCATTGAGAGCTTTATTTGTCTGTTGTTGACAAACTAGGAGTTTGATAACACTATATTATATATGTGTACGTATATGTCTGTTCATAAAATGTCCATTTTAATTAAAAATTTGTAGGGTGGTTTGACATAAGATTCATTGACTTAATGATCCTTTGCTGACTATGGAATTTTCAGGTACTATTCTTTGCCTTTAATTACATCTGGTGTGGTTAAAGAACAAGAAAAATTATACCCTGCTCAGCATTGAAATCATGCTGATGGTGGTTGATCAGACTGAATCATCTTGTAGAGAACTTCTAGGTTTCAAAGCATGTCAGGAAACTAAGGATAGACTCAAATTTAATAATTTAATGACTGAAAAATATGAAGAGCATGGAAGAAAATACTATCAACTCAAAAAAAAAAAAAAAACAAAAGAAAAGGAAAAGAAATTTCTAATGACTATATGGGAATCAAAGTTTCAAAATTAACAGTGTAGCTAGAGAGCACAATTTAAAAATTAACAAGGCCTTTAAATTTTATTTTAAAATATCTTAACTTTTAAATAAAAACAGGCATTCGAAAGCAGTTTGCAACGTTACCTACATTATGCCATCAAAAAGCAAGAGGTCGTGGAATACTCAGGGATATTCAAAGGAATCCAACAATAGCCCAAGTTGCTTAGAGTCAGAGTTAATTGCAGATGTCCAGACCTAGAGGATTCAGTTGTATTAGCGGGAACCATGTCTTAGTACAACTTAGATTAAATGGATTTAAAAGCTGTGTGATGTATTATAGCACCATATTGAAAGCAGCTTCTCTAAAACTGTCTTCTGAAAGCAGTTGATGAAATATCTAGTGCCTTTTTTATGCACAGTTCAGTTAAGGTATTGCATTTATAAATGACAAGAAAGCTCATACTTTCATGCATAAAGCTGAATGACGGATTTTAATGAGATTTTTGCGAGACCATAAGCCTGTAAAAGAGGAATACGGATTCCTGGTGCTCCAGCTGAAGTTCTATAAAAGTAGATCAACAGTTTGCCCGGTTCCAATTCTTAACAAGAAATGGGAGATGAAAATATGGTGATATGACAGAAACCAAGCATCAATAAATTATGAGAATATGTGGTTGCTTTCATTCCAGGCATCCAAAATGAAGTTTTTGTCTCTCCTATATCCAGAAGAAACTWATTTATTCAATTTTTTTTCATACTTAGGCCTGATTCAACAGTCAGTGTTACATGGCTACAAAAGGATCAACACGCTATTTTATCAACTGTAGAAAAAAATTAAGTTGAAGGTCAAGAAGGAATTGGAGTCAGTGTGAGATGTGGACACTTGTAGGCTGCATGACTGAAGAGAAGGAGTGATTTCTTCTTACTATCTTCTAAACAAAACACTTCCAATGCTAATACAACTCTTCATAAAGCAATACCTCTGATGAAGGATGTATGACTTCTAGCCTTTTCAAGTCTCAATTAAAGAACTTATCACCGAGGATATGAAGAAAGACAAAACTCATGGTAGCTTGTTAATGTGAAATTGTGTATGTGATAAACATTGCGCTTAGTTCAAAAAGTAAACATACAGGTGCTGGCCTGAAAAATAATTATGGGAAAGAATGATGACAAAATGATTTCTTTTGGAGGGCTACTGCAGCTGCCAGTCATTTTAGAGGCAATTATAAAGTGGCTTTTATAAAGAAAAGAAAAACAATTACAGAGCAAATAATTTGTTTTGTAAACAATAAAACTAATGAAAGGTGAACACTAAAACTGTAAATATAAAGTGGAAAAGGAAAATACAGTGGCATTGAAAGCAGGAAAGATGTGACATCCTCTATGTACTTGAAGCTACSATAATCCCTTCTCAACAGTGAATCCCACTATCAAAAATAGATTCTCTTACCTTCCTTACATTTTCATTTATGATCTCCTGCATGCCCCAAGTTCTAGCCCAAAATACTCAAACCATCTCATATTATTCTTCATGCACATGTCTGCAAGGTCAACATGTGTTTAAAAGAGCTCAACAAGAAATCCTGCAGGTTTCCATCCTGGTTTAAAATGTAGCTGATGCTGATCCCAGTCTAGGGTTTTTTTCAAGCAGTTTCAGTGTACAAGAAGCTTTAGAGATAAAGACTGGTCAGTGCTAGTTTTCTACTCAAGTGTAGTCTCAAGACAACTTTCAGTCTTTTATTTTACAAATAGTCCAAATTTTAGATATCTATTTAATCATGAGAACATGAGAACAATTCATTTTTAGACAAACTTGTGAAGTTCCATGCTAGCTAAGAATCCAGGTAAAATATTTTCAGATTATTTGAACATACACAGCTAATATAAATGAGGTAACAGAGACCAGCAAAAATGTGGGACTTTTTTTTTTTTTTTTTTCCCTAATAATCATTTAAATAATGTAGTTTGCAGCTGGGACAAAAATGCTAAAAAACAAACTCAGCTCCCTGCCAGTATAGGAAAAGAACCCTAAATCCAGATATACAAAGTTAAAGCCTGGTTTAGGCATCAGTAAATATAGCTTTTATTGAAAAAATAGAGCAGTTAAAAAACATATCTATAATTTAGATACATATATGGTTCCAGAGAAGTGAAAATAATATAGTAATTGTTGTTTGGTTTTGCCATATGAAAGAATCTGATCTTTTTGGATAGTAAAGGACATAGTAATTAATCTCCAAAATAAAATATTCACAAGAAGAAATATGATTTTCTGTTCGTAGGTTCCTAATTCTATTTTTTTCACAATCTCTTTCAAATGTCATTGAAGTTTCTAATTTAAGAATAGTACCACAATAATCAAGAGATTCAGGTGGTCAGACAGGTACCAGAAATAACATCCTAAGAAGCTGCAGAAAAATGACATTTAAAGAATGTGTCCCTATGCTTCCTTCAGTCCCAGAAAAATATCCAAAAAAGAAATACCTTTGAAAATACCTAACACAAGTTAAGAAAATTCATTAATCTGACAAAAATAGGACTCAGCTACAAAATATATTGTAATTAATAATCAAATATCTGCAATAGTTCTTTTTTTTTACAAGAATTTTACAAGTGTCATTTTGCGCTTATATGATCAATATCCAAGACAAGACATAAAAAAAAGTATTAGGTCAGTCACACAGGGTGCTTGGAAAGTTGTGAAAATTTCAAACGTACCAAAAGAGGAGCTGCAATAAAGATGGGGGCAAACCTTTTAGCAGGGCCCATAGCAATAAAATAAGGGGTAGATGGTTTTAAACTAAAAGAGGGCTGATTTAGGTTAGATACAAGTAAGAGGTTTTTTCCAGCAAGGATGGTGAAACACTGGAACAGGTCGCTTGGAGAGGTGGAGGATGTTCCGTTCCTGGAAACATTCAGAGTCAGGTTTGATGGGGCTTTGAGCTGAAGATGTCCCTGCTCATTGAGGAGGGGAGTGCACTACATGGCCTTTAAATGTTCCTTCCAACCCAAACTATTCTGATTCTATGATTCTATGCTTATTTTGGCAATGACAGCTTTGAGAGCTGGTGGAATAGAAAAATAGATGCATTGACAGACTTATTGCTATCAGTTACTGGGTCAGCACACATATGTAATTAGACATGCACAGAAAACTCACAGTTTTGTAATTTTTCCTTTTTAAAATTAGTGTGGAATTAATATTTCAGGAAAACACACTCTCTTGGTGCTACAATGGAAGGATCTTTTAGGAAGAAAGCGTCTCATTTCTAGAGAAACAAAAAAAAAAGGCCTCTCTAAAAATAAAAGTTTTCATTTTCATTTTTAAATTATAATATATACCCAGAAGATTAGGAACATATTAAAATTCTCAAGCTATGACATTTTTCAAAATACAAAGCATTTTACAATAAATTAATAATTAGCAAAGTAATTTATTCACTTGTGTTTAAATTAATCCCTTTACCTTTTGTAAGCTCATTAGATTTCAATTCCACATTAATCATGATTAGCATTTTGTATTTTTGTTTTGATTGCATAGATAACATTTTTAATCATAACTAAGCAATAATTAATTAACACTTATAAATTTTTAGATGTGCAAATGAAATCGAGCAGTAGCGAATTCCTGTTACATTCATGTTTGGTTTTAAGCAGGACTGATTATGGAGTATTATTAAATTTACACCTTTGACTTTCATTTGAATTTAATGTTTCTAGAAGAAGTTCCGTATTTGCAAGGCCTTGGAATTAGAATGGAAATAAGTGAATTAGAAAATCCTTGGTCTAGAGAGCAATTTCATATTAGAAAATAGAACTTCTGAGGAGACTACAGTGAGTTACATCTTGATGTTTTCCATTGAGAACTATTCTTAGGTAACATTTCTGTTTCAGAAAAAAATCTGGAAACTTTTGTTTTGTTGAAACAATATGTGCAAGGAAACAAAAGGACAGGGAGGGTTAAGAAGAAAAGCAGGTTAAGGTTTGGGTTGATTTTGTCCAATGAAGGAGTTAAATATGTCAAGAAAGAGGGGCATGGCATGATAGATAAGGTTATAGATACAAGGCATGGCCTGATATTTTACAGGTTTAAAAATATTAACTTTTTCTCTTAGCTAATAATCTATTGCTGTTTTGTTATATTTCCAGAAAGCAACAGCTGCATATTGGAATTGTAAAACAATATGTTATGATTTTTTTAATTATTAGATTATTCTGTCATTAGTGGACTGAACTAGAAGTACAAATGGACAGGAATTTACAGGGAATAGTTTTAAAGTATATTTTAAACCAAACTAGGTCTAAATGGACTATGATTTAAAGAAAAAAGAGTTTTTCTACTAATTTTTTTTTCTTGCAAAGTTTTGCTTGAACATTTTGAACATATTTTACTTCTTGGGGGAAAACATATTTGTCAAAAACAGGTGATTGGAGGAAAACTAAAACTGCCCTTTTCTGTATCTGCTTCAGCACAAACAAAATATAGATGAAAAATGAAAGGACATAAACAAGATAGACATGAACAGCATGATCCAATGAAATGGTAAAGATTCACTTAACACTTTAACATTTCTTGTAGTAATGCAACTTGAAATATCTGTAATATATTAGTCTCTGATACTGTCATAGAATTGTGATATTCATGATGTGAGTTTGAGAAAAATTGGTCCTGAAGGAGTTCATGTCCTATGCGAACTGTACTTGCTTGAACACCTTAAATAACAGGGCCTTAATCATGAACCACCTGAATTTTCGCAGTATCATTAGGGTGCTTTGATGGAGAAATGGAAGGAAAGGTTTCCATGATTTGATTTCCTGACTCCAGAACAGTCTGGGGTGAGAAACCTGCCTGTCCTGGGGTCTAAACTTGAGCATTAGTCCCTTAATTTTGTTTTTATGAGCTAAAGATATATTTAGCAGCTTTGTGAAACAACATGCTWAACCACCAAATACAGAACTCGTCATCAAACTATTTACGTCAACATATAGGAAAACAAATGTTACCTTAATAAAACAAAAAAATACTATACATGCCAAAGTATTAAAATATTAAATTTCTGATTGATGGTTTCTAATTCCAGTCTCCACAACCTGAAATATCATACTAAAAAATATGAATTTAACTTTCTAGTCTTGATCCTAAACAGTCCTGAAATATATTTCTTGATATTTTATCTTTTCCCTGTGTACTAGTTTGAACGAAAACCAGCGAGAGACTTGAAATCAGAACTACAATTTAATAAGAAAATGAAAATAAATGCAGTAGTACAGAAACACTGACAGGTCAGGACACAACCTGACACCCTGCTGGTCAGGGCAGTGCTGGCAGTCTGATTAAATGGTGGCTGCACTACTCCTGAAGTCATAGCTGTGGTTCTGTTGAAGCAGTGATCCTGTAGAAGGGCCTGGTCTTCCTCTGAAGGTCCAGTAGTGGTTACGGAGCTCTTGTCCTCTGGGAATCCAGTAGGTAAGGGCTGGCTGTGGTGTTCCAAACCTCAGATTATACCCAGGTAGGAATGCTTGGTTCCTCCCCCTGGGCGGAGCATCTCACAATGGGATGATGTAATTTTATGAGTCATGCAGTGAGGCTGGATGGCCCATTAACAGAAAGATATCCCTCTGGAGGGAACTATCAGGGATGTGTCATGGAAGAGATAAAGAACCTTGCCCCACCTGGTTTTAACAGATGGTGATAGAATACATACGTTGTAAGCTAAGACATCCTGCCATGAAAATCTATCTGAAGTCATCTTCATATTAAGGAAATTATGGGAAAAAGCAGAAATTTATTTGGGTTGGATAATCTATCACAGTAGAGAAAGATATTTAACAAATTATATCAGGCTTCTTGATTAGGAAATTGTATTGGATATAAGCCCTCTCATTTGTTTTTGGCAGTAGACTGGCAATGCTATGATGATGTTTTCATAAAAAAATTTCATAGTTCTGATTGGGCTGAAAAATAAACTAAATTTGACAATTATTGCATCATTCTTGTGTGATCTGGATTAACTTCGTGACTTCAGCAATTAATTTCTGAGTCTGTTTAGTTACTTAATAAAATGACTAACAACAATAGAAAGATCTATTCCACTTATGAGTTTATATTTTAATTGCTATGTACTTCATGTTGAGTTTGGCTTTGTTGGTTTGTTGAGCGGGGTTTTAAGAACTAAGTTGAAAGCCTCAATCATATGGAGAGCAGAAAAAACCCAATGTTTGCAAAACAACTTGACAAGAACAAGCAATTTTGGAAGAGGAAGAACAGTAAGAAAGTTCTGCAATAAGAAAATTAACCCTGATACTTTATTGATAACGATTTTTACTTGCATTATCTTTAGCAGCAACTTAAATTTCATATAAGAAATATGTTAAAATAGTAACTAAAGAGCAACATGCATATTAAATTTTAATTATTTAGAAGTAAATTCCTTAAGCAAACTTAAAATACTCATTCATGACAGTTGCCTATGAATCTCTAAAGGTGAAAATGAATGTAATTTGGAAAAATAAATGGTGACTTTATGCTCATAAATGAATTCTCTTCCAAAGTCCTATGAATTTTAGAARAATATCTCTTATTAAAAAATAAATAAATAAATCCATAAATAAATAAGATAAAGCTACTGTAAACCTGTTGCTATTAGATTTGTTGTGGTTTAATCTTGGTTGGCAGCTAAGCCTCACGTAGACACTCACTCACAGGGCAGGGGAGTGAATTGGAATCATAAAATGCTTGTGGGTTGAGATAAAGGCAGCTTAATAGGTAAAGAAAAAGCTGCCCACACAAACAGAGCAAAATAAGAAAATAATTTGCTCTTTCCTGTTGGAAGGCAGGTGTTCAGCCATGCCCAGGAAAGCAAGACTTCATCACACCTAACAGTCACTTAGGAAGACAAATGCTGTAACTTCCAGTATTCCCCTACTTCCAGCCTTTTCCCCAGCTCTACATGCTGAGCATGATGCCATATGGTCTGGGATATCCCTTTGGTCCGTTGGGGTCAGCTGTCCTGGCTATGCCCCCTCACAAGTTCTTGTGTGCCCCCAGCATGAGAAACAGTGAAGGCCTTGATGATGTTCAAGCACTGCTCAGTGATGGCTAAAACATTCTTGTGTTATCAATAGTGTTTTCCACACAAATCCAGAACACAGCCCCATGAAAGCTACTATGAAGAAAATTAACTCTACCCCAGTCCAAGCCAGACAAAAATTTCATAGTAAAAATATTATTTAAAATACTATTTCTTTCACTATAACCATGATTATAACCTTGATGTTATCATTACAAACATGAATAAGCACATGTAATGAGTATGCCTTGTACTTAGAGTAATAGTTATTTGCATACTGAGCCATATAAGAGCAATAAAATATTCCAAAATTAGTTCTGTAACACTCTCATATCATAAAAATATTGTCAGATTTAATATGTAATACAATCCAGCACAACATTCTCCTCATCCAATGCATTAGTTTTTATCACAGATCTTTCTTTGTTTTATTTCATCTTCTATCTATTTTATAGGTAATGTTAACATGGTAAGTGACACAATCTTTTTTATACACATCCCCAAAGTCTTGCCACTGACCTGTAGATTTCTAGGTAAGGCCATGGTCATTTAAGTTTCTTAAAGGGCATTTGTCTCCTCTTTTTCTTCAGTTCAATTGCATATTTTTTTACTTCTTTTTTTCTGCTGTTCTTCACATTGCTCACTTAGCTTTGCAGTCATTCAAAAAAGCCCCCAAAAAAATCCCGTAAAAGATTTGGGTAGAGATGTCCCCTAAAGAGTCTATTTACTGCCAGGTGCAACTCTTTCTGTTCATTGAAAAAAGATAAATCATTTCAAGGTGCCCTTTTTTTGGCTTATATTTCTAGTGTACGAGAAAGAATAATTGTAATAAAAAAAAAAATCCAATCTCTCTTCATAATTTGAGACACAAGACCAAACCCTCCATTCTATACGGTTAGTTGCATTAGGATTTGAAGTTGATGTAATATTTCCTTCTTTCTGTTCATAAGAGCAAATTTTTAAGTGTATGGTGAAGTGTTTAGTGAAGAGAAAAACCTTGTGTTGAGCTGTGCAAGGGGAGATACCATGATTAGTAATCCTGATGTCACCAAGACCATGAGAAGCAACTCGTGCCAACAAGAATCTTTCTAATATATAACTTCTACAATGCTTTTTGTTGTCATCTTGGCCAAAACCCACTCTGGCATCCCAGCAACAGAAAGTCAAGGTCATACTTATGCCATGTCCATCCAGAGCCTTGCTGAAGTAACGGCAGAGCCGAGCACACTATTTGTCATCCCTCGAAAAATTCCAGTAGAATTTCTGTCTTCTACATGTCCTCATTGGAATAGGACTCTTTCTATCCTCCCTAATATAGGCCTGCCAAGACTGTATTGAGTGCAAACAGGGTAGGCCACAAGGGAAGACTGAAATTTATTCAAATGCACCAACAGCAAGTGAGAAAGAATAATGAGAACCACAGGATCTCTTAACATAATTACATAACGTCCAGCAGAGCCAGCAAAATATGAAAACTAATTTCAGAACAAAAGCTATAAACCTTAATATGATCTCACAAAAACCAAGGAAATAAAGTAATTCCTCACTTCCCTGATTTTCAATGGGGAAATAATACTTCAGAGCAATTAAGTTCTCAGATCTTTATCTAGAGTTTATTACTTTAAGTGTTTCAGTCCAGACATTGAAAAGAAAGTTTCTAAAGGCAAGCTAGGTAAGGAATATGTGGTTTTGTTGTCAGCTAAAGGAGCATTCTTCCGTCTGGAACCCCTCCTGCCTTGATGAAGGGCTTGAGGAGAAACCCCATAGTTTAGGTTGTGGATACACTATTTCTGTATTCTATTCTGCTATGCAGCATCATGGTGCCTGTGTCTCTCCTTCTGCTGCACACAGTCTGGGAAGAGGAGAGGATAGTGCAAAAACACAATGGGGCTTGGCAGGAAGGAATGATGATACTTGAAGAAAGCCAAATTTGGTGGCTTTAGGAGCTCAGGTGACTCCTCCCATTCCGATGTGAGAAAAGCAGATGCTTTTTTCAAATTTGCAGGAAACACACTCCCAGTGCAGGCACAGCCAGCTGCACAGATCCACACAAAGTATTGAGCCCTTACTGACATCCAGATAAATATATACATCACTTATATAAATATGGAAAAAAAGAAGTGTCTCATCCCTGGATGTCATTTCCAACTGATCAGACTGAAAATTCGCTGCTTGTGTGCATACATCTTCACCCTCTGCATTCACAAAATCCCACACATTCCCTTAAATATTAGCACTGCCTTTATGTCCACCTAATAACCTGTGTCCAAATTGCAGGACCCTCATCAAGTCACCAGACAAGAACTCTACTATACTGAGGAGCAGATGTCCTACTCACCAACTAGTTTACTTCAAAGCTAATGGATAGACACATAACTCTCCCATATATCCTGAATACAGAGCAAGATCACGCTCAAATGTATCCTAGGCTGCATCCAAAGCCCCGTGGGCAGCAGGGCAGGGAGGGGATTCTGCCCCTCTGCCCCGCTCTGCTGAGACCCCACCTGCAGTGCTGCATCCAGCCCTGGGGTCCCAGCACAGCAAGGACAGGGACCTGTTGGAGCCAGGCCAGAGGAGGCCACCAAGGTGATCAGAGGGATGGAGCAGCTCTGCTATGAGGAAAGGCTGAGAGAACTGGGATTGTTCAGCCTGGAAAAGAGAAGGCTCTGGGGTGACCTGATTGTGGCCTTCAAGTATCTCAAAGGAGCCTACAGGAAAGATGGAGAGAGACTATTTGCAAGGGCCTGGAGTGACAGAAAAAAGAGGAATGACTTCAAACTCAGAGTAGGTTCAGCTTAGAAAGAATTCTTTCCTGTGAAGGTGTTGAGGCACTGGCACAGGTTGCCCAGAGAAGCTGTGGCTGCCCTGTCCCTGGAAGAGTTCAAGGCCAGGTTGGATGGAGCTCTGAGCAACCTGGGATAGTGGAAGGTGCCCCTGCCCATGCCAGAGGACTTAGAACCAGATGATCTTTAAGGCCCCTTCCAACCCAGACCATTCTGTGATGCTATGATTTAGTAAATAGAGTTTAACCAGATAAGATGAACAGAGGCGATCAGCCAAACTCCCAACAGTTTTTTACTTGCCACTGTCCATCTCTGTCTCCCATTTTCTCTATTATTTTTTTGTTCTTCCCCTACCCACCTTGATTATCTCAGACTTTGCCTTATGCCAAAGAAATAAGGGGCCCACTGGACCTCATTTTGCTTCATCTGTACCCCTCTTTGTTACTTTCAAACCACCACTTGGGCAATCTTGGACTTCTATTAAAGTTCCTGTGGCAGAGCCAAGGGTAGTGACAGCCCCTCAGTGACCCCAGGACCAAGAAGRGGTTGGACCAGGGCTGGGGCCAGGGCCAGATCTGGGCTGCTGATGAGCCCAGAGCTGAGGTGCAGCTCCTGGATCCTGGCCATGGAGAGTCAGCGGGGCCATGAGGAAAAGGCAGAGCTGGCTTCATCCTTTGGCAGGCCCCCTCCTGTCATAACACCTGTGGAGTTTCAATACTGGGTGCAGAGAACAGCCACTGAACCAAAACATTCATTTTCCAATAAATATGTTTTACATATTTCTATTGAATTTTCATACTGAAACACAGCAAAATGTTGGAAATTTTTAAATGGCCTGCAAAGCTTTAAATTTTTGAGATGGCAATAAAACTATCACTTCAATTTCTCAGCCAGATTCATAGCACACACACACACAAGAGACTTAAAAAGTCATGTCATAAGGGAAAACAATATAAACCTTATTTTGTTAACAAAAGAATTTATAATATAATCTCTCCTTTTAAAGGTATGCCCTCTGGTCTTTATGCTTGTGTAAGACTATGAAGAAATAATTCAAATAGCAGCATGGTATTCACACACCCTAAAACATATTCAAATATTAAATTGATTCATAAATATGACTGCAAGAGAGGTCCAAGGTCTGGAAAATCTACCTGCTGTGAAAAATTAAAATGGAGCAGTCAATTTTATTCCTGCAAGAGTACTTTATGAAACAACTCTTACGGTACTCTCAAACTAGATACATTTAGAACGACACCGATTTTTGGGAACAAAGAAGGGTGTTTGCAAGGATGCCAAAACACACGTGAACACAAAATACAGAACATTTAATTGACAAATAATAACATGAGCAAACATTTACAGTTAATGTTCATTTCAAAAACTCATTTGTTAAAGAAGGGAAGGGAAGGGAAGGGAAGGGAAGGGAAGGGAAGGGAAGGGAAGGGAAGGGAAGGGAAGGGAAGGGAAGGGAAGGGAAGGGAAGGGAAGGGAAGGGAAGGGAAGGGAAGGGAAGGGAAGGGAAGGGAAGGGAAGGGAAGGGAAGGGAAGGGAAGGGAAGGGAAGGGAAGGGAAGGGAAGGGAAGGGAAGGGAATTTCTAATAGTTGGATCCTCATTACCATCATGGCAATTAATCTGAAAGCTTGAAGTTGGATAGGTTCCCTATCTCTCATAGCCTTTAAACAGAAGTTAATTTTACATAGTGAGAAATCATGAACAGTTGTGGTCAGTAATACATAAAATGTTACCTGGCACAAGCACCAGTGATTACTTCTTGATTTATAGATCTATCATGAAAAAAGGATGGTGTGTTCTGCCCTCCTCACATCTTAGTGTGTCATCCACATTTTCTAGTCATCTTCTCTGTTTGTACTCACTTGGAATATTTCTTGACTGCTCACAACTCTAAACCCAAAATACAAAAAGCTAAACAAACAAACCCTGAAAAAACATGCATCCCAGTCTGTCCTCTAGCTGCCTTTTTTTATTGCCACACAGTAAAAAGGGATGGTCTGCAAACTGAAAATGACCATCCAGCACCATTTTGTTGTTATGTGTGCTAAGTTAGAAAGGTGAACAATATTGAGACTCTCCACCTATGGGCTTATGAAATGAAAATCGATAGTAGTGTCAAGTGTCACTGAGTGACTGGCTACAACGACCCCGATTGTCCACATGATTTCCATCAGACTTCAGGGATAATAGTGATACACAACTTTGAAATGTTTTTTTTTATTGTGCTGTTGTTTGCCTACAAAAAAATAAGGATGATCCTACCACTTATAACACACTGGATGGTTCAGTGGAAGCCTCAGGCAGCTGGAGCCCTATCAGCTACAAAACTGTGTTGGAACAGTAATCCTCTTTGTGTTGCATTTTGCTGTAACATCAATTTTATAAATATTACAGCCAACACACTTATGGGGCTTTGCAAGCCTGAAAGAAAATGCAAATGCTATCAAACCTTTCATCCTTTTTTATATATTTATTTTTATTTATTCTGTCACAAGTTTTGTGCTGATGCTGGAGTTACAGAGGAATATAAAGCAAAGGAGTTAAGTGAGTTGAGATCGCTCTTTTATGTGTATGTTTGTGTGCAGTTTTGTGTTCTGGTTTGAACAGAAAATATACTTCATAAGTACTTTGATTTGGAAGTAAATTATAGAAATACACAGTAGACTTTGATAAAAGGCAAGAAATTAAATTCGATATTATAGTAAAAGGATCAGTGTATGAGGCTTTGGTAGCCTCTCAGCGGTTTCTTTGCTTTTAGCCCCTGGTGAGCAGCACACGTCATGATTAGACAAAAAGTCTTAACCAGAATTTTGTTTTTACACAATGTAAAAACTAAAACTACTGCTAGTATAGAATAGGGTAGGATAGTGCACTATATCAAAGCAATTATATTAAAACAATTATATTAAAGCTAGCAAGAAGAAACAACTATTAAGTAGAGATTGATGTAACTCACCCACACCAGCTCCTGTGGGTAGGTCTCTTTCTCTCAACCTTGAGGAGTTGTTGGGTATCCCCTTACCCAAGGGAGGAATCTTCACACATTTCAAGAAGGAATATGTTATAAGAACCTGGCTTTATTATAAAGTGATTGACTGCCAGTCATGTCTCCAGGTCAGTTTAGCAACTTATCTGCCAAATCTTTGCCTCAGTATCAGGACGCTGATTTGGGATTGCTGAGCCAGATTGAGTTTTAGCATAATTCAACACCAAAACCAGCACATGGTGCCCCCTCTCAGGCCAGCAGTGACAGCTTTGCAAACAGGACATTTTCCAAGTTGCTGCCTTCCCACTCACACTACCACGGGAACTGTCACCCCACACCCTGGACAACACGACGTGCTCTGTTTATCCACCCTGTTTGTAGCACTCTTGATCACTAGAGTTCCTTAGGGTTCCTTTGTGAGTGTGGGTGTGGATGTGAGCATGTCAATATAATCTGAGAAAGCACATTTTGCTTCTCCCCAGGAGTAAGAGAGAAAAGTCAGAGTAGTCTTCAAGGGAAGGGCAAAGAGCATCACGAGGCAACTTTCTAAAAGCAGGTCTGAAAAAAACACACTAACCTACAGTCAGTATATTTTTAGCCAGATACGAATAGTTAGCAACTTAAACTCACTGCAGAACATCATAAAGAAAACATGGGAAAAAACGAAATTTTGAGGATGTCCCATTGTCTTCAACATGCTTAACTAAAAATTGAGGAAGACATACTATGATATGTTCTATGATGTAAGAYTGAAGTCAAAATTAAACTATATAAACCAATATGTGAACCAGAGAGAGCTAATCTAGAAAAATAAAGTTTACACAGAATTGATGGCATAGAATATATCTAGAGTCACACAATTTTTATAGTCAGGTAGAATTGCAAAAACATTAGGATCACTGTACAACTCAGAAAACGGAACAAATGTTTAATATATCACATTCCTCCGTGGCAAAAAAGAAAAGAAGTTACTTTCTTTGAAAGACACAATGACGAATAAAAAGGTTGGATTTTTTCTCACAGTTTACCAATTGATCAATGTTCATTTGATGTGCTAATATTGACCTTTTCATTCATTCACAAAGAAAACTCTCAGAACTAATCAAAAAGCAAACAAGCTTATCTACATAATCTCCCATATTCCAAATTTAGCATAGAAACATGGAATATGTCAAATGCCAAAATATTTCAGAGTCTGCAATTTAATTTCTGTCTTTGAGAATTTCCACAAGGTTCAGCACCTGAGTAGTATGAGTTCAAAAGAACAATAAAAAAATTGCATAATATTTTCAATGGATAAAATCATAGAATTGATTTGTTTTGACTGGAAGGACTTCAAAGAACATCTCATTTCAACCCCCTTGCCACGGGCAGGGACAACTTCCACCAGACCAGGTTGCTCAGAGCCCGATCCAAACTGGCCTTGAACACTTCCAGAGATGGGGCAGCCACAGCTTCTCTGGGCAACCTCTTCACTGCCTCATCACCCTCACAGCAAAGAACTTCTTCCTAACATGCAGCTTAAATCTTATAAAACATAAAATGTTGCTCTTTACAGTACTTTATTTTGGATGTTGACAATCCTTATTTTTTTCTAGTTTGTCTGTTACTATATCTGTGATGACAAATTTAGCAGAAACAACAAACAGCGCCTCCCCAGTAATTTGGCTGAGATAATGATGGTTATCTGGGCAAAAGGAGCTATAAACGTAAAATAATTTCTTACATCCCCTGCAGAATAATTATGTTTATTTTAGGGGATTTTTTTCTGGGACAGAAGCAATACAAAAATAAATAAAACAATCTCTAAGTTTTATACAAAGAAGTACTGTTCTAACATTGTCCAGATCACATTTATATGCCTTTATTACATTTACTTTAAAATGAAAGAAGCAGTGGGACACTACTTTCCCTTCATCGTGTGCTGCATTTAAGATCAGTAAAAGAGAAAGTTTACTAGTAGTAAAAGGAGAATTTCCAGTTGATTCGGTATTCACATACCAAAAGCATCTGGAAAACTGTTTCCACTACACATAAAATATTTACCCAAGCTTTTCAAAATGAACTTTTTTAATTTGTCACTGTCAGTTTTATCAAGTCATGAATCATTTTGGTTTTTTTTTTTTAAATTCAGTCTAATATCATCAGTGTTTCTTTCTGGTGTTATGAACATCAGAATGTAAGAAATTGTTATGAGCAATATTTATTGACTCTTCACTGGAGTACAATAAAAGTGTGTGTGACACAGTAATGTATCTTCCTAATCTTTTTTTTTTAATTATTTTTAAACACAATTTTTCCAACCAAAAATATTTTGTAAATAAAGAAGTCTTGATAATTATCTACTAAAAATGTAAAGTTTTAGGCAGATATAACTACTAATAGTATAATGAAATGATGATGAACCTATGACATTTGAATCAAAATCTGCAAATGAAACTATGTACGGTACATTGTGAAAAATGAATTTACTTTCTTCTTCCTCTTCCCAGGTAGCATTTTCAGTGTTGCTGAAGAAGAAACTGAAGAGTGATGGGATGTGGAAGTGAAAATGGTTTGTTGACTTCTTCTAAAGTGCGCCTTTCTTCTAAATGCAACAAATAAATTCAGCATTAGTCAGTCTTCTAGGAGAACAAAGCATTTGATAGTAAAAAAAAAAGAAAAACATTTTCTATATTGTATTCATATTTTTTATGTTGTAAATGTTCAACAGTTTAGATGTAGAAGTTATAGTGAGAATTTCAGAGGTTCATGGACTACATAATTTGAAAAACAGGTATTTATATCTCTAGGGGAAAAAAAACCCTTTTAAAGCATATTACCTGCTGTTGAACAGGAACACAAAAGTACACTTTTGTACTTCTTTGGTTAAGCATGTTAATATCTGCATTTCTTGTCAAACCCAGTAATTGTGCAGATTTTTATGGTTGGTTAACACTTTTGTTTCTCAGTAGTCTGAGAACATTTTCTTCCCTCAGAGTCTGTATGCTCCTTCCAAACTCACATGAAACTTAATGACAATTTTTGGAAAAATTTTTAGGAATCTTGTCCTGTGTCACAGGTGTGTGTTGGAAATTTCTTAAAGAAAATATTCAGGTGTCCCTACTGTATAGATTTCAACAGAAATTTAAGCCTGTATGTAGGAGTTAGACATTAAATATAATTATTTGTTGGCCTACTAATATGAATAATTCCAAATTAAGGTAAAATTACACTAAAAATCAATATCATACAAAATTACAAATAATAATATGAAAAACTTGAATAATATATTCTTGCTGTAGCAATGCAATTATACACAAGTGACAGAGTTAGAAAAAAACTTTAAAGGATAATTTGAAAATTAAATTTGAAGCCACATCCTCATTAGTTTCATATTTTGGAGAAAATTCTTGTTATAACTGTAAAGGTTTTATGCAAAATCCTGGACACAAGTTTCGAATGTTAAATTCCATTCTTTGTGCTACAGAACCCATATTGATTTCAAATGGAGTTGCCATTTCACTTTGCACATACAATATTTCATTACTTCAAGTCCAACTAATGCCCTAATCCATGCCCTTGTACTGTGGTATCCATTAGGAATGAAACAAATTTCAACTGGTCAACAACAGATATTGTGGGTACGTAGATAAGATTTATTTCTACGTGTACAGAGTATTTATACATACAAGTTGCTGCTGATGTTTTACACATATGATTTATGTGCTCACCTTAAAATATAATGAAAGAGTGTAAATATAAGAAAATAACAGGAAAACCATGTATAATAAAATATAGACCCCTGGGAAATTCTATTTTCTAACATAAAGTACTCGAGACTTTAAACTCAATTTTTTTAGTACAGTCTCAGCCTATGTCTAATTAAGACAGAGTTTATTAGAATGTTTTGCCTTTGTTTGGCTTTTGTCTTTAAGCTATAATAGTGTTACAGAATAAAGCACACTCAAAAAATAGTCAATACTGTGACTATTCATTGCTACAGGTCATTACGTCTTCCGGAAATTATTCCATAAGCATATGGTGTTATTCCCTGTCAATAAGATATATACAAACACTGGATTAAAAATAGTTTAATTCTTATAGGCTTTGCTAAAGACTTCATTCCACATCATTGAATATGCCTTTAATTTATCCTAAGCTATTTTATACGGGCAAATTTTGTGGCATTTCTACTTCCAAGACTTCGAGTGACATAATGTCTTCTCTTCTAACTCACAGTGAACCTAATATAATTGGACTCCATACAGAAAGAAAGTTCATTTTAAAGCAATAAATTAGAAAATCAAGAAGCTTATCTAAACAATTTYCAGCTAAAAACTCCAGCTATTAATTGGGTTAGCAAACTAATCCAGAACTAATTTACAGCATTCAGAGTTCTTATACTCATTTGATCAATATCAAAAGACACAGTTAATATCAGCAGGAATAACAGGACCAACAGGCAGTAAACCTTGTGAGACTGTTTGAATTCTGTGCTAGAAAAAAACCCCCAGCTCTTCTCACCTCTGTGGTTGCTGATCAATAAAAGTTAATGTCCTGGTGCTGCATTCACTACAGAGCTTTTCAGAGATAGCTCTATACAGTTCTTCCAGGACATCTCATGGCAATCTAACTACTTATATCCTCTGTAATTTGCCATGGCTCAGAGCTGAGAGTAGCACTTACATTTACAGCATTAGCAGCAAGGAAGCCTCAGTCTACACATCATAAAATACCTTCGTGGAGAATGGTGATGGATTCAATAAGAAGCTTTCTTGTTAACACCTGATAGGATTAAAACACCTGCAGCACGTATTGTGTTACAGTTTGGAGAAGAATGTTTGCAGTCTTTTCTTTCTGTTTTGTAAATTTTAGTGGGAAAGAACAGTAGGGTTTCTTGATTTGGTTTTAATAATTGCSTTGAAAACTTGATTACATGAAGCAAGTTGGAAGACAGAAGCCCTGCAGGAAGTGATGCTCTGAGAATTTTCAATTCCTCTTCAGGTTCATTGCTGGATGTGAAAAGGACATTGAGCCCTGGTAAGATTATTTTTACCAATAAACTGAGAGCTCCTTAGGACCAAATTAGTGAATATCCATCCTCATTAAAGTATCCCTATATCCTAAATACAGTGGGTTTAGGTTACATATGCCTTTTTGATGAGGATCAGGGCTTTGAGCTTGTTTGAAGTCTCTAAGTAAATAAATAAAGTTTATGTCAAGAAGTACTTTATATCCTTAAGTATTTTAAATCAATACACACATTTTTATATCTACAAATACTGCATTCAATGTAATGAAACAGATTATGTAAAGCTTCATCAGATATGATCAAGTTACATATACTTGTGACAACTGGTTTAAGTGATTGCTCCTGATTGAGAGTATATTATTTCATGAGCAGATGATGTCATAAATACTACTGAAGTTAAACTAGAGTATGACAAAGATTTGCAGACAGCTACCCTGGAGCTTTAAGATCTATTTTTTTCCCAAAACTATTTTTCCCTGCAGATCTTTCAGAGTTTACATTATCTGCCTCCTTCATGGACAGGTTCTCACTCTTTCATCTCTCTCCTCTCTGCTCTCACCTGCAGGACATCTCCTCCCATGCTGGTGGCCAGACCACACTTCCCACAGTATAGATCTCCACTGCTGAATGAAAAAATGAACAATAGCAAATGCATTGCCAGATGTTTCCTCCTCCTTATTTTCCTTTCTATTTTATTTGGAAATCAAAAAACCTCACCAACAGAAAGCGACTTCTTGCAGAGGCAGCTAGGACTTTAGGTGTGAAGGACATTGATTTAATTTTTTTTTATTTTGACTGGGAGTGTGCTTATCAAGGAGTTTCCTGGATTTGGCTTTTGTGAACCAGGGGGGCATCATTAACATCACAGTTACTTGATATTTTATACAATTGAAAAATTAAAAATGTTACAAAAATATCTTCATTTTGACCCAAAGCAAATTACAGGAAGTAGTCAGATATTTTACACTATATTTTCCATAAACTTACTAACTCAGGAGAGCAGTGTTGGTTTTTTTTCTTTTTCAGTAATTAAGTTCCACCACATATTTTTTCAAATAATGAGCAGAATTCAGACCCTGATATTCCAAATTCAACATGGATTATTTTCCAATGATACAACAATCAGAACATTGCAAGAAAATAAGACGTGATGTGCATTCCCCAATTCCTGAGATACTAAGTTTTAACAGTTTATTACATAATGCTTTTCACTTCAAATACCAGCTTAAAAATCAGCTGTTCTGCAAGCTTTTTTCTTGAAATTTCTTAATGTTTCAATTTCATTTTTGGAGCAGACTGGAACCTCATTTTTTTGATTTAAATTTGATTCCTCCATTTCAACCAAAGAAGTGCATCTCTTGTCATAGGTGAGAGCAAGTGGCCAGTTATTCATAATACAAAGTAATAAAAACATACACATACTGACAGTATGGGAATAAGCACAGTTCAGGTATTTGCAAGGAAATTACTAATGGACTATCTTAATAAATTGGTTTAATAAAAATGTCCTTGGTTAGATCTCACTGTTTACATCAGAAAAAAACATGAGTTTTAAAATCTCTTCTCAACCACTTTTCCATATTTCTAATGACAATAGTTTCATTAACTTTTAAATTGATTGACTGAAATTATACTAATCCTCCTGGTAAATTAAGCCACTAGAACTATATAATTATAAATTTAAATTATTATAGCCCCTTGCAAGCATAAAGAAAAAATAGGATTCATATTATATTATTGTATTTTGGGAAGACAAAAAACCTGAAACCTACAATTGTTTGTTGAAAACACATTGAAACACAGTTTCCATCCTTTCTAACTGGTCTCTATTTTAATGACTGCTTTATTTCACCTCTTCCATGAAAATGCAATAGTGGCCTGTTTATACAGTGACAAAAACCCCAAGCTTTTGCATTGAAATTTCTAGAATAAATTGTTATTGACTGGATCTGCAAACAATTATTTTCTCACAAACATGATTGTCAGTAACAAAATAATTACGCAAACAAATAAATGTTCTTCCTAAAATGTGGAATTTTGTTTGGATTTTTTTGAACATAATAGGTCTCTTTCTAGACTTTCAATTCCATTGCGTCTGTTATTTACTGGTGCCATAAACAAAAGGTTACCAACTCTTAAAGCAATTTGGGTGGTAGCAGACATAGAAATTTAACCAGAAATATCCCCTTACTCTATTGCAACAATTTGATATAAGTGATAATGGAAACACTATATTTAATTTTACAGAAAGTTAAGGCAGGTTTTTTCTCCTGCATTCGACCCATGGCCCATCCCAAGCATTGTGAATGGTATCTCTATGACAGTAAGTTGCATAGTGAAGAAGCAAGACAGAGAGAACAGGAGGCAGACTAAATTAAACAGTAAAATAAACAGGGTATCATATTTAATTCTTGGTCTTACAAAGAATTAATGGATTTCTATTTTTAACCTGATTCCCAAAAACCAAAATCACACAGAGAAAACTGAAGGCCTTTCCTTCACGTCCATATTTATGTGTATTTCCACCATGCATCCTCCTGACGCTTCAGGATATAGATGATGCCAGTTGTTACTGACATTGTCAACATTCTCTCTTTCACAAAGGGTGACACATTCCATTGTATTTGAGCAAAACATTTAGGAGATTCTAGCAAAGAGTGACTTCAGACAAAAAAAAAAAGGG
This sequence comes from Parotia lawesii, assembly GCA_003713295.1. Taxonomy (NCBI): domain Eukaryota; kingdom Metazoa; phylum Chordata; class Aves; order Passeriformes; family Paradisaeidae; genus Parotia; species Parotia lawesii. The sequence continues at coordinate 1,367,246 of RAHM01000183.1, forward strand.
CATCCATTTAGTGGGCATTTCATAAACTCACAACTATACCACAGAGTTTTAAAGCAAAAGTAGATATTGTTTCTAATGTAGCTCTGTGTAATTCCATCCATCTAAACTCTGTTTTTTTCAAAAGTTATAGGTTACTTTCTAATGTGGAAAAAAGAAAGGAACTTTATCTAAATCCCATCTAACTCAACCAATCAAAGGTTACTGGTTTTGGGAGACTTGTTCTCTCTTCTGTTTGATGTTTTATCTTCATGTCTGACCTTCAGTATATTTTGAAACATCTGTACATGGCAGGTRAAACAGAACAGGCTTCTGGCATAAACCAGTTTCATGACAACTTTCAGCCTGAGTTAAAATCACCTCTATTAGTAATCTTCTCAAATGCTAGAAGAAAAAAAAAGAAAAAAAAAACAACCAGAAAACCAACCAAACTAAACCTTTAAAAGTACAGAAAAGATTGCTGGGATTTAGTGGTCACATGTGGTCCACCTGTGCTGGGCTTCCTCCGACTATGTGTTAATCAAGCCTGTGGTTATAAGGACAAAAGGGTTTTATTGGTAAGGGCCAGGGAATTTGAACAATAAGTCAGAACACTCACCAAAATTAGAGAGGAGGGATAAATGATGAGCTGTGGAAAACAGAGAGGCTGAACATAAACCGTACTTGAGAGGCGAGTTATAGTCATTTTGTACATGACTTCAGTGCAATTTTGCAAGTGATAAAAGGAAATAGTTCTGGCATGATTGAAATCACAAGAACATCTGCCACAAAGAAACAAAAAAAGCACCCGAAAAAAACCCAACGGGACCTTCAAAGATGTCTTTTTTTAGAAGAGTGTAGTTAAGCTACTGAATAGGACTTGATCGGTACATAGACTTTTTGTTATTCATTGCAGATGTAAGCCTAACTCATAATTAAGCCAGTCATAAATTTAGATTTATATATAACTAGTTTAGTCATTCCTGCTAATCCATAGTTGGATTTCGAATTCAGGTGGCAAATGGCACATTGTGCCAGCTTTGGCATTCTGTATCTATTCTCTCTTTCAGCATGATGTATTTGCTTTTTGCATGTATTAACACCAATCAGCTTGTTAAAAACTAATTTAGTTTTAAACAACATTTGGTGGGTAAATATATTGGGCAAATATCTTCAGATGAACCACCAGCAGAATGGCTTCTTATGAATAGTGTGCTAGATCACGGAGTCATAGAATGGCCCTGGCTGGAAGGGATCTCAAAGATTGTCTCATTCAAATCACCTGCCATGGGTGATTCCACTAGACCGGGTTGCTCAGAGCCCCATCCAACATGGCCTTGTACACTTCCAGGAAAGGGTCAGCTACAACTTCTCTGGGCAACCTCTGTCAGGGCCCCACCACCCTCACAGTGAAGAATTTTTTCCTAATATCTGATGTAAACTTTCTCTCAGTCTGAAGCCATTCCACCTTGTTCTGTCACTACATGCTCTTGTAAATTCACTTTGCATATGCAGTACAGAAAGTTACCTTGCAAAGAAAATGTCTTTAAATATTCATTGTTGTTACTTGGGAAACTAGATATTGTGAATTTTTCTGCATTCTTTAATAAAAAAAATTAGAAATGGTGATGATCATATTCCAGGTCTTTGACTTAGTTTAAAAATCTGTTGCAGATATAGATATAGATATAGATATAGATAGATACACATAAATAAGAGTTAAAATTAATGTAAATGAAAGTGCAAATTGTTTATTTTCTCATTTAAAAAAAGTTAAAGATATCTTACAGACCTTCTACATATAGGGTTAGAAAGTATTACAGATAACAAGCCTTGGCACAGATAGTAAATGACTGCCTGGAGTTAACACCTTTGAATTGGAAACGAGACTCAAATAACTGTATTTTGGCATGCTGAGCAAACAGAAAGCAGCAAAAGGAGAACTGACACATAATACTGCAAAGTTGGTTTTTTTGGGGGGAGGGAGGAGGAAGAAAAGAGCATAGAACTGAAGATGGAAAGAAATTAAAGTCACATGAACTTTGCTTTATATGTGTGTGAGACTTTGAACAATTACAGACAGGAAAACAAAACTAGGAAAAATACAGGAAAATATAGGAAAATACAAAAACATGCAACAAAATTTTACAAATGTTAGTATTCCAGACCATTATAAACCCATTTTTAATAACCCTCTTTTTCTAGAAATAGAATATTTTGTTTATATAACCAATCTAAATGTCAATGATTCATATAATAATATGCTACATACTATGTTATTAGACAAACAAGGGAAAAGAGAAATTTGTAAGAAGTTGGAGAAGATGTCAGCAAAAAGTGCCAGCAAGTTGACAGAACTCTGATAAAACATGGAGATTATTAGTACAGTTTCCCAAGAAGCTTCCCTGATGTATTTGAGATTTTATTTAGTGTCTTTGGCCAAGAAAATAAGCATGTGCATGTTGGGGTGCACTATGTGCTGGAAGAGAGATAGGCCCTGAGGGCCGGAGAGAGAGCCTCTTTATTGGACCCGGAGGTGACCCTGGGAGTGCATCCAGGTCACCAGGGATGGGCTGAGAGAGGAYTGTGGGTTTCTGGACAGTCCTGGACCTATGAGATGTGATAATTGTAGTTTGTGACCTTAGAGGGTATTGTTTACCTGTTACCATAATAGGCAATGTCTGTGCATTATTCCAGGTGATTGGGGGACACTGTGGTGAACATCTTTCCTGTTTATATGATGTGATATCCTGTTGGGTGCTGGTATTTAGGGAATTCCGCATGTGCAATGAACGGGTTTGCACTTTTCCATCTTATGTGCGAAGTCCAGGCCCTTGCGTGAATACTGCATGGGCAGAGTGTGTGTATGTGTGTGCTGTGTTTCTACTTGGTCTCTCCCACCCCTGCACAGAGAGGCAAAATGTGCCAATAGGAAGCATCATCAATACCCTGAAGGATCAAAGGACAAACTTAAATCTGTTATTTTGGGAGACTGAATCCTGGAATAACAGCAATAGAATAATATATAAACTACCACAGTGTGTATTTATGCACCGAAACTAACAACAAGAGTTTCTGATCTATGGTGAATACTCATCACGTAGAAATGACAGACGAAGGAGATTTAATATATTGCTTCATCCCACAATGGTTATAAAATACCAATGTATTGCAACACATAAGTGGATTTAATCTTTTAATGCATCAGGAGAGAATTTTCTAGTTTCAATCCTTGGAGTGTGAATTAGACAGTTTTGCTTAAATACATGGGCTTCTGAATCTATGCTGCAGGATGAAAACACAGGCAGATAAATAATCTGATTTTTTTTTAAAAAAAAGGAAAACACTGTTTTTTAACCAAAAGAAAACATCAGACTGTGTTATAAGGGTTTCATTAGCTAGCACATCACTGGGTACCCATTGTCAGTTGGGCTCAGCTGTCCCAGCTGTGTCCCTTCCCAACTCCTTGTGCCCCCGCAGCCTACTCGCTGGTGGGATGGGATGAGGGGCAGAAAAGGTGTTGGCTCTGTACAAGTTATAAGAAAAACATCCTCTGGTTATCAGCACTGTTTTCAGCACAAATCCAAAACACAGCCCCGAACTAGTTACTATGATGAAAATTAACTCTATCCCAGCCAAAACCAGCACATAAAACCAGCACAGCATTTTTTTTTTCTTTTAACTTTCTAAAATGTGATAAATTAAGAGGAAGCAACAGGGTGGGATTTAAGAAAATCAAGAAAAAGAAAGACTTTTTTTTCTTTTTTTAAGAAGGCAAAAAAAAGAAAGAAAAAGACACAACCTTTAGATTCTATCATGTTTCACACATATGGTACCCTATATTGGTCATTTTTATATTCTGTGATAGGCAGGTGAAACAGTATAATGCTCACCAGCAATCCTTGCATGAAATAGCTGCTTTGAAAGCTTTCAGAACAGACTAAAATGGCATGATGGCMACAGCTGAGTTGCTACATCACATAATTGCTTGTCTAGCTGGAAATATGGGGTTTGAATTAATTTTGTCCCACCTTGTAGTCATTTGGATCTCATCCAATGAAATGTCTGTGCTAGATCAAAATGTTTCCAGCTTTAAATGATTCAAGTGGGAGCCCAGGGATCACAGTTAACCTTGATATCCTGCTAGTCAAAGTAAAAATGGTGGGCTTCTCAAACCATTTCACCTATTGCATTGTAATATGCAATATTACAATGCAGGCAGCTGTAATTTTTTATGGAAATGGCACAAAACAGTATAAATTTCACTAGTGAAGGTATCGTTCTGTCAGTTTTCTTTCTGTGATTAGCTGACCACCTCTCAGCACAAAAGTTTGGTTTCGTGCAGTCTAACTTCCAATCACATCATGCAGCATCAAGCAAATTGTCTTTCAGAAGCCTTCAGTTTACTAGGTTTCCATGGTAATCAAGTTATAATCTCCAACTATAATGTATGAGTTTTGTCTTAAATATCTAATTTCCATAAAGCTACTTTCATTACCATTAATTAAGTTATAATCTTTTAATATTTTACCAATTATATTTCTTATCAACTTTGTCCAGAAATTGTGGCATGCTAACTAGTTTAAATATTGCCTAACTCATCTCACATTTATTTTGAAATATGAGGATTAACGTCTGCACAGTTGGAGTATTTCCAATGATTTTAAACATATCTATAGATGCAATCTGTGTTACAGACCGTGTTTGGGCTGGTTTTATAAATCACACCAGGTCAAGATGGGGCCACTTCCTTAATTTCATCATTAAGTTAYTGTTTAACTTTATAGATAGTTAAAAATTAATTTGTTTTCATAAAAAACCACAAAAATTTGCTATTAGAAAGACTTTTCTGAGAGGCTAATTCGAGGGAAGGAGTGTTAAGTTGCACTATGTTTTGCAATAGTTAGAAAAAGCGTAACAGCAGATTGCAAAGCCATAGCTCAGGAGGAGAGTGATAAAGTTACATTTCAGAAAGAAAAGTATTTTTTCCAAGTGAATTTAAAGCATAATGACAGTTTTGTCATGTCCAGTTGTCTGTCTGCATGAGCAAAAGACAGGGGTTCTGGAAAATGTAGGGGAAGCAAGATGAAAATTCTGAGCTGAGTATAGATTTCTACCATTTGTTTCTATTGCTCTTAGAGAAATATTCTTTGTAATGTCAAAAAATTGAACTGAGCAAAATCTCAATCCTATCTTCAAGCAGGGGACAAAAACAACAGGAAGAAAAAAAAAATCAAAAAATTCTTCTTGAAAAGGAAGATATATATGTATTTTGTTGTTTCCAATTTTCTCTGTTTTGACATTTTTTTCTGTCCTGACTAAAAGCAGCCCTAAATCATAGCTATAATATTTTAAAACCAATTTGAAATAATTCTTATTGAGCTGATATACCTCTATTCTAAACTCCTAGGCTACATACGAATGTCAAAGAGTATTTGATATTAGAAATTTCAGTCTAGGTTTTATGTATTAAAAATATCATTATTTGATATTTTTTCTGTTAACCAAACATAATAATCATATATGTATATATGTGTGTATACATATATATATTTTTTTTTAAATGGTTAGTTTTTTCTAATCAAGTAGAAAAGAGTTGGTCTCTTAAATAATTAATTTGTCCTGAGACTATTGTAATTGAGAAGGAGGAAATATCATAAATTTAGTAAAGATATATGCTGGTAAATGCAGAAAAATAAGATAAGGAAAAAAAMCCCAAAATCTACCTCACCCACTCCCCACAAGAATTTTTTGTGATAGATAAGGAAATTAGATAATCTACACAAATTCCCTCTCAACGGTTCTGCTACTTAGATGTTGCAAACCAATGATGCGCCACTGAAAATACTTCAGCATCTGGCCCAAAAGTAGAGAAGATTTTCCAACTTTCTTGGAATTCTTTTCCCTTACTCGCTGCTTGTTAAGATTTATAAGCAAAAGGTGGGGATACATTGCACAAAAACCTGAGAATTGGCCACTTGTATTACAGAGCTCTGATTTCAAGTGACTGAATATGATTTCCATCACTGAATACTTTCTGGCTTATGAACACTATGTTAAAATTTATACCACTTTGGAGTTCCAGTGGGAAAACTGTCATAGGTAATGCTACTGTGGACTGTATATTGATGGATTTTACACTTTCATCACATTAGCAATATTTCTGTGAGCATTTATCTTGCTGACAGTGACTTTGACAGTAAGAGACCCACTGTTGCACTTTCATTAAAACATCAAGCTGTTTTTCCTACCTGGTGGTCTGGAGAAGATGTGCATGTCTGCCTTGTAAATTAAGACTCTGGAGAGAAAGTAACCTTGAGACTTCTCTGCCTTGCAGGCCCTCTCTTACTGCCTGATGATGGGGACAGTCATTTTTCTTAGTGCCAATGAGGGATGTCTGCTTTTACTCTTCGACTTTGAAACCCCTTTTTCAAATCAAGTGAAATGTTAGAAGACGTCATTGCAGCATCTATTTATGTTGTAATGATGGTATTTTCACAACAAAACAATCAATCACATCCATTCTTCCAAGTTAAAGATTTAGGAGAACACTCTGCAATATGATAACTTAAAGAGGACTTGAAACTATTTGCTGTGTTTTGCCTTCTTCTTGATGCAAATACTAAACAATATCACCCCTATGTTTCAATCACCTATTTGATTTTTTTTCTCCCCAGCAAAAATCTGTGTATTACTCATTTTCACCTGCCAAAATTAGAAAAATATGTTGGCAATCGAAAACAGCATGAACCCAAGTTTCATWTTCCTTTTAATCTAATTAGTTAAAGATAAATCTTTCAGTGCTTGAAGAAAAAAATCCTAGCATCGCATACACTTTTTTAAAATACAGCTAACAGATTATTCTTTTCAAAAATACTTTTTGCAGGGACCAGGTTGTGAATGCTTCTGTAATTTATCAGATTATTTTGATCAGGATTTTAAAAATCTTGTGAAATTAACTCTAGGGGTTTCCAGTTGACAGTATGCAATAAAATAGACCTTGTGCACATTTTTCCTAGATGTCACAGTTTGTTCTTCTACACTGGTTTGTTGTTATAGAAAATTATCTTTATCTGTTCAAGTGAGCACGAAAACTTTATTTTTTTCATTGAGCTTTGCAACTATTTTTCCATTAAGATACTAGAATGTGAAAGCATTAGTTGGTTGTGCATTTGCTGATTTCTTTTAGAATTCATATGTACTCAGGATATAAGACTGGTCTGAATCATTCTCATTTTCTTTTGTTACAAAAGTGATAAGCATCAGTGTCAGCAAGGAAAGGATTTTTCCTTTCCTTTGCACTGGCCGCTACAGTTGGACATTGACCAAAAATCTAAAAAAATATTTTGAAAAGCAAAAAAAAAATTGGGATGTGGGAAAGAATAGAAGGAAAAAAAGATACATTAAAAGAATCCATAAAGTTTTGCTCAGATACCATCCACAACATTTACTCTGAGACAGACATGACAAATTGAAACTCAGAACAAACTGGATAGAGAAACCTCTCCAGCTAGAATAAGAAAAGTCTTCTTGAGAAAGAAGAAATAGGGAATAAAATACAGCAGATGTCTATGAATCAAGGGGCTATTAGCCAAAGAGAGGAATTAAAATGATTAGTCTGTTGTCACTAGCAGGATACAATTTGATACAATCTACTGCAGTCCATAGAAAGAGCATAGATGATTGAACAAAAGACAAAAGGGAAAAAAGAGAATAAGCCATAATTAGTAGTTCATTGTTCTGCTCAATTGTAACATCTTTCAAATTATGTCAGTGTTTGAAATATGTAAATTACTAAATTCAAAGATGTTTACTTGGCATAAAGTGGGATTTAGAACTGAAGAAAGTATATTACAGTCTTGTAATTTATCTGCTATTCTATCATGCTAGAGAAATTTAAGTGTAAGAGAATTTGTTTAAAAATTATATTAAATCATTCTCTTACGGATTTATCAGTTAGGTGTAGTGAATTGTTTTTTTCTTTCTTTGTTTCAAAACTACCATTGTGGTCAGGGAAAGCACATAGCAATTTACTCCTTTTGCTTATTCTTTAAGTGATCATTTTATTTTCCCAAGAAATTTTACAGAAGCTTTAAATGCATTTGTCACAGGACATTGAAAAAGTAGCTAGGAAAATCAGGAATAGGCTCTTTCTTTACTATTGTAAGTTTGAAGCATTTTGCAGTTTTCTTATCATTCCTACTATCAGGAAAATTATAGAATATTCTTAATCATAACTAAGAAAACAAGTAACTTTTCAAAACATGAAGGCTTAGCTTTAAAAACAGGTTCCAGCAATATTTAATCTTTCTATGACAATTTTAATACTATATAAATAACTAAGAACTGGGGACTTTTTCTATACTGCTAAAGCCTAGGACAAAATTCCCATCTACTACAACAAGTACAGAATTGACCTCTGATTTTCTTTGCAAAGAAGTTTTGATATTCAACTGCAAAATATTTTCTCTGCCAAATGGTTTGAAGTCTCCAGCCCTCTCTCTCTGTACTCACTGCCCAGGAAGCTGAGGGAAGCTTGATCAGTTCCATAGGTTTGAAGTAAGGTGAGGTAACTCCAACCAAACACATCAACCAGATTCCAAACACTTCCTGACAATGTCTCCCAACCATTTAAAGGTGGCATTCAAATGCACTGTGTACTCCTTACAAACATAAACTGTTGCATTTCAGGAAGATGGTAAGCAAAGATTAAATAAAATCTCTTTAGTCCTCAGAGAACTAGAGATGTACAATGACACTTGTGTAGCATATCTCTTAAACAGTAATTAAGTGCAAAATTAAAATTATATCCTTAGTAAGATGGATCACTGGGGAAGTTGAACTGCTGCCTTTTCCTGTAAATCACACTCATTACAATTACAGTCCAAAACTCGCTTGGGGTTTTAAACCATTGGTATTTAAAAACAATTATGTTAATTTAGGTATGCAAATCAGTCTAATTACTCTTGCTTCCTATAGGTTTCCACATAATCAATGTGTTCTGTATCTTCCTGATGAGGTCAAGACTAGAATTTCCATTTTAAGGCAGGGTTTTGCGTCTGTTAGAATGGTTTAAATATCTTTCACTTAAAGAACTGCTGTTATTTTCTTACAGCTCATACTGTAACAGTAAAGTATGTGTGACTTTGCCCAATTATTGAGTAAATTTATGCATAATTTACTTTAGCATTGCTTCAAAGATATATTGATTACTGAATTACCTTATTTTCTTCCATTAAAATATTGTGTAAATTAAGATTTTCCTTGACTATAAAAATTGATCAATTGAAGTACCATTATATAAAAATATGACTCAATTTTAGCACCATACAATATGTATCTTTAGTGTTTACATACACTGTGTTCACTCCAGACACTGACTTTTGGTAATGCTTGATGTACTTTAACACATTTTTCCCTCCTACCTGAAAGAAAAACTCTCAGTCTAAACTGCTAGCAGTTCAGACTGAGAGGTTTTTAGTGACATCCACTAGGAAAAAAAACCCAGATCAAAACCCTTATGAGCACTGCTGACAAGTCATGTAGCTTCATAGTTTTAAGAAACATTTAAAAATTATTAATGAATTTAAGCAGGCTGTATGTGATACCACTGTTAAAATTTTTTGCTGCTAGTTTATAAATTGCTGGTACCAGTTCCTGTGATTCAGATTGCCTGAAACTTTCTGTTCCTTGGTGATATTGTGTTCTACACGAAGAACACCAACACATTTAACAGATTGCTCAGACATGTTTTCCAATTTGCGTGTCTGGTCCAAGGGTAATTTTACATCAATGATATAATTTTGTTCATACCAGTGAAACTCTGAATTAATGCTTCCCCAACTCTAAGCATCAAAAAAATCCAGAAAGAAACAAAGGAACCTTGATATGAGTTCATCATCTTTTGACATTTTGCAGCTAAATCACCTAGAGAATTCTTCAGGACTAGGCTCTTCAGAGCTGAAAAGAGTGTATGAGATTTTTTCTTGCTGGTTGTGGCACTTGACACAGGGAAGAGCAGAAAGGCATTCTCTTTGTGTTCTCAGCAATGATCCTTCACCCRTGTCTGGTGACCAGTTGCAAGGGAATTAGGGAACCGAAGGACTAAACAGAAACTTGGCAATGCAGAAAGCTGAAAGTTGAACAGTGGGAATATGAAGAGAACTATGACACAAGCCAGGTAATGAAAGAAAACAGAAGTGAGGAAACGGATGTGAGGAGAGGGAGGGATATTGGGGAATCAGTAGGAAGCAGTGATGGGTGGATGGATATAGAGAGGGACCAGAATCTAAAATCAGCATTTGATAAATGCAGAGTAGAGAAGAGACAAAGCTCAAAGGGAAAGGGGATATGGCTCAAAATGAGCAAGAACTGGGTCAAATTACTGTTTAGAAGAGAAGACAGTAACTATGAATTGCAGCAATAGAGGTAAAAAAAACTTAGAAAAAAATATTCCTAAACTTTGTGGTTTTGAATAAAAGGCTGTGTGCCGGTTTGGCTAAAATCTAGTAATATATCCCCTGAGAGAAAACCAGGGGACACTAGGTTTTCCTGGTTACAACCACCAGGTTACAGGAAACCAGGTTACAACCATCCTTCCCCCCACCAGGTTTGGGAAAAAAAGGAAATTTTTCCTCGAAGGAAAGTGAAAGAGATAAAAACTATTTATTTTAACAAACACACAGGAAAAGGATAATGATGCTAAATAATGAAATGAAATCTCTCGCTATAGAGAGAAACCTGGGAAGATTTCAGAGTCCTTCTGTAGGTGTGGTCTCTCTCCTCCTCGGAGCTGGGTCGGCGAGGGCCCACCCCCCRGGCCTCAGGGAGGAAATTCTCCCAATGTGTTCTGATGTTGTTGAAACAGTCCAGAAGAGAAGAAGGGGAAAAAAACCCCAAAGTCCTAGGAAACAAAGTTCAGCTCTCTGTCTCAGGCCAAGAGGGAAAAAAACCCGCTGGCTGAAGAAAGCAAGCAGGGTGCTCCCTCTGTGCTACCCGCAGCCAGAGGAGCAGAGGAGTGTATCTCTGTGTCCTCGAGAAATTGCTTTGAAAAGTTCGTTTGGTTTTTTTTTCCTCAAGCTCAGTTTAAAGGCACAGAAAAGGCACAATATTACTTTTTGGGCATAGAGCATAATAGGGGATACACATGATAGAGTCACCCCAAGACAGCCTGAAATCCATAAGGTTGGACAGAATACTTAATTTATCAAGCACTGTCCCTACAACATAAAATCATAAAGTGCAACAATTTTGAATCCTCTATTGAGCACAATTTTACACTGATTTGCTTTTGTACCTAAAACACCTGTCAATCCCAGAGCAATTTTCCTTTGTTCTATATTCAACTCTTCTCCCATATATTTAGAGAGAAAAAACATATCTTTTGTGAGATTGCAGTGTGCTGGTCTAAGCAAATCAAGCATTTTCAATCACTTCTCATAAAAAGATTCTGCATTCCCTTAAGCGTTCTCTGTGCCTCTTGTCTCTAAGATTTATCTGTCTTGAAAATAGACTAAGCTGAATCCTACATTATACACAAACCCTCAGTAGTTCCTTGAAAAAAATTATGTGTACCTACATATCTATACATATCCTTGTTTGTATATATAAAGAACTAACACCTATATACTCTGGCATCCTGTCTGCCTTACTTCCAGATGCAGTAACTCCCTACCTGTGTGCACTATGACACAGTTTTACTACAGTGCTCCCTGTATACAGTACTAAATTTAAAAAAAATGATTGTGAAGTAAGGAAGTATGTGATCATGTACTTGACAAATATGACACTGTATGAGTGAGTCACATTTCCTTCAGTTTAATTGTCACTCTTTAGTTGCTGAGTATTTTTTAATTCCAAAGAACATGGGTTTTTAAATGGACCTTTTGTATTATTATCCCCCATATAAATTCAGGACTGCTATTTTTATTCCTCTCCAAACTCTCAAATAATAACCCTGGAATGAAAATCTAAAATTAAGACATGTTGGCTTATGTTTTTGACAGGACAAGAGGACATAGCCTCAAGCTGTGCCAGGGGAGGTTCAGGCTGCACATCAGGAAGAATGGAAAGGGTTGTCAAACACTGAAAGGGGCTGCCCAGGGAGGTGGCAGAGTCACCATCCCTGGAGGTATTAAATAAACAGCAAGGAGGTGGCACTCAGTGCTCTGGTCTGGTCGACAAGGTGGTGTTCAATCAAAGGTTGGACCTGATGATCCTGAAGGTCTTTTCCAACCTGGATGATTCTATGATTCTATGTTGTGGATGCAAACAATAAGCTTAAAAAGATTATGAGGAAAGTAAACAAAATCCTCTGTTTATTTTGGTATAAGAGTGCATGGAGAAACCAAGCTCTATTTAATGTGCTTCTAAATCTGCTTTCATGGCCATGTTCAATACCACATTAATGATTTTGCACTCAACATATAATATTAATGGAAAAGAACTACAATCCTAAGAAAAAAACTTTACATTGGTATTCCAGTTAGATAGCGTAGTCTGTTTACAAAATTTCCAACATGCATTCAATTCAAGATAGTAAACACTTTCAAATGGAGGTTCCGTATATTTCCTGGCACAGTAGCAAAACTTAGAATATTAAATTTGTAACCAAATATATGAGGTGTAACATAGAGGTATCAGAGAAAATCATCTGCAAACTTTTAGAGATTCTGGACATTCTAGACAAACACCTTGACTAAATTATGTAGTTTATGCCTGCAAACAAACTCATTTGCTGTGCCCTCCTCATTGAGCATTTATGACACATATCTTAATAAGTTCCACACTCATTTTAAAACCTGTAGTCCTTTATCATGGAACAACTTTATTAAGAGTTCTGTTAAAATAATGCTTGAAAATTTCATATTCCCCCCTTCAGAATCAGGTATATATGAGATTCAGAATAATTTGATTCTGATATTCATAATAAGAAATCAAATTCTAACAGTCATTAAAGAGAACTTGCTCTTGTGTGTGATTTTTAGTCTTCGCACAGATATACAAGTATATTTATTTAGACCTTGAATAAGACAGTTCCTTCTCTGAAGAAATGCAAGTCCAGTAGGTATTGTGTAAGTGCCACATATTAAAGATGTCAATCAGAAAGTTTCCTTTGTTCAGAACACTGGTAAAACATTCATTCTGTAACGAGATTCTGTAGTTATTTTCTCACAGGCTCCATTAACTTAATCAAATTACTGTAAGTTATCCCTGAAGAATTGCAATTTAATATAAAGCTTTTTTTAACTTGTGTAACCACTTCATTTTAGCCCATATTAGTTCTTTGATTATTTAAGACTTTTTTTGCAGAATAAACAAGCTAAGGAAGTCAGTTTACCTCTATGCAAACGTGGTAAGACTAGAACTGATGCAATTCTAGCTTTCCTATTGAAAAGAGGAATATTCTAAAAACAGGAAATAATATAAAAACTGCACATAATTGCCTTGCAAAGGTGTTTTAAAACAACAGATATGATGCCCCATCCCTGGAAGTGTCCAAGGCCAGGTTGTATGGGATCTGAGCAACCTGGTCTAGTGGAAGGTGTCTCTGCCCATGTTAGGGGGGTTGAAGGAGATGATCTTTAAGGTCCCAACCCAGGCCATTCTACGATTCTATGATTTAAACATAGACATTATATTCTATCATAAACATAGACCTATTCGTGTTAACTATATTCAGTATATTCAAGAAGCATATTAACTACTGATTTGACTACAAGCTTAAAAACTTTGACGTAAAATAAACTGAGAATGTTAAAATATTTTTAGTCTGGATGAAAAAGGCATTGTAACAAACAGTGACAATTTACAGTCAAAACGGGACAGTTGTTGGGTCACAGAAATAATAGGTTTCTGTGCTATTTACCTTATGTTACTGAACAAAAAGTACTAAAAATTTCTAAGGTTGCAAATCAAAATATAGAAAATTAAATATTTTTATGTTATTTAACAAGAACAGTCAGATCATATGTTAAAATGTAATGACTTTAAGTAGTTTTTACAGTAGAAAAATTATGAAATACAACAGACTGTTACCCGTGGTGTTTGGTTRTAATGTAATATTGAAAATAAATGTGATGCACTGTGTTAACTACCCTCTCTTTTTTTATTTAAGTATTATTAATCTGAGGCAGAGACAGTCTTATTGGGAAAAGCAGGTTTTCTGATTTCAGAAATTGATCTCTTAAGATGTATGTAAAGACAATTTTCCATTCTGATGTTGTACCTCAAATTGTCTGAACAAAAATGGGGTCATAGCAGAATAATAGCAACAGGTTAATAGTRAAAATGGTGTTTCTTCAAAATTAATCTGATATCTAGAAGATTCTGCTTCAGAGGTATCTTCTTAGGAATATAAATTAGGGAAAATAAGTATTAATGTTTAAACTTACAAATAAAAATAGAACTCTAATTGAAAATATATTTTTTTCTTTGTGGAGCATGAGATAAAATTGCTATATGTTAAGTTACGGGAAAAACAGATTAACCCTAGCAGTCAAAATGAAATGCTTTTTCTGTAAGTAGTTAACAGGGGTCAGATTCAGTTATTGCAAATGCACATTGTACTTCTGCACATTTATACTTTCCTACARTGAACAAGAAATAGGTATTTATGAAAATTTCCATGATAAAAAAAGATACTATGCAAATGTAGTAGAACAGCTGCAACAAATTGCAGTAAGACACAGTGCAGATTATCTTTTTCTTTTGGGTTGCATGGCAAATCTTGAACTCAGACAAGGAAGGATCTCATAAGCCAGAAAAAAGAAACTACAATGCTAAGAGTTATATTCCACAGAGAAATTACTAGAAAATAGAGCACTGTAAAGCATGAGCTCTGCACTGCCACCTGATTCTGTTATTTTAACACAAGTTTTCACCTGGAAACTGTTGGCAGAGCTGGATGGAGCTGAACTGCAGGGTGCATGGTTTGTCCTATGGCTAAATGCTCATATATACCTGTGAGAGAGAAAGAYAGTTAAAGAAATTTAACTTATTTCATTTCGAAAAGTATTGCAAGTAAACCTGCATTGTTTTTCAGTAAACATTTCATTAAAATTCCAAACTCTTTGCCATTGTGTGTATTCTCAGAAGACATAAAACCAAGAGCTTTAAGACCCCTTTGATACTCATTGGTGGAATAGACTGCAAGAGGTTCAAAAATGCTCTCTCTSTCTGGTGGATCAAAACTTACCTCAATATTGATTCATAAAACTGTAAAAGCTCCACAGGGGCAAATAGTGTGAGTTTAAAGAAGTTCCACATGGATTAACCTAACGAACCTGAAGTAGTAAATATCAGACTTCTTTTTAATTCATTTTAGATTTTAGGGAGTAAAGTTCTAGGTGATTTTGAATTATTGATTTATATTTTCATAGGTCTTTAGAAGAGTTTTCCAAGCAGTATAAAATCTCATATAACAAACCACAGGAGTCTTGTCTTYAGGTATTCATGCAGGCAAAACTCCTAAAATCTTCAGTGAGCTTGGAGTAAGCTTGACATAAGGAGAACTAAAATAACTAGACATACAAAAGCAGAGAAGGAAGATTTTCTACCTTGAACTCTCCAGTATGTGAAATACAACCAATTTTCTTTTAGACTTCCATAATTTATTACTGTACTGAGAGCACAATTCATCCCTCTTATGTTTCAGAAGTGTTTGGTGATGGTGTTACAGCTATAGTGAGGTCTTGCTTGTATTCAGCACAGCTAAGGGAAACAGAGTGAGAGGAAACTATATATTTAAGATAAATCTTCCCCATCTTCCCGTCTTGTAAAAGTAAATAAAGGTAGAGCCAGTTCACAATTTCAATTGAGAATTAAAATTTGTCTGGATCTTTATTTTGCATGTATGACTTTTCTAATCAAAGTTCGTCACTGTAATGCAAAATGAAATAACCAGAATTAATCCAAGTTTTTTATCATAAGAATCTGGAAAATGTATCTTGAATAGGTTGACTTGCAACTATAAATTACTTTAAGTAATGTTGTCTCTACATGGCTCAAGTAATGGCTCCCTCTCCAGAAAAGTTTTGCTTTTCCAGGTTCTATCATCAGAGAAGATCTGGGTCAAAAACATAAACCATAAAATAATTTGGATTTCTGCTTCCAAAATCAGTGGTTCCCTGTGCTGTAGTTGTGGATAAGCAGAGGTTCAGAACAAGGCATTGCAATTGTTAAGTCTTTGGTAGTGTTTTCACCAGGAGCATCGTAATTGAATTTCCACGTTTAGAATTTCCTTGATCACTACTGACGTTTTCCAGTGGCCTCTGATCTGCAAATGCATTTAGCCATCTTGCTAAATTCCACTCCGTTTTGGAGTTTATTTTGACATAAATGTGTCATGGCACAGGTTTTCCTGATATCGCTTTGTACTATTAAGTACAAAGAAGAGAAAAACACGGGAATTTTTGCGGTAGTTTTCTAGTAAAAGCAAGAGAAAAACTAAGAAAAATTTAGTTACTGACTCTAGCCACAAAATTCCATGGGAAAAAATAGCCCTTGATATAATATATATACATCTTTTATACCTAGAATAAATTCCTGGCTCTAAGTCAATGGTGAAGCCAATATGGATATTTTTTACAGGGCCCAGAATTTCACATTTTGTTTTTAATTTTTAATAAAGCCATTTATATGAATAAATTTCAGTCCTGTCCTGACTTGCAAATATGTGATACTTATAACTGGGTCCACAGGATAAGGAAAAAACAAGATTTTAATAAAATATTAGTAGTAAAAACTGCAAACCATAACCTATATCCCTATTAAAAGCTTTTTAACAGCAAACATTCAGAGTGGTGAGGCCCTGGCACAGGTTGCCCAGAGAACCTGAGGATGCCCCATCCCTGAAAGTGTTCAAGGCCAGGTTGGATGGGGCCCTGTGCAACCTGATCTAGTGAAAAGTTCRTGGCAGGGGGCTTGGAACTGGTTGATCTTTGAGGTCTTTTTCAACCCAAGCCATTCTATGATCCTCTGAATCCCAGCTGTAGTCTATTGATCAAGTCTGACAAGGCAGCAGAGTACAGATCATATCAGTGTCCATTTGTTCTCATATTCTGACATCTGAACATAGTATATATTTTTGAACATAAGTTATGGCTCTTAATGTGAAAAAAAATCTCCACTGCCTTTATTTCTATGATCAAGGAGAAGCGTGAATGGAATAATTTAGTTGTGGTGTAATTTTTTTAGATTTTAGAATCCATTCTATGAGAAACATGGCAGTATTATTAAAGGAAACCCATAAGGATCTCAGTAGGAAAAGCAACAAAACACTACTGAAAACCAATGCAATAAGCTATCCACAAGTTAATGAAAGTAAGACTAATGAGAATGATTCTTCCCCCTCAAAAAATATTCAGTAAATAGCATAATCATTCATGTCTTACAACATATAATCTGAACGGAGCCAATGGTTACAGATGAGCCTTAGTTATTGTGTTTGTAGCCAGGTGGGAGTTGGTCACTTCTCCCAAGTAACAAACATAACAAGAGGGAACAGCCTCAAGTTGTACCAGGGGAGGTTTAGACTGAATATTAGGAATGATTTCTGCATAAAAGGGTTGTCAAAACCTAGCAAATTTGCYTAGAGATTTTATATGTCCATAAAGGAATAAAACAGGCCTACATATAGGCTACTTAATTAGAACATTATCCTCCCAATGGGTTAATTAGAACATAAGCTGGGGAAGCAGAATAATGGAATATTTCCAAAGGGAGAAATTTCAGTGCATCCTATTTTATAGCTGTATTGCCAAATGGGGAAAGGAGAACAAACTCATCTCAGAGCATATATTACAAGACTGGGTTTGTATTTAACTTGTGTACTTGCTTTGGTTTGCCACAATTGAAGTGAATTACTTTCCTTCTGCAGTACCTGACCTGCATTCTTCTTCCCCTGAGAACAGGGAACAGCTTTATTTGTTTATTCCTGTAGTCTGTTTACCTTAAAGGGATAGTGCCCTAAAACACTCACTTGTTTCTTTGTTTGAATTAGGCAGAAAGTAAAAAAACTGCAAATGCTGTGCTTGTTTTGACAGCTAAAGGGCAAATATGGCATTCCAAGGCTCCACCCCCTGGTTTTGTAACCATGACAGACGGCAATTTTTTTTATCTTCATTTTCCCTCTTGAGCGTCCCTTCCCTTGCTGTCCTGACAGTATACTTTTTCCCTGTTGTAGCGATTCAATATTTCTAAATATAAAATATCTTCTCATGCATTATTATGCCTCAGTTTAACYAAACTGTTCTACTGGAAATCCATTCCAGCAGAAAGAGGAAGTCACGTTAGCTCAGTGGTTACCTGTTTTCACTACAGCTGCGATTCCTGTATTTTCTTCAGCAGCATATCCACTTTTTCATGAAAGGAAGAAATGTTTGGGAAAAAATAGGTAAAAATGGCCAGTTTGATTTTCTGAAAGCTGAAGTAAGCAAGCATCAAATAAAAGCCGGATTCAGGTGAGATAATTTAGCAACAGCTGTTATCCCCCTGCTTTGGTGCTTCAGCTGGGCCTGAATGTCATGAGTATCGAAGAGTGGTTACCAGAAGGTTTCCTCTAAGGAAGACTTGGAGCTCCATGATCTTGATCTAAATTGTAAGTCAAGTTTAGTTGACATATATGTGTATTGTCAATGACATCACTGGATCCTGACCTTTTGTTCCAAACCCTGTCCCAGCAAACCTCTTGCCTTACAAAGATGCTGGGCGGTGACATGTCTTACTGCCATTTGTCCTTGCACAAGGGACCACCATCAGTCTTCATCTGAATTCTGTGCAAGTACTGCCTTCATCTGCAAAAAATACATTTCCTGCATGATGTCTGGGGTAAATGCACTTCTGTCTCTGACGCTTCTTCAGTCTAACAGATTTGTAGGCCATTTCTTCTAACTCTGTCGTAATCTGATGAGCTCATCAGATTATGAGTTATTTGCAAAGGTATTTGTAAATCTAGTTTTTTTAAAATGTTGACACTCATCCTCACCTACCATGTAATCCTTAGCTGGCAGCAGCTTACATTTTCTGGAGGAAAGTTATGGATTTCCTTCTAAGGAGCTGAAGTGGAAATACACTGCAATCACTAAATGCAGATATTTATGCTTACTCGACTTTACTGCTGAAACTGCACTGCTGCCAACAGGTAATGGTAAGCTGCTCATATAACCATTTGCTGTCAAAAGTTCTGCTCTTTGCTTCCCCCTCTAAAGTGGCTGCTGACTCAGGTAGCTCTGAATGGCTGCTGACTTCTGCCATCCAATTTTATTTCCCCTTCTCCTTGCTTTTGTGAACCTCAGTTCAAGAAATACTACATGAAAGCTTTAACAAGTATATAGCTACAGCATGTGCCTCAACACAGCGTTGTCCTCTTGAGATTAAAGTGAAAATGAAAATCATCAAAAAATATGAAGTATAAAAGAAAAATAGAAAAAGCATGTACGTGCGAACAGAATAGAGAAATGTCAAAGAGAAGAGAAAGAGCATTCCTCCTAGGAAATCTATCTGAATTTACAGAAAGGAGAGAATGAAATAGCAATGATACCAAGCTTTCTTCTTCAGCTATTTATTCAGATGAAAAGAATGATATCTACATCACTCAGGGATCAAATGACAAGAGACAAAAGTTATGAATTAGGAAGCCAGCAGTCAACTTTAAATTTGATTTTTAAAAGATTAGAGGCTTGTAAAAACCTGACAATTCAATAAAACTAGAATCTACATAACTTTTGAAAAAATTAAAGGATAGCTGAGGGAAGGAGACATATTCTTAGTATACAATTTAAAAAGTTACTTTGTGCTTGGTATTTAACATAAACCTGGGACACACAGTCCTTTTTTAGCAACGTCTTACCCATGAAAAAAACCAGATAGAATGGTGTACATAGCTAATACTACCTATTTCTTATAGGAGAAACAAAGCCTGTCTCAAATTACTGAATGCAACCTTTTCATACGCAGAGTTTGAAATGCTACAAAACTTTGAAACCATAACTAGAACAAAAGGCTCTAAAGGGGTATAATAACAATAGTAATTCAAATAATAAAGTAAGGGGAAATTGACTGATACCAAATTGACTGATTCAGGTACCAAATAATCTTTCAAAGTGGGCCAAAGCTGATAGCTGATGTAAAAACCAAACAATGGCAGCAAATTGAGCTGAAAAGTCTTGCTCCAAAATGTATATGCAGAAATTCAGAATGAATCAAGTTATCATTAGCTAYGGTGATGCTTAACATTATAGATATTTTTAAATAAAAATCCCATAGTTCTTTATTATGCTTTTTTATAATTAAAAAAAAAAATGTTCACTTGCTGTTAGAGAATTGAGAATTACCCTCTTTGACATCATTCCTTTTAGTAGCAGTGAGCAGAAAATCGTACAGATTTTCTTGAGTAAGAATTCTTGTTTGCTTGTTTTATTTTTAATTAACTCAACATTCAGTACAACAATTAGTTTTATTCCATCAGCATTATTATTGCAGGGGTGGTACTCTTGAAGATGCAGTTTTTGAATAAAGGTTGTAATTAATTAGAATAACCATTTTACTTTGTCCAACATACAAACTGTCCCACTAATTATATTTAAATCTCCTTGCAAACTTTGTCTTTCAAGATGTGCACATTTATGTAGTACTTAGGAAACTGGGTTGAGGAAAAAAAAGAAGGGATAAGATTAAGGTTACAATCTAAGTGGTCATTGGCAGCTAACATTACCTACCAGAACCATATGTCAAGGCCTTTTTCATTTCTATTCAAGATTCTTGATAKAGATCAAAGTTTTTAATATATATGTATATATTTCCATATTTAAAATGTTAATAAAACTGCCAAATTATGGTCCCAAAAGCAGAGATAACAAGGCATTCCATAGCTAAGGCTATAACTACTGTAAAAATTTAGAGGATGACACTCTGACCTGGAATATTAGTGATTATCAACCAGTTTCTAGAATGTCAGTTGAAATTTAGTCTTTCTCATCAAATATTGGTGATGAGATAATTTATAAATGTTCAGCTTCTATATAAAGCCTTCCAAAATTTGTCTCTTTATCAGTGCTCCTGTATCTTGTGCAAATTAGCAACAAGAGAAAGCCTATGGCTGTGTTGATTGGTCAGTGACAAAATTGTGGGGGAAAAAAAAGGCTGTCTCTCAAAAAAATTCATGTATTCCCTTTTTTTTATGCAGGCAGGTCTGATTCTTTTAAAAGCAGAAGGATTTATTTTGGAGAAGGAGTCAACTGGATGGATATAATCATGGGTTAGGAAAAAAAGTCTATTTTGAGCAATGGACAATTGATTTTTATACACAATCAAAARGACATCATATTTTTGTAGAAGGCATCTTCAGAATACTTAAAAGAGGAGCATATTCTGTAACTTAGAAGTCTGGTTGAGGAAACAATAGATATTTTGATTTCAGGGGAGACCAGTATGCCTCATTAAATTACTGGAGTGATTTGAAGGTATTTTTACTGTAGTCACCAAACAATGTATTATATGTCATGTATTGTACATAGACTTTTCTGACAGCATTTGATAGAGTTTCACATTTGAAGCTAATGTATAACTTGCAGACTTCTGTAAAACACATGGGATTTCTGTTGTACGGACAGTAATTGATAATCAAATGAGTCTCTCCAGCCTTTTGGTTAATAGTAAATAGTCACAGAATACAACACAGGACAGAGAGTTTCTTCTAAGAAATAAAAGTAATTGAGATCATTTGGCCCCTTTTGCTCTAAATTATGGTTTTTATTGAGATTCAGGATAGGAAAGCCTGATATGAAAAAAACCCCATAAAATTATAAGGTAACGAGAGCAACAGGATAGGGAAATGTATTCAACTGAAAAGATTTATGTGGATTGCAAACAGCCCCCGAGGCATGCAGTGCATCTTTCACCCCTTTCCTGGAATCAAGGCACAGGGAGCAGGCATAAATGAGAAAAGCATGAAAAGAAAACCAAGGGAACTCCAGGACTGAGAAGGAATGGTTCCTACTGGCAGCATCATACTCCTTCCAGAGAGATCTGGGGATGCTGGTGCTCACTCCAACACTTCCAGTTTCTTTGCTTGGGGATGGATAAAACTGCCCATAGTCAGAGGCAGAAGGGATTCAGAAGGGTAAGTGTAGCACCAGAAAAAAAAGAGGATAGGTATTCAAAAGTTTATTGTATAAAAAATTAAGGATACTTTCATTGGCATCTGTCTGCATAGATCTGGAATTTAAGTGTTGGAATTACTATAACTGGATATAAAAATCCTTATTTGAATATATTTTGAAGTATTACCCTAAGAAAGTCTTGATGAATACATATTTATACATATATATACACACACACACACATACATACATACATATACTTTAACATTTACATTTATCAGATTCATCTTTAAATAAACTACAGGTATTTTTCTTCCCTATCTGTACAAGATATGAGCATGTCTTACACAATTATAAGTAGTTTTCTAAGGTACCCAAGCTGAGAAAGAAAGTATTTATTATGTAAATATTTTAAATTACCACATTAATTGCTGGAGCACAGAAAACAAAACAGATTTTCCACATTTATATTAGAAGTATATACTAGAGTGAGAAAACAAAGCAAAAAGCTTCTAGTATGCTCTCTTCACAACATGATACAAAAGCCTGAGGAAAATATTCCTAAATTGTAGTATCTGTACATAGATTAATTTGGCAGAATTCCTCGGGAAGAAGAAGGAAAATAGATGTTTTGGAGGGGAAAAAGGAACCTGCTGATTTCCTGAGTAATTAGAATGTGAACGTGACAGTCCTCACAGAGCAGCATCTGTCACCAAGGCAGTCTGATATTTAGTGGAAAGAATTAAACAGTGAGCAGTTCCTGATCAATGTTCAGCCAGCTTAGGAAGAAAGGTGCCTAGGAATACTGCTGGTGGGGAGCTTTGTACCTCGGTCATGGCACGTTTTCCCTTACAGTGCCACATCACAATCTCCAAGAGGCATTATCCCTGGGATGGAAGCTTACACAGGTCTTCTTTAGCATCAGTTTTTTGGGCTTCAGACCCTTTGCACTTCAGCAAAACCACTCCTGCTGAATAAAGTTAATCCCTTTCTAGAAAGAGATAATTAGCAGAGCAACAATTATAAATAAGATATATTAACAGTGAAAAATACTTACAAAATTACAGATTTAATAACATAGTAACCACTGCATGTTTTCACAAATTACAGTAATAATGAATGGCAAAAATAGTCAAGGGGAAAACACTCTCAAAACAATGATTTGTATTTACATATGTCCACGTGTATTAAAGGAGTGGAAGGAGCAAGGGGACAAGGGTCAGATGAGAGGAAAAAGTGGAGATAGCTGGGAAAGCTGGTAGAAGAGCTTTAGATTCCTTCACTTTCCTTCACCTTCCTCCTCTGTTATTCAGCCTCTGTTTGAGAACAGGATTCAAATGGATGCAAATATGCCCTTATCAGAAATTCTTCTACACTATTTAAGGGGCTTTGCAGTACTGTGATAGGCAAGGTATTTACTTCACCATGTCCTCCAAACAAATAAAAGTCAATTCTATATCCTCAGGGATACAATCTGAACGAGAGGATCGGGAATGAGAATTATTTATCTTTTGTATATAATGATTACCCAGAAAATACATCAAATGACTCAGGGAAATATAAATACTGAAACATTATTGATACAATCATCTATGAATAGTCAATGAGCCCACAGCTCTCAGGACACAATGGGTAAAGTCTACAAAATCTCCTTCCTTCCAAATAGGATTTCCATTGCAAATTTATAACACATAAACTGATGCTTAGAAATCTGTTTTGCAGGTCCTGTACAAGCTTTTCCAATACTCRGCTATGTAGTCTTTAAATATATATGTATATTTCTTCTCACATAATTTAGTTTTATTTCATCACACTCGTGTAGAAAAACCTGGCTTGACTAATACCTAACATTAGTAATTAACAGTAACAAGTAGGTGTGGTAAAATAAGATGGTACATAAATAATAATCTATTACAGCTAGTTCTGCTCTTTGAATTTTTAGAGAGCAGAAAACAAGAATTCTGATAGCATAATTACTTGTATTTGTATTGTGTTAAATTTCATAGGCAGGTACCAAAAGCCTAGCCTGAAAAAGGGACAAAATGGCATGGAACTCTACTATAAAATAAAATATAAGGGGGATTTGTGTGCTTTTAGTAGGAATAGGAATTTTTGTTATACAAAATATACATTCCTTATATTTCCATTCATGGCAAATTTTTACATACCTACTGAGCCTGTCTTTCATGTTTCACTCATTCGCTTATCCGAAACGTTCTCCAATAAATGATTTCAATATTTCTTTATCCTATATTCTACTGCAGTATTAAATGGAGAGCATGTATGTGTTATCAATAAAAAATAAACAAAAAAAATTCCTTTTTCAGTTTTCTCTGGGGAAGTCAGTTCTACCGGAGACAGCTGACATACCAGAGGATTGATGAAGAACCTGCAAACCCTGCGTTGTCCATTTGTCTGTGTGCATGCACATCTTTTAAATATTTTTTATTTTGTTCTGCACAAGAATACAAAATCATATGTTAGAGCTGTGCACTGTTGGCTGGTAACTTTGCAGCTGTGTGAGGGTTTGCTACAAGATGCTTCTATGTCTGGCTTATCATGTATGTCTGAAAAAGGGTTTGAGCTTTCCCGAAAAATTGTCCCCCTAAGGAGCAATTAACGAATGTTGGAAGTGCAAGAATATGAACATGCACCAAAACTATTTATTATTAGGGAACTGTGTACTTATGTAGAAGCATCACAAGCCCTGCTAAATGCCAGTTATTCAGGTTAAATCTCCTTTCAAATGAATGGGGTTTTTTTTCATGTGAAAAATGTTAGTACAGTCAAAAATGGTGTATGTTAAGATCTTCCAAACACCTAGTTAAAGGGACATATTTAATGAGATTTTTTTTAGCAGAAAAGCTAAGTACTGGAAAATGGATTTAAAAGTTTTAAAAGATGCAGTTTTCAAAGTAAATTGACCAAAATGTGCTTCATGAAAAGTAAAAACAAATCCAAAAGAGCACATCATTAAAGTTGAATGATGTGAATTAGTTGTGTTACCAAGCTGAACTCATTCTGGGGTCAAAGCTACATGAGGAGCTCTTTTGTTGTGCTTTAGTTTCATGGGTGTTCAAAGTAGCAAAACATTATCATCATGCCCTGCATAAAATGTTTCTTGTACATAAATCATCTTAGCGTTTAACTGCATTGTACCTTATCTGATTCTATACATTTTATTAGAATTAATGGATTCAAGACACACAAAAGACACAACYGACCTGCACAGAACTATTCAGAAAAACACAGGTTTTAATACACATCTTTGTAAAAATCCATAGGCACATTTGACTACCCCAGTGATACACAGGTTTAGATGGAAGAGATGCATTATTTACATATTCAGACCTGTTTAAGAGGTGATGTTGAAGGCTCCTAAAGGAAGTAACAAAAATTGGTGGCATTTTGTCATGAGCATTAGTGGTAGCACGGGAATCACCTATTGTGTGGCACGGGAGGAGGGACAAGCTGAGAAAGCCCCTGATGTACCTGGAGAGAGAAGGATAATTCCAAAATGAACAGAGCAGCAGAAACAACTACAGGTCTAGCATGTGAGCAGCTGGGCTCACTAGGAGTTCACACCATGAAATAGCAACAAATTAGAATAAATTCTAATTGTCTTCACCTGGGAGAGGAAAGTTTACTTTAAACTCTGTGGGTATCAGAAGTGGAAGTGGATAGGACACAACATGAGCTGCTATTTCCTCAGAGGGCTCTAACCCCTTTTTTACACAGCAGAAGATTCATCTTTCATTCAGTTCAGTTCTGAAAACCTTCTGAAATGTCACTGAAGACTGTCATCAATTTATAAATTGTAAAARTAACAAAAGTTTTCTTTGTCTGCCTCTCATTAAGAATAAAATTTCTTTGAATATCCTAGGTATTCATGCTCAGAAAAATTTTCTCCTGAAAATTATCCATACTTACACGTGGCATCTTCTTTTACACATAAATGCCCTAAATATTTTTTAATGCTTATTTCGGAAGTAGAATATTCTGAAATTGCATAAAGAAAATATTTCATGAAGGTTAAATACAACAAGACTGATTATTATCTTTAGGTCTATAAAACTATTTTGTCCCAAGTCAATAAAACTTTAAGAAATATTCTGGTTTGTTTTTTTTTTTAATTAAAAAAAAGAAACCTTCTTCTACAGAACCAGGTTCTTATCAGAAATGCTGACACAACTAACTGTGCTTGGGATATCAAATATTGAACACTGTTTTTATTCACTGTTTTGGGAACTGGAGTGCTGAGAACTGTCAAACATCTTTCAGCCTGAGCCCAGATCTATTTTATCTTTTTTTTCTCTCCATCAAGAGATTTAGCAATCATTTTTAGTAGAGTACTGTTGAAATCAAAAATATTTTGAACGTGTTAG
Organism: Parotia lawesii; assembly: GCA_003713295.1. Classification (NCBI taxonomy): domain Eukaryota; kingdom Metazoa; phylum Chordata; class Aves; order Passeriformes; family Paradisaeidae; genus Parotia; species Parotia lawesii. The sequence goes on from RAHM01000183.1 coordinate 1,393,707, forward strand.
TAATACAAAATTCCTAGCAGAACAGTGGTTTACAAGAGAAATAATAGAATGTTGAAACAATTCACATGCCCAGAGGGCTGTAAATATATCAGTTTTCCACAAAAAAAGGGAAAAAAGTTATCCTGGTTTTCTGTAAAATTCAGTTTTCATGGAAAAAGGTTTCACAGATCCCAGCACCTGYATTATCCTTTTTGAGCTGCAGTAAGCAGGTATGTCATACAGATACAGACAGGTATAAATTCTAATTTTTACATTTCCAAAAGAGAATTTTACCTTTTTTTGCATATATTTGGCTTTTTAGCTCCCAGTTTCTGCTTGAGAAGATTATCTTCTCTGATTTCTCACAGAAGTCCAGCTGAATCAGGGGTGATGCTTATTTCCCCTACCCTAGGTTTTAGTTTAAAATATAGGAATTTTTACAAATTTCTTCATATGGAAGATAAACAGTATCCTAAACCAACACAAAATGGAACCCAGGCTAGCGACCTTGATTACAATGATATCTCTGTCTCATGCTTTGTGGAGGGCCACCAAAATCTGACATCACAAAGGAAATTTTTTTAATAATCCTACCAACTCAAAGTGCATATAATGTTTTAATAACATATACATCATAGTAAGGAATTACATGATTGAATTAAATACTATATATCTGTTGTGTCACCTAAGATACCAAACTTGCTAATATTCTTAAAAATTTCCATATTAAATTATGAATTAGAATTTCAGGATACTCCAAAAGTTTTTCATCTTATATTTCTGGGGTTTCCTCTTCTTGTTTTCCTTTTTTTCTTTATTTTTTTCCCAAAACCCAGTTTTGTTTAAGGAATGAGACATGACTGAATATTATTACTAATACGAATATAATTTCTACTCAGCGTATTTGAATTTTATTCCACTACTACTCTTTCAATTAAAATGTATAAGCTGCTGTTTTCAATCAAATATTTAATAAAATGAGATATCAATGTGTGGTAACACCTACATACACTGTTTCTCAGCTGAGTTTCTATGCCACTGCTTTTTTATTCTTTGAGGAAATTGCTATCTAAGGAATAAACCAAGAATCTATTTAAAACCACAAGATGTTCCTATAGCATCTAGGCACACAACTCTATCAAAGCCTTATAAATGAATGAACTAACCAATCAGACAATTAAGAGATGTCAAAGAAAGAAAAAACAACAAACCAAAACCAGAACAAAACCATTAAAAAGATAAAAAGGGGAGACTTTAAATGCAAGCTTCCAATGAGACAAAGTTTTGATTCACCTCTCAGAAGAGCAAAAAAAATTCCAATTCTCTTTTGAGTCTTCTGTAACTTGGTGTTAAGATTTAAGGAGTTAGCAAATACATCCCAGAAAACTTTTTGTAAGAGAAGATAGGAACATATGCTGTCTCCAAGGTGACTCAAATTAAATCTCTGTGTTCTACGTAGTGTTCTCTGACATTTAACAAGATGAAACATCTTTTATAATATTAATATATCACCAGTACAAACTGCTGGCTCTGAACAGCAGAAGCAAAAAATATCATGATTCTGAACAGCCATCAAGACTTCACAGGAATGAGACTTATTGTCTTCATTTTGGTGTTTTTCACAAAAGGGGTGTTGCATAGATATTTGTACTTAAAGCATTTGAAATAAATAAACTGTGGAGTCTTCTGCAAAGGATAATACATTGGGAATTGAATCTCTCCAGCAGCATTGTCAGCTGCTGTCCAGATGCTGACATGAATCTCTGTTGAATGTCTTTGCAACAGCATAAAAATGCTCATACGATGTGAGATTACCCAAACTGTTCTGCTATATTTTTATAGTCCAGATTCAGTATGGTTGAACATAATCCCTCTAGTACATGTATGACCATTGCTATTGATTATCTTAAACATTTTATCTATCTTAACTACGTGGAAAAAAACTTTCACAACCATTTCTGCATCTGTGAGAAGAGTTTGCTTAGACTTTTTGAAATTACCTATCTTCAATTTGGTCAGTTTTTTCACCCTCAGCACTATTTACTTCAACAAGTCCCTTGCATAGCCAGATTCTTTGCCCAGAATGTCAATCCAGCATCAATTAATCAATGAGCAGGTACAGGTAGTGACTACTGGTTTGTCTAGGCACAGCGGCAGTCCAATGGAGGAATCTCCTGGACTGTTCAAAATTCTTGCCTGGAGAATTCCTGCCAGACCTAGTCAGGTCCCCGTGATTCACCTTACCTGACATTCATTTGTTGTCTCAAATCAGCCTGTTGTCTCATCCATGAGAGACTCGATGGGCACTGCCTTGACCTCCCAGAAAATTAATTACTTACATGCTATGAGCATGAACACAAGCACAGACAAATCTGATGTACTCAACTGAACCAAAATTATAACTGTAGGACAAACTCATTTTAAGTCATACTTCTGACTTAAATTCCATACATTTTACCATCGAAATTTTGTTTAAAAGAGCAGAGAAAGCTACTTGCAGCTATTCTTCAGTCTGGAGAAGATTGAGGGGAGACCTCATGGTGTACTTCTACATCCTCATGAGAAGTGGAGGGACAGGCACTGATCTCTTCACTTGTGACCAGTGACAGGACTTGAGGGAATGGCCTGAAGCTGAGTCAGGGGAGGTTTAGGTTGGATAACAGGAAAAGGTTCTTCACCCAGAGAGTGTTTTTGCACTGGAACAGGCTCCCCAGGGACATGGTCATATCACCGAGTCTGACAGAGCTCAAGAAGCATTTGGACAATGCTCTTAGGCACATGGTGGGGTTGTTGGGGTGTCTTGTACAGGTCCAGGAGTTGGACTCAATGATCTTGATGGGTCCCTTCCAATTCAGCATATTCTACTATTCTATGATTCTATGAAAATTTTTGGGTTTGGYCTAAACAGAGATATTCACTCATAGTCTACCTTTCTTGAATACAAGAGAGCCTCACCCCGACAATTTCTTTAGTTTTAAGTAGCAATACACTAACTTGAATATTATACAAAATCAAAGAAAGAATCATAAGTTACTTGGATGSGAGGATAACTTATTTTTCTTCTTATTCATATAAATGTTAAATCCTGTGAGTGATATCAAATTCCTGTAAGCGTTATCATTACTTCCCTCTCATTCATTATGGATAGCATAGTCTGCTTTAAAACCCAAGAAGACCTAMGTGATTTTAAGGATATAAATGATTAAAGAAATATCCAGACCAGTATAAGTCAGATATACCACTATCTTTGATTTTTAAGATCATTTGAAATTTTATAACGAGAGCTTCTTTTGTTTGAGGTTGCTGTAAGTACATTTCAAGGGGTCCTGCTGATTTAAAAAGCACTTTTTTTGCTTAATGATCATCAAGAAAGAATTGTAAACTACTACTTCAAAATTGTTTTATCAAGGATAGACTGTGATATACACCAGTCAGATGGGTAATTGAAGGGTAAGGAGAAGAAGAAAAGAATAAGAAATTCAATGGTTAAATAGGAATAACAGAAGTTACACAATATGTGTGCATTTATTCATGTATAAAATAATTTCTATGAATTAATGAAATGTTAAATTGGGAAACACCTAAAATAATTGTTCCCTGTTATCCAAAATCACCTAAACATTTTTGTCTTTTTGTATTCAACTCTGTGATTTACTATAAATAGTCTAGAGCTTGGTTTTTATTTTTTCTGCTCTCCTCTAAGTCTTATCTATCCAATAGAATGTGCAACAGTTATTTTTTGGTAAAAAAAATATAACTGGGTATTCAGCAAATTGGCATAATAAGCAAAATAATTTTTTTGGCTTGTTCTGACAGATTTGTAAAATGAGTGATGAGCTTGGCAGATGAGTTGCATCAAGTGGTGTTTTTCAGGCAAAATCATATGTGATAGGATAATGAAGAAAAATTTGCATTAGGGTAGAGTTACACAAGGAATGTGAGGATTGAGAGATTATGATATTAAAGCTGGAAAGAGATGAGGTGCCACCCCATGTTCATAAATTGGGCATCTTTAATGCCCTTCTCCTCCCATGCAAATTCACCTTTTTTACAACATTGGTCCAAACAGACCCCAACTCACATGAGCTTTTGAAGATTTCTCCCTTTCAAAGACCTAATTTTCCATCAGGGGAAGTACTAAGTGCTTTGCAAAGGCAGCTTCCCATAAGCCCTCCACTTGAAAACATTCTTTATAAAAGGGAAAGGCCAGGCCATGTCTTCTGAAGGCTCATTGAAAAATTCGTCCTTGGGAAAACATGTTGAATTTTTCTGCTATATTTGTTGAACATTTTTCTCCTACACGATCATCCTGACTACCTCATGAGTAAGGTAGGACAACAGAAGCTCTAATTGATTTTAAGATTAAAACTCAGTGAATGCATATAACATTCTATTGTTTAAGATTCTGCTTATCTAAAGATTGCAGCCAAAGTGAAACACGGAATGTTCTTAAATATGTGATGTATTTCGGCATTTAACATAACTGAGTACCCTATCTTCAGAGCCCCTTGGGGTTATGTTAGAATTAAAGCAAATATTCCTTATGTGTTTTTTTCATTAAAATGCACATTCTATACCTAAGATGTGAAGGTGAAGAAGATGAGCATCAAGGCTTATGCAATAAAAAAAGCTGGAATATTATTCTGACAGTTGCCAGGGATAAAATGTGTGAATTTCATTTATTCTCAGTGCTCATCTTTTAAAAAGGCATAACAATATAATTTTTATTAAAAGTTTAAAGGTTGAAACTGAAAAAAAATGCTTATACAAGTGGTCTGGTAAACATATTAAATACACCTGAATAATAACAGTAATGATAACACCAATACCTCCCTCCCCCATTGTCGTAGAAAATGCTACTGTAACAGTACCTAACAAAAACTGCATTCTTTCATCCYGTTGACTTGCTGTGTTTTGGTTTCCAAGGGAAAAAAGAAGCAATCAAACACAAAACCCTTCTCTCATTACAAGATTTCTGAAACATTTTATTTATTTATTTGTTTGTTTATTTATTTATTTATTTATTACAGCAAATTTTCCAAATTTGTATGTAAATCCTGTCTTACACTAAAGTAGAGAAATTTTCTGGAAAGTATATTGGCTTTCTTAATAGCTGATTTTTCTTTTGAAAAGCAAACAATTTCTTCCCATTATTATGATTTTCTCAACAGAATATATACTTTAATCACTTCAGTTCAGTCACATTTGCAATACATTATTTCTCCTGCTGATGCTTTTCAGAGAACTTTTAATAGATCAGTAGTTCAACAGGTGTTCTTTCAGACTCCAGATATTTATTCCATGTCTCACTGCTTCAATAAGAAGTTAGAGCTTTGGTAATTGCCTCTCATGTAAGACCAGTCTTTTATTTAATACTCTATGCAGGCATGTTTTTTCTTCCAGTACACTTACCTGTAAGCAACAGGAAATATTTTAATGATGCATTTATAACAAACCATGTACTTGATTTGTGGGAATGCCAGGAATCTGTAACTGATTTTAAAGAAAGGTATGATATGTCTTCTGTAATTCAAATAGCATTTTTATAGTCTTTTAGAGTTGTGGTTTTTTTCCCAAATGTCACGGTACACTAAATTTTCCATTTCGTATTTCTTTCTCAAGTATTAAAAGTGTTAACATACCTTAAATAAGTCAGTGACAGATTTAAGATAACATTTTATGCGTTCAAAGAAACATAAAGGTACATCCCTAGATTCAGAAAAACATTTATGAGGATTAAGTAGCTACTGTTTCATAAAGACCTTTGGATTTAGGTACCTTGATGCGTTATGTTGGGTTTTTTCCTGCAGATTTAACTGGGCAACTATTAAATTTGGTTCCAGAGAATTTTTCTCTTTTAAGAGTTTTATAGAACAGTGAGTATTATCATTGAGTAGTTGTATTTAAAAAGCAGTGTGAAGTTTTAACGGAAAACGTAATGCTACTAGCTAACTTTAAATATATGACATATTATGGTTCTTAAATTGTGTCAATAATAAATGTTGCTCATTGTTCCTTAAAGTAAGGGAATAGAGAACAACTTGAAAAATGGCATTCAGCAGATGACTCTTCTTCTGATGGAGAGGAAGGTAGGAGAGAGCAGCTTATTCAAAGGATCTTTTTTGTCAATGACAAAAAGAAATTGGGTCCTGAGTCTCATGTCCTATGCTTGTATATGTTTTCACACATGAACAGTAGTGTTTTGAAACAGTGGATTTACTTTGCATGCAAATATTAACTATATTAACGATGAGCATTATCTCAGACACCTGGAGGAAGCAGAAGAATTGGAATATAAGGTGTTCAGGGATGTTACGAAGGTTACTACTATAGGACAAAAAGGGGAAGGTTCCAGGCCCTGAAGGAAGGCAGTGGATGTGAGAATAATGTAAATAGCACAACAGTTTATCTGACCAGCCATTTATTCCACAAGAGCCATAGAAAAATAAGAAAACTACAAGAGGTTATCAGGTTGAGTAATATTCAAATTCTAGGTACTGTTGAGCATATTTAATCTGACTGTAGCCTTTTAGTTATGTGCTCAACTTTCATGAGCAAGGTGTGTTTATGATTCTGTGCATTTAAACCTTCCGCCACAGCAGCAAGTAGTGATTGCAAGCACAACACCAGCATGAAAATATTTAGAAATACTAAGGGCATCCTGGAAGATAATGATATGAAATTCAAGCCTCAAACTATAGATGTCAAAGGCCCCTTTAACTGAAAGCTGAATAAAATAATTCCATCATAATAGCCTTAATTTTTTTAAAAATTCCTGATTACACATATGAATTCCTGAACATTTATGGACACACAGAGGTAAAAGAAGGGTTTCTACAGATTCACAGAATCACAGAACGGCTTGGGTTTGAAGGGACCTCAAAGACCATCTTGTTCCAACCCCTCTGCCAATGACAGGAACACCTTCCACAAGACCAGGTTGCTGAGTGAGCCATCCAGCCTGGCCTTAAACAATTCCAGGGATAAGGCAGCAACAGCTTCTCTGGGCAACCTGTGCCAGTGCCTCAACACCCTCACAAGGAAGAATTTCTTCCAGTATCTAATCTAACTCTACTCTCTTTTAATTTGTAGCCATTCCCCCTTGTCCTGTCATTCCAGGCCCTTTTAATAGTTTCTCTCCATCTTTCCTGTGGGCTCCCTTCAGGTACTGAAAGGCCGTAATTAGATCACCCCGAAGCCTTCTCTTTTCCAGGCTGAACAATCCCAGTTCTCTCAGCCTTTCCTCATAGCAGAGCTGCTCCATCCCTCTGATCACCTTGGTGGCCTCCTCTGGCCTGGCTCCAGCAGGTCCCTGTCCTTGCTGTGCTGGGACCCCAGGGCTGGATGCAGCACTGCAGGKGGGGTCTCAGCAGAGCGGGGCAGAGGGGCAGAATCCCCTCCCTGCCCTGCTGCCCACRGGGCTTTGGGTGCAGCCCAGCATACGGGGGGTTTCTGGGCTCCCAGAGAACACAGCTGGGGCATGTCCAGCTTCTCATCCACCAAACTCCTAGTTTTGTTTGTCTTTTTATTGACACTTTGCCATTACTTAACACCTGAATCACTGTCTTGTTATATTCCCACTCTTTAAGGCAATGCACTGCGGTATAAAAGAGTGCGATCAAATTCTACAGCTGCACAACTTCTTAAGGAAAACTGTTGAGTGTGAAACATTTACTGCTGTTAAATGCTTGTCACCCTTTAAGCATCACATTTTTAATACCTTATTTAAGTAGTGGAATAAGGGATTTGTATTCTCTATTTCAGTCACCCTCTTTCACGTTTAGAGAAAACAGTTTGTCCAAGGTTCATTTCATCTTGTGTATACGTAGAGAAAAATTACATGGATTTCTGGGTACATGTCAGCACTTAAGACTTGATCAGCTTTGGGTAGAAGGAAAAAACCCAACACCCTCCTTACCCACACTAATATGATAAGTGTTTCTTTAGTGGTTTTCATGAAGGAATGGACTGGTATTATTCTTTTGCCATCATAGCCTGAGACCTGATTGAAAGTACATATCATTTGGATTTGCTTAGGAATTTTTGGTGTATCTGTAATTTATTAGCAAGGACCTTTCACTATATAATATYGTGATTCTTAATTGAATTGATTAAACATTATTAATTCTTCTGTTTATTTTCTATTTAATCTATAACCTTTGAAATACGTCTGAAACAATTATTTCTGCAAATATTAGAAAAAAATTTAAATTATTTTAGCCATTATGGATAATAAAAAAACTCTGTAGGATAGTCCACTCTATATGTGGAATTAGATTTAAGACTAAAAGCTTTATCCTCTAAAAAGAACAACTGAAAGAGCAGAACTGTGAAAAAACTTAAATAATTAACAGTGTGGTTTAAAGTGAAATGTAGGGAAAAAATAGAATGACAAGAAACTTGCTTCAAGGAAAAATTAGTTCAATATCAAAATTTTGATGATTTTCAGAAAATGGTAAGAAAAATTAAGTATAAATATGTTTAAAGAAGAAATTAATGAAGAATGTATTGTTTTTTATCCAAGGAAAAATGAAACAACTACTCTCAAAATAATATTAAAGTGGAGAAGGATCATTAGATAAGGTCAAAGGGAATAGATCAGGAGAATTCTCAAACATGTAAATAAGCAAATAGAAACCAGGAGCTATTTAAAACAAACTACAGCTTGTATGGATATGCGGACTATGGACACAATTGTTATTTCTTAAAGGTACCTTAAAGTTGTTGGATATTTTGCYCCAGTAAAGATGAAGGTAGTTTCTATATAAGTAGAATCATTACTACTGTGTGAATCCATAGATTTCTCCCCATGAAATTTTACCATGACAACTTTGGGTACATTTATTGGTCTTATAAATATCAAATATATAATTCCTGCACATATTGGAATGAATTGGTGCAGAAGAATTTTCCCATAAAGAAATGGTCCTCAACATAAATTCTATAATGGCAATCAACCTAAAAATTTCAGGTACAAGAATAAATATTGCTTAATGTTATTATTGTTTGTTTGTTTAGTTAAAAATGAGATGAAAGCCACAGATGTTTATTCTGGTCTTACAAGTTTATTACTGTGGTCTAATTAGCCCATGAAAAATCGATTTTGAGTTACTTCTTGCAATTACAAAACATTATGTTCTTTGTCTTATTTTTCCTGTCACCACAACCGGACCTAAATTATTGAAGAACTGAAATCTGAGTCAGCTATGATTAAAATATGCACAAGCGCAACATAACCCAAAAAATCAATAGCATTATTTACTGCATACACACTCTTAAAAATTTTCACATCAACTTTTCCTATCTTCAGATTCCTACTTTGCATAGGATTTCCCAAGGAGAATGATGCCCCTGTTATTCAGCACATTTCCAAATATAAAACATTGAAAACAAAAGAACAGCACATTGCACTGTGTTGGAGTWACCAGGAGGTTTGACATTAAACACTCAGCGACAGAGACATATAATACCGTTTCTGCCTGGCTCCGTGGGGTCCCGTGTGCCCCACAGACGCACAGGCAGGTTCAGTATTAAGCCAGTAGCAATGAGTCAGGAAGCGTATTTGCTTTTGCTTTCATTCCGGCAAGCGAGTTTATTACATCCTCACAGTCAAAGGGTGGCAAGGCAAATACAAATCCAATGGGTCACCCAGGGTTTTTCCCRGGGCTGGGGGAAAGGCGGGATCAGGGAGTGGGGACCAATGGGAGAGCCTCGGGGGAGTGATGGGGAGGGGCCAAGGCCAGCAGCCAACCAGGGAGTTCAAACTGGAATACATTAACTTAACAGAACCATGCAACTTGGGAAAAGCCTTTTGGTCACCTTAACGTCGGCTACCACAGTTCCTCCTTTCTGTATTCAGCAAAGAATACAGAATGGCCTCCCCCAGGGATCTCAACACCCAATATCTTAAAGAACTAAACATACGCAAAACAAGAAGAATGATCAGAAGCACTCAAAGCCCAGCGTCTCAACAAACCAAATGTACATAAACCAACAATAGTAATCAGAAACACCGTCAACCCAGTGTCCCAACAAGTCCTTAAATCTTTCAGAGGATTTTCTCTCTGGATGTTGGAATGGATGCTCTCAGGCAGAGGTGAGGTTGAAGCAGCACAGTTCTTTCAGGGCTGCAGCACAGTCCAAGCATTCGCTGCTGGTGGTACCAGGAGCATCCAGAGGACAGCAGGGTGATAGGTGTTGGGTGCTGGACATCATCGTGGTGAATGCAGGCATAGGCTCTGGCATTTGCTTCTGTTGGGGTTTCAAACAAAATTTTACAATTTCAAATGGAAGGGGGCCTTTCCCTTCCCCCCCTTCTCTTAAAGTCTGGGGACAGCGGAACGGTAAAACAGTAACAGGGATGTGGGAACCCGTGGCTAGAGAATGGATACCAGATAGTAAATAAAGAGAGGGGTGCAAGTTAACAGAAAACATCTTAATAGGAATGTTGGGGAGTGTGGTTGTGGGAAAGGCAAAGCAGAGGGGTGGTAATAGGGAACATTAACTGTTAGGAAAACAACTGAAGGGTCATGATTTGAGGAAACACTACAGGTGTTTTGACTTATCCGTTTGAAGTTTTGTCTGCAGTTCTGGTTCTGGGATGGTGTGTCTGTTTTTATACTGGACTTTGGTGCTGCTTTTCGTTGTCTTCTCTTCCAGGCAACGGCGGTGTCATCTGTGGCTTTCTTCACTGCTTGCTCTGGCTGCCTTTTTGTCTTCTCTATCTTCACTTGCAAGCTGCTTGGATCCACTGCTTTCTTCAGGATGTTTTCCCAGCTTTTTGGAAACATTTGGGGTCCTGCAGCTTGGGATGCAGGCAGGGCCGGGGCTGACTTGAAAGGCAGCACTTGGGCAGATTTCTTGCAGCTGGAGCAGTAGGACGGCAGCAGCTGAGACTTGGCAGTGCCAAGGGCATTTACGAAGCCGTGGCGGAGCTGGCGGAGGCTGGGCGCAGCACAGCCGTGCTGCGATGATAAAGGAATGGCTGGGGCGGGCCGGTGCAGCTGGGGCAGAGTATCTCCACAGGAGCTGCTTCCAGCCTGCTGCTACAGCAGGGGGAGCCAAGTCCACTAGGTTAAAAACAAGAATGGACTGTCTCTTTAAGTCCCGTGCCACGTGGCCAGCAGGGGCGAGCTGCAGCAGGCGACTGCGCGGGGTCTGGGGCCGGCCACATGGCCGGTTTGGGTGTGCCCTCGCCTTGGCGGTGGGGGGCAGGCAGGCATGAGCTGGCAGGGGGTCACGGGCGGGCACGGCCACAGCGGCGACAGGGGAAAAAAGGGAAGTCGCCAGGGCTCTTGAGAGCGGCAGGGCTACACCTTTCAAGCACTCACCGCCGCCTTTCCAGGCTGTGTTTAAAGGGCACTAGATTTTTTTTGTTTTTAGTATTGTCAGGCTGTCTTAAGCCTTTTATGGAGTCTCTGAATGCTGCCCTTTTTTGCAGCTGTGGCTCCTCAGGACTTATGTCGAAGGTCCCACAGGGTCACCGGGGAAGGTCCAGCCCGGGACTGCAGCCGCCGCCGCTGGGTCTTAGCTCCAGGCATTGACGGGCGGCAGCTCCAGTGTCTCTTGCACTGCTCTGGGGTTTTGGCTCGGGGCTCGCTCAGCCGCAGCCGGAACCCACTGGGGTTGTGAAGCTGGGGTGGCCTCGCTGGCTCCGTGGGGGGCTCACTGCTGCTTTTTTCGCAGGTTTTGCTGGGGCTTAAGGCTGGTTTGGCCGGGGCTTGGAGCAGGCAAGAGCGGACTCTCCGCAACCTCCCTCACAAGACAGGCACGGACACCACTTTTTTGCAGCAGCCCTTGTGGCACCCCACGCTCCAGTGCGCACATCTGCAGCCTCACTACCGTTGTGCAACAAAGGGAATGAAAGTAGGGCAGCGCACGCAGATGTGCCACTGTCCCTGAGCATCCCGGAGTCTTTGCAGCCGCCACCACCCCCCCCCACCTGTCGGTCTCGGCCRCGTGGGAATGCAAGGTGGGTTCTCTTTCACAGGCAGGGCTGCTGATGGTGAGGACAGGGGCACAGAAGGGAGAGGCAGTGTTCGTGGCTGGCAAGGGATCTCTGACGGATGGAGAGGGACCCGATGCAACACGTATCGACGTGTGGGAGCGGCCCGGGATGGAGGGGCCCCGCATGGTACGTGAGCGGGTGGGGGAGGGGGAGCGCGCGGGGGTGAAAAGCCTGCCACTCTCGTCACGCGGTCTCCGCCATGTTGAGGAGTGGAGGCGGGAAAATTGAAAACAAAGGGAGCAGCTGGTATTGCGGGTTGGACCATGCTGCTATTGAAATTTGAGGCAAATTTGAAGTAGGGAAAACCAGGTTTCTGGGTACCGAATTAGGTACAGGGAAGGGGTTTGGGGTAGAACTCGGGGTAGCCTGGCCATTGCTACTCCGGGCAGGGAACAAGGAAGACAGAGAGGAAGCAGGCAGACGGTGGCAAGCCTGTGCACGGTCTTTCGCTTGGTCTCCCTTGAGTTAGGGTAGAGGGAACAGGAATACAGGGGTAGGGAGGCGGTAAAGGGTTTTTTAAACTGGGGTTTGTCACTGTTGCCGGCCGGAGAGTAAGAAAGACTCAGAGACAGGAATGCAGTCAAGAGAATGGAATGGAATTATTTAATTAACAAAGGGCAGGTTTTTATATGTTTAAGTTCCTTTAGTGTTTACTTAAATGGCAAGAGGTTATTGGACCTCTAGCTGACTACCTACCGGAGTGATTGGTGAATTCTCACATCGTCCATTTCCCTAGTCGAAATCATAACAATTCTAATTATATTTGCAGGTGCAAGATAGCAGACTCGGTTTACAGAAACCTTATCATGTTTTGCATAGTTCAGCATGAGAAAGACAGAGCTCTCACAAACTGCTGCTAAGAGCTGAAGGCTTCTCTGCTAAAGCTTTTTAGCATCCATAGGGTTAACATTTTTAAACCGTTTCACAAAACTATCAATAGCTTTTGCTAGCTTATAAAGTAAATACCCTTTTCTYGACTAAAACAACCATCGTACAAAGCGTTTTATATACTCAACTAACCACTGCTCAAATAACCACTGAACAAAATGTTTTAAACCTTCCCTGGTATAACAAAAATTTTCCCAAACAAGGACTTTTAGAACTGGGAGAAAGACTTCTTTGCCCCCATCTCCCTCTGTTCCCAACCCTCGAGATAAAAGGAAATGAACAGAAAAGGATACAAAAGTGACCCATATTACCTTAGAGGGTCAAATAAAAGTCTCAGGGGTGGTCTACTGACTTAGACCAGACTTCTCTTTCTCTAGAAGATTGTTGGTCTTCTCCGCCGAGCTCCTGATAGAACTCAGGAGATTTCTTTGGGTTAATGGCAGCTAGAGAGGCGACTTTAATTCCAGTGACGAAGCTGTGCTGGAGACGCTCTTCGTGGACGGTCTGAGGCCGCCCCACATTCAGGCGCCATTTAATACTGCTTCTGCCTGGCGTTGTGGGGTCCCGTGTGCCCCACAGATGCACAGGCAGGTTCAGTATTAAGCCAGTAGCAATGAGTCAGGAAGCGTATTTGCTTTTGCTTTCATTCCAGCAGGCGAGTTTATTACATCCTCACTGTCGAAGGGCGGCAAGGCAAATATGAATACAATGGGTCACTCAGGGTTTTTCCTGGGGCTGGGGGAAAGGCGGGATCAGGGAGCAGAGACCAGTGGGAGAGCCCCGGGGGAGTGACGAGGGGCCAAGGCCAGCAGCCAACAAGGGAATTCAAACTGGAATGGATTAATTTAACAGAACCATGCAACCTGGGTTAGCCTTTTGGTCACCTTAACATCGGCTACCACAGACATAGAAGCAACAAAGTGCATTAAAATCCATCTAAAGAAATAATCCATTAAAAAGCTATAGTACATTTTCAAGGCATTTAGAAAAGTACATTAGGTGTCTCTAAATGAGGTATGTAAATATAATAATTAAGTAATAGTTCCTTGTGGAACCAAGATAAAACACATAAATAGCAGCAGTAAAATAAAAATGTGTATATATACATATAAATATATATATATATAAGAACACGTATAAAAAGCCAATGAAATCCAAACTATCAAATGACCAAAAGAAAAAATTTTAATAGATTTTTGTTTTTTTAATATAACAAGAAAAAAATTCATATAATTTACCTCCAAAATCATTAATCACCTCTGCCATATTAACTTGTGATGGAGTTTAAAATTCAGCCGTCAGTGTAAACGTTAAGATAGATTTTATCTTTATTTTAGACATGGTATTCTGTAGGACTCAACACAGAGTTCTGAAATTTGCTTCTAATAACTGAGTTGGTCATTTCCAGTGTGATGTTTGAAATACAGAACTAGTTCATTCAATGCTAGAAGACAGACATAGACAATTTTTCCCAAAGATCAGCTGTGGCTCTTCATGACAGGTGGGCTGATTGGGACTGAAATAATTTGGAAAGGCTGTGCTGAGGTGTCAGCTAATTAGTGTATATCTACAAAGGGATCAATAAGGGAGGTGATAATATTTGTCCCCTTTCTCTGTACTTGCTGATGCTTCTGTTCTAGTATCACAGTTTCTAGGCTCCTCTGAAACGATTACCTGCTCCTGGGAAAGTATCTACACTGTCATCTTCAGTTAGGACTTAATGCTTCACTTAAGTTCAGATTACCTTATGCTACTTGATTCTGCAAATAATCCCCAACTGGATCCTTGCTGACAGCAGCACCAACGTGTAGACCATTAATTTTCACAGGTCTTCCTATAYGAACTCTTTGCTCCACACAGGGTTAAATCAAAGGATGCAGGAGTCCATTTTCACCTCCTTTTATTTTTTTTTTTTCCCTTGGCCCAGAACATAAAATTAACTCTTTTTTTTTTTTTGATATAACATCTTCCGTAGTTTTCCAGAGTAGGAAATTTACTGTGATTGAAAACAAAGGTTTAAGGGAACACAAATTCAAGTACTCTCTTATTTGAATCAACACTAGTAATACAGCCACACCCACTGAGAAATGCATCCTTATTTATTTGCTTTAATAATGTCATGATATTATAGATCTTTCAAAATCCCTCTATTCCACTACCTTCTCCCTGATTTTTTTTTTTTTTTACTGCACTGAAGACTCCTTCTTATTTACTCGTTGTAAAGCACACATTCCATACCTGTCCATCCTTCTTGCCCTCGCCTGACCCTTCCCAGTTAGATTTTGTTCAGGAAATAAAACTATGGATAGCATGCAAGATGTAATAACCAAACCGGAGTTTTCTGGGCAGGCAGAGGGAAAGCATACACTTTAAATACTTTCCCAATATTCAGAACATCAGGAGTTTCTTGAAACAAAATCATAATGTACAATATTTCTTTATTAATTATACCAGGAAGAATGAAACAAAGTTTTTAATCACTAAATGATTGCAAGAACAGATCATATAAGTTTTAATATATCTTCTGTCTTAGAACAGCTATTTCTCTGTAGTAAATTGTGGAATATTTGAAATTTATTACCAAAACACACATAGACCTTGTTGACCATGCCTATTAATATATTGCTTCTAACATTTCTTTTATAACATTGCTGAAAAGTCTATATAATCTTTTTACTGAAGTTCAATCCTAATATTTTTTATTCTGAAAAATTATTTACAGCCTCATCTATATAAGAATTGTGTGGGTTTCATCTTTATCTTTTACAATTTCCGGGTCTATTATCAGAAAACTTTCTATGTGTTGATGTAATGCCAAAGGGTGCAAATTAACAATTTTTGGGAATATTATCTTTAAACTGAAAAAAAAGTTAAATTGAATTTGCATCAGAAATTATGTTCAGTCTATGTGTCAGTGCTGGTTGTTTTGTTTTTTTCATCAGTGAACAGACTGAATTCCTTACAGAAACAGCTAATCAAATCAATAAAACAAATCACTGTCTGAGTCAGAAAATTTGCCATTTAAAATAGGATAGTTAAGTAACAGCTTCCAGTCTCTGGAGATTAAAATTTCTTTTGTTCATTTGTTCATTGTAAAAGCACAGTTTCTAATCATTACAATAGTGCAGAAATATAACTTCTTTGGCATGTATAGTCATTAGTACTGGTAAGCACTAATTGGATATTAAGCCAATGTTCATGACAGTGGAACTGCTACAGATTTACAGAATATATAGGCACAAACATTTAAGAATTCAGTGTGCTTCATTGTCTTAAACTACTAATTTATTCCTCCTTTTCCAATTTTCTTAATATTGTTGTAAATTAAAACAAAATCAAAAAACCCTCAACCAACCAACCAACCAACCAACCAACCAAAAAGAAATCCAGTAAGTAGCTCATGGTCTTGATTTAATTTGTACTGAAGTAGAGTTGGAGCAATATCAGCTAAATAAACCCTGTTTAATGAAATGTGACTTTTAGCAATGACTACGAAAGAACTCTCTTGCTCTTAAAGGCAAACCAATAGCAATTAATAAAAATCGTGGAATTCTGCTGTTCAACGTTGTTTTCTAATTCCACAAGTACCTTTAAGATCTGTACAAGGAATCTAGGTCTTCTTCTCTTGCTTTTTGCTCTAACTCAGAGTGACTGTAGAATTTCCTTGTTTCTCAGTTTCATTCACCAGTATGAAAATAGGTATGAAAAGAACAAGAAATATGTTAACTCTACATATCATCTTTCTAACTCTTCTAGTGTTCAGTTCTATCTTGGACCATGACAGTAGTGTTTTTCCTTGCAACCAAGGTTTTCTTGCCTAAGAAGCTGCAGTTTCAAATAATCCACTTTTTTCAGCGGAAAATTATTTTATTGAACAAGTAAACAAAAAGTGACATTATCATCACAGCTCCAGAGGTCAAAAATGAGATAGAGACAGATTAGTGGTTCTGAATAAAAATCATAATAAAAAATGAAAGAACTGAGGGTACCTCATCCTTCTCCATATCCCACTTACCCAAATCTCCTCTTTCCTTCTAGAGAGGGCCCACATTTTCACTAGTCTTCCTTTTATCACCAATGTATCTAAAAAACCTTTTCTTTTTGCCCTTGATGTCCCTGTCCATGTTTACCTGGATCTTTAATTTAGCTTTGTCTTTCCTAACCTGGTCCCTGCCCGTTTGGACAATCTCTACRTAGTCCATCCAGGCTACCTGTCCTTGCTTCCATCCTCTGCAGTTTTCCTTGTGTTTGAGCTTGTCCAGGAGCTTCTTGTTCATCAAAACAGGTCTTTGCCTTTTCCTCTCTGCTGGGGTGCATCTCTTTGGAGCTCTTAGGAGTTAACCTTAAATATTAACCAGTTTTCTTGGGCCCCTCTCTCTTCCAGGGCTTTTGCCTCTGGTGCCCTACAATGCAGAACCCTGAAGAAGCCAAAATCTGTTCTCTAGTGTTTTCAATTTTTTGCTATAACGTAATAGTAATGCTTTTATAYTTTTTGCTTTATGTTCTGCCTGAAACATAAATATCTGTAAAAACTAATTAAGAAGCCTTTATTTATATGCAACTAGAGATTTTCAGTATAATTTTTTTATATAAAGATCGATACCATATTTTCTGTCTTCAACAGAAAGACCTGTAGGAGTTTTTCATCCCAAAGCTCTCCGTGGAGATCTAACATTTGAGTGAAAGGAAATATACCAGGATTTCTGATTACATTGTGCAGAACACTTCAGAGCACAATGTTAAAATTTAATAGGGGAATTTTGTAAATATTTCAGAACAGATGTTGAAGAGCCAACTCATTTTACATGTGTCAAACACTGTAAAAGCCCATTTTTACAATGCTAAAGTGTTACAATGGCCTGTTTCAAATTGAATAAAACTATTCAAATAAACCTTTCATCCATGAGATTGTATATGGCAAGAATTCATTTCATATAATGTACATTAATCTTGCATTCAAAACTCTCTCTCCTGTACAGATCATTTATTTTAGAGAAAGAAGTCTGAACATTTTCTTCTCCAGGGATTTTTTTTCCCCTTTTATACTACATGGAGTACAATTCTAGGTAACATCTGATTGCCAGTCTACATAGATGAAGGCTAATTTTGAAAGATACAGTATTATTTTAAATAAACTTTTTCCATACTGTTCGAACATTCCCATATTCTTCTGGGAGAGATTGGCCTTGCAGAAAACAGCTATAATTTTATTTTCTAAAATCCTTGTCTTATAATTAGGGACAAATAAATAAAAGTAGACTACTCCAGTGAACCAGCAATTTGCCTGCTGTAGTTACAGCTGGCTGGGATTTGTATTTGTCTGATCTATTCCCACAGGTGGTTTGTCACTGCTTGAGCAGAAACTGGCTTGGAGTAATAAACTTGTAGCTAGAATGCTGGTAGGAATTAGGCAAATTCTAACTCAAATTCTCTGGGAGAAAAATTTATAAAGTCAAATCTTAAGGTAAAGCAATTTATTTGAAATGCAGAAAACAGCAGAGGATGTTCTGGAAATAAAACAATAATAAAAATAAACAATCCCAATAAGGAACAGAAAGTTAGACAATCGTTGGAAATGTATTATGAAAGCCTGCCATTAGCAAATTCCTAATAAAATTTTTATTTCTCTTTCTTTTTCCTTTGTGTCCTAATGTAGCAATTAAGTTTGTATGTGTTCTACCATATGCATTTTATATTCATTCATTCATCATTCATGTCCACTCCTAGACAATAGTGTCTACAATGGTACCTACTTAACTTCAGTGGGCTACTGTAATTCCTAAAGCCAAATTAAAAATATATATCCTCTTTTTGTGCTTGTTAACAGGTGTGCAATAACCTGGCATAGTTATTTCCTGTTCATAGTTATGTTCCTGTTGGAACAGTTGAACAGTTGTGTTCAGGGAGAGGATGCTGGTGTCTCTCTCGGGATCCCTGAGAGAGAGTMTTAAATAAAGAGGAAGACTTAATGTCTCATCATAGAATTAATTTTAGTTTTGTCTCTTCTTGCTTTTAGAAGTAGAGATTTTCTCACAGGAGACAAATAAGAGCTACTCTGCAGGGTTCAATCAGTTTTCACTGGGCCTGTTCATTGGTCTTTAATGGTGTCCAAATGCTCAGAAATGTTTAAGAAACATGAGGAATCTAAAGGAATTATTCCCCTGGGGTACTCTATTTGTTTCTACAATTGGTTATCTATCAGCCAAGAAGACAGTTTCATATCCAAACCTTTTTGTTCAATAACTATTATTAAAATTATTTCCTTTAAAAAATTAAATTTTCTTCTCAATAGGTTTATTGAATTGGACACAATTAACTGAGAAATATTTTACCTCAAAAAAGTTTTTATGATATAAAAAGTAGAGAAAAATCCTTTTTCTGTTTACATGCTTCTAGACATTCAAATGGAGATGTCTTCAGTCAATATTCTAAGTATTCTTTCCAGAATGGTAATAAATTACTCAGGATTAGAATAAGTTGGCTTCTCAGGAAAACATCTTTTGAAGTGACTACAAGCAAAAGCATGTGATATTCGTAAACTGCTTTGCAGAGCAGGTGCATATATGAAATTTGAAGGCACAAGGAAGTACCCAAGGAAGCATTTTTCCTGGGACTAGGCAACTTTGAGAGTATTAATATGTAGCCAGAGAAGTATTGCCAAACCAGTATCAGGTTGATGTTGGGGCAGTGCATTTTGTGCCCTGAGCCTGAGAGACAAAGCTTGATGCCACATGATGAGTGGACAGTGTAGCTCTCAGGAAGGAAAAGAGTTTGGTGAGAAGCAGCAGAGGCTCCTGGGATCTAAGAGGCCATGCTGGTTCTGGCTGGGRCAGAGTTAATTTTCTTTACATTAGCTGGTATGTGATTGTGTTTTSGATTTGTGGTGGAAACAGCATGGATAACACAGGGATGTTGTGGCTATGACTGAGCAGTGCTTGTACAGTGCTGACAACAGGGGGATGTTTTTGTTATTGCTGCTACAGAATCAAGGACTTTTCTTCCCCTCATTGCACCCCACCAGTGAGGGGACCCGGCGTGCACAAGGGGTTAGGAGGGGTCACAGCTGGGCCAGCTGATCCCARCTGACCAAAAGGATGTCCCACACTGTATAGTGTCATGCTCAATTTTTAAAGTTGGGGGAAGAAGGTGAAAGGGGGATGTTTGGAAAGATGTCGTTTGTCTTCCCAAGTCATTGTTAAGCGCGATGGGGCCCTGCTCTGCCCGTGGATGTTGGGGAATGAATTTCTTGTTTTGCTTGTGAGCACAACTTTTCTTTTCCCTATTAAACTGTCGATCTCGACCCACAACTTACCTTACATTGACTCTTCTGATTCTCTCCTATCCCATCAGGGAAGGGTGAGTGAGTGAATGAGTGGCTGTTTATTGCTTAGTTGCCATCTGGGCTTAAACCATGACAGAAAACCAGGAATGTAAAAAAAGAAAAACGAAACAAAAAACCAAAAGCCACTAATTTTTGGAAAAAAAGGAATTAAGGAATCTGTCTTTCTGCTTTTCATTTAGTTCCTTACGAGAAAATGGTTTTCTATAGGAAGGAATGAGCAAAGGGTAGCAGTGAAACTTTTCAAGGAGAATTGGAGGTATTTCTGCAAAATAAATTAAAATACTGTTGTAGCGTGGAAGTGACAGAGAAGGAGAAGAAATACCCAAGACAGTAGTTACAGCTTTGCAGTGATATACTGCATTTCGGTAAGACTTCACTGAGCTCTTGTAAGACAGATGTCAAGCATTAGATTGGGCTTTCCAGTCCAATTTGCAGCAGTATAAACCCATGACAGGTTTGTGTTCTCAATGAATATTTGAGTATATAGAACACGAAGCTACAATAGAGCTGGATTCCTTCTTATCCTGGGGAAAAAAAAACCAAACAACAAATATACAAAAAATTTACCTTGCATATGCTCAGATGCGACATTTTCATCCCATAAGAATCAGCACAATTTATATAGACTTTTCTGTCACCTTGGGTGCTCTTCCCGTTATATAAACTACCTCTATTTTTTTTTTTTTTTAGATTCCACTGTACTCTGCCATATGCAGCTTTTCTTTTAAATTGTTCCTTTAGTTTTATTGTGAAAGATGCACATCAAAGCTAGAGCTGTAAAACTGACTAAGCAAGAACAATAGAAAACCTTGTGTTCAATTAAGATGCAGATTCCAGATTGCTGCTTTTCTTGAAAACTGATGTTTCTCTCTTATATTAGTACTTCTTATTGAAGGGGAAAAAATACTATCTTAATTACATTTCCAGAACATCTAATTTTAAAAAGGAACAAGCACTTACAGAGGAAGGAAATTCAGATCATTTAAAGTTTTCACTCAATGTAAATGATAGATAGGAATTTCCCCTCTCACATGACACCTCTTAGCAATTTAAGAAGGACATTCTCTTTACCACTGAAGGCAGAAATGCTTGCTAAAGCTCAGATATTTGAAATGATGAAACCGTGATATGATCAGCAGAGGTGTTTGAGGGTACAGTTGTGATCAAGTACATGGAGTACAGTTATTAGGTCACTAGCTGAGAAGGAGATTCAAGAGTATCTCTTTATCCTTCCAGAGAACAAGATGCTTAAAGCCCTTCAAATCGAAGGAATTATTTTTGATATGAAAACCACAGATGAGCAGAGATTTGGCTCTTAAGTGGTTGCATGCAAAAGATTAAGAGACCAGTCATTTATTTTAACTGTGAAACAAAACTTGTACTTCTTCCTTTTTATTCATGTCAACATGTAAGATGAATTAGCAGATAGGAGATGAAAAGCTGATGACAAATTTTGTGAGATTCTATAGCACCTCCAGAGATTAATTGTGATTTAACCTATTCGATCACATTGAATTTTTGGATCACAGCTGCCTCATGAAAAGCCTACATTTGCTGGGACAGCTATTTGTACTCAGGATATCCCTTTCATAATCAGCTTAATGCCATTTGAACAAGATACCTTTTCCTCAATAACAGAATTCAGCCCTTACAACCTTCATGCATCTCTGCACTGATGTGTAGGTTTTGGCATCATCTGCTGTTCCTTTCCCCAAAGGCAGAATGAAGTTAAATTTTTTGAGGGGATTTTATTTTTTTTCCTGCAAAGATTATCCCTMTAAAGAATAACTGGATTTCAGTAAATTATTAATTGGTGAAGTAGAATGCTAAACAAACACAAACAGGATTGTTGTAGATATGCAGGAAAGTTGTGTGTATATACAAACACAGGAAAGTATTAATTTACAATAATATTAATTGGGTACTGAAAGTACAAATGTATTATTAGACTTTTATACTAAATCCCTTCTGTATACATGAGCAAAAGGATATTAACACTGCAGGCTCTTCTTACCTTGCCGCTTTATCAGATCTTTAGCTCTACAGAGAACTGAGTGGAAATGCATATCAATTAGTTAGATCTGTCCTATGTGTTGAGTGCTGCCTGCAGCTCTGAAATCTTCAGCTTGGGAAAGGCATGGACCTATCCAAGCAGGTCCAGAGGAGGACCGCAAAAAGAATCATAGGGATAGAGCACCCCTTCTGTGAGGAAAGTCTGAGACAATKATGATTGTTCAGCCTGGAAAAGAGAAGGCTTTAGGGTGACCTGACAACAGTCTTTCAATACCAAAAGGGAACTGAGAAGAAAGATGAGAACAGATTTTTTAGCAGGATCTATTGTGACAGAACAAGAGGTAATTGCTTTGAAGCAGAAGAGGTTGTATTTAGATTGGATTTAAGGAAGAAATTTGTCATTGTGAGAGTGGTGGGGCACTGGGACAGGTTGCCCAGAGACGCTGTGGATGCCCCATCTTTGGAAGTGTTCAAGGCCAGGTTGGATGGGGCTCTGACCAACCTGGTCTAGTGGAAGATGTCCCTGCCCGTGGCAGGGGGTTGGAACTGGATGATTTTGAAGGTCCCTTTCAATCCAAACCATTCTGTGATCCTATGACATAAGAGTTAATGCTTTTTTCGTTAACTAAATTCAACCAAAATACCTCCAACACCCTAAAAAAAATGAATAAGGATATAATTTCTTTTAAAAGTGTTTTGTTAAAATGGAAGCTGGGAAACACACAAGGGACTGCTATTCAAGAGCTAAAGTGTGACAAAACTATGTCTACCTGTGTAAAGTTTGAAAAACATGGGTGGCAAAAGCTCTCTGGACTTTGGTCCTACTGCTGCTGCACTGGAAGCTGGAATGTATTATCACATGCAAACTCTACTTAATCTCTTCAGTTTCTGGAAAGAATTAGAGCTGTTATGCTCTGAAGATGACAGGCAGGTATCCCTGCCTTCATGATACACAGGATTTCTGGCGGGGTGGAACAAATGTGAAACAGGAGTTTGCCTGTTTGACAGCAAGGGTCTATGAAAACAGTAGTAGGAATATTTGAAAAGATTTATAAAATTGCACCTCCTTGCCTTGAGGCAAAGGCTTGCCTATTTCATTCTTCATCATATTCAGTTGTCTGTAATAAAATGGGCAATTTGCAGCATTGCCACAGGATAAGACTACTCCAATAAATGTAAAAAGATGTTTATCCTAGGCCGTTTCTCCTATACAGCAGAATTATCATTAACCATAATTAAAGCAAATAAAATCAAATTAAAAAAATGAGACAAATTAAACGTGGAAACTTTACAGAACAACAACTGCATTGTAAAAACAATGTAAAATGTTTATAATCTGGACAAATAGGCTAGAAATCAACTAGAATCAGAAATACTTTCGTTAATTGTACTTTAAAGAAGGAAAATATCTATGTCTTAAATCAATAGATTCACAGAAGGGGAAAGGGAACTCAAAATTCTGAAATTAAATAATAATTTTCCTCAGATTAATTTAAATGTGTTAAATTGAGCCAAGAGAAATGGACTTATAATGAATATTCATGGATGAGAAAATAATGAAATATTTACACCTCACTTTCCTATTTCCACCTTGTGACATATCGAATAGACAATTAATTAAATATATTTGGAAAATAGCTCAGGATTATTGGCATTTTTCAATAAACAATTAATATTTGATTATTCTATCGCAGAAGATTCTAGTACAATATTGCTAATGCAACTATGTTATATAAACTATTRTGAATAAACCATAATATTGTTCTATTTAAAGAAAATAAATTTTGGCATACTTAACTGCAGTGTGCAGACCCTGAACTTTTTGATTGTTTATGATAAGTATCGGAATAGTAAACCTCTTGCCTTTACCTGATCGAAGTTATGTCCATCAATTATTCAGTTTGAATTTTTCCCTGGTTTCAGGATAAAAGTGTTTCGTGAGAGAAGTCCTTAATTAAAGTAGTTTAGCCAGTGTTTCAAATGCATTTGCCTATCAAATTAATCAGAAATGTAGATGAGATGGTGACCCTCTGTCCTATTTTTAATCACAGAATTATGGAGTATATTGACTTGGAAGGGACCCACAAGGACCATTGAATCCAGCTCCCTGTTCCTTGCAGGACTACGTACAACTAAATCCTCTAAGAGCATTGTCCAGATGCTCCTTAACTCTAAAAAGTTTCACTGCTGGCTCTAAAATTGAGCCCTGGGGAAACCCACTAAGTGACAGGCTGTCAGTCTGATGTAAACCCATCAAAATGTATATAACAGACTTCCAGAATAAAAGGAGATAGGTAAAAATAAAAAAAAAAAAATTAAAGGATTAGTTCCTAATAATATGTAGCATGAATTCAATGTTGTCTTGAATGGTTGAATTCAGTGAAGTTATTTCAGTCATGGTGGCATAAGGTCTTATGCCAAGGAGTCCTTCATCCTTACCTCTTGATTTCTTATTCGTCTTTTTCTTTTGTCCGGGAGAATCTTCTACAGAGATCAAATGCCAGATTCTATTTCTCAGTTCTGTAATATTTTTGAAGAGTCTGTATGACCATGAAATGTCATGTTTTGCCTGTCTAAAGAGTTTTAGAAAAGGAGGAATAAATATCCATTTTAGAACAGCTGGGCTTTGAACATACATCTATGCATAGATACAACAAATTTCCACAGGTCAAAATGTCATTTCCTTCTGATGGTGCCTAACAGAAAGATAGTATTGCCTCTTATCTTCTCCAGTTAAGGAAAAATGACCTTTATCATCAATTATTTTATAAAATAAGCATCCTAATTATTCCATGGAGAGAACATATGCTGCCTTTGGAGAAAGCAGTATATGACTGTACTGATAAACACAAAGTATTGTCATAGTGAACACTGAGCACTGTAAGATCACAGAATCACACAAAGGGTCAGGTCTGGTCCAGCCATCCTAGAATGCGTGGCACAGGGTTGCACCCACATGGTTTTGGAATTTCTCCAGTGAGGGAGACTCCGCACTCTCTGGCTGATCTGTTCCAGTGCTCGGTCACTGCACAGTGAAGAAGTTCTTCCTCATGTTCAGGTGGAACTGCCTGGGCATCAGTTCCTGCCCATTGTCCCATTGCTGGGCACCACTGAGCAGAGCCTGGTCCATGCTCTGACCCCTCCCTGCAGACACAGACAGACATTGATGAGGGTCCCTCTCAGCCATCTCTTCAAAATCCAGCAGAAATGGTTTACATCAATCAAGCTGAGATAATCCCAGAAGCCAAAGGGTATCACATGTGTCTTCCTCCCTGGCAGAATCTAAGTACTGCATCCTAAAAGTAAACAGAAAATCTGGGTTGCCACTTCTCTCTTCCCACACAGTACACAGAGGAGGAAGGAAAGGAGAAAAGACTCCAGTCAGCATTTCACTATTATCTTTGCCAACTACAACTTAGAGTGTGAGCCTGTAATAAAGAATCATATTTAAGCGTATGTGCATAAATGCATATGGGGAGAGAGAGAGAATGTATGTTCATCACAACACGTATTAACTTTGCAATGATAAAGATACATCAGTGGACGAATTTATACCAATTTTTCCACGAAAGCATGCATATTAACTTGTAATGAGCATGTATGGACAATCATTATTACTCATATTCTATTTATCTAATGCATTAGACAATTGGTTCTGGCTTGCGAACAGTGTTTAGAGTGTTTTTTTAGAGAAAGTGTATCATTAGACCTAGAAACCAAACCTGGATGTTGAAATACTTTGATAGGACAAAAGAATGACCAAGATTTTTGAATGTACAGATGCCTAAGTAGTTTCAAGAGTTACAAAATAACGTTAACTCATTGTGAAAACTTTGGCCATCAGTTATGGCAAAGATGTACAGAACTATAAGCCTATGAACTAACATCTCCTTCCCTCTGTATGAAAATTGTTATACTGATGATGCATTAAAATGCTTTAAATTAGCATGAATAATTATTTGAATAAGAAATTACTTTAAAGCTTAGTATTGTCAACAGCTAATTATAAGCCAATGCTAATTACATTCTTTCAGCCTAAATATAATATTTGGATTAGTAAAATAGAAGGATGCATCATTTGCCTTGAAGATCTAGGAATGGCAGCAATGTCATTTAAGAAAAATTCGTTTCCCAAAAATCTTCCAAATTTCAGCCTCTATGAGAGAGTAGCATAACCTCTTTCTCATCCTCTCAGCTTCCCTCAGAAAAAAACTTGACTTGCAGCTATTCTGCAATGCACTGGTGATGTGCACAGTAATCTGCTACACAGAAGAAAGCTGAAGACTGCATGTCTTGAGTTTGGACTTCAGGCAGTAAAAAGCCCAAGAACCTGCTGTCAGTTGTAGTTAATATCCTGGGTTGTATATTGCTTTTTCCTTCTTCTTTACCTTCTTTTCTTTTACACATGGGAAAATAAGTTATAAACAAATACAGATGAAGTAAACCTATCTGCAAAATTACGTTGAAGTGACAAAGAGTTTCCATCTAAAAAAGAAGAGAAGGTCGAGTTTTAAGAAGATAATATTTTTTTTGTTTTGTCAAAAAAGGGTTTTTTCCACTCCAACCACTTGGTATTTTTTTCCCTTTCCAGAGCTTTTGTTTCTATCATTAAACTGAAAAAAAACCCCAACCCATAGCTTTTCCACTTTTATTGCTAGGAATATGTGTATAGACAGCTGCTGAAAGAATGAGATTATACCATTTTATGGTCTGAGTATGCTTCATAGTACCTCAACCAAACAATTAGTATTTTTTTAATCAAGCAATAATTTTTTGGCACAAAGCAACAAGGTCACACTGATGCTATGGCTTTCTGGTGTACTTTATGGACATACCAAAGACCAACACTAACAAGAAGTAGGACAAGAGGCAACAGGCAGAAACGGATGCACAGGAAGTTCCACCTGAATATGAGGAAGAACTTCACTGTGCAAGTGACTGTGCACTGAAACAGGCTGACCAAAGGAGCTACGAGGACTCATTCCCTAGAGATATTTCAGAAAAGTCTGGATGCAATCCTGGGCCATGCGCGCTAATTCGACACTGCTTGCAAGGAGTGAAATATTTATGAGGAAATATATTAAAACCTCAGAATACAACAAGCTCCGTCTTCTGGAGTAGTTGTGCAGGAAAACAGAACATTGTGATCTCTCAACCTATATGAGTCGAGTAAATTTCTTAAAGCAGAAGTTTAGTAGCAAGAACAAGGCACGAGACTGAAACAGTTTTTAATATTGCAATGGTTCAGTGAAGAACAGATACACATTGAAGATATTCCTATGGAATTTCTCCTTGCAGTATAAAAATTAAAGGAAAAAATCCAAAATGGCCTTAAGAAACAGTGCAGGAATATGAAGCTGTTAGTACTGTCACGTTAGGAATATAAAAATTTGGTAAAAGATGACCCACTTGTTTTCCTGTTGTTCCTCAGAGGGGCTGCTTGCAGCTGGGCTTAATTTCTGTACTATTAATTTGGGACTATAAGCTTGGTTGCATTCAATAAGATCCCAGATGTGCAAATAGTGTGGGTTACACTGTAAGTCTGCTCTCATTTATGATCACAGCCTCACCAATAATATGATTTACCAGCTGAACACTGTAAGTCTGGCTGAGTTCAATTTGAATTTTCACTCTCACAGATTCACAAATAGTGCAGTTTATTAAACAACAGATTATGGATTCCTGTTAGATTGCCAGAGATAAATTCATTAGACCTACAAAATATCAGTGTATAGCTTTATGTACAAGTATTCCTGTGTACACTCCAACTGAGTGAGAGGCACAAATCTGACCTGCTTTGGAAAGGAGAGGTGAGCAGGCCCATTAACTTATCTGCAAGGTGGTTGTATCCTGGTACTCTGAAATGGAGGACTTCGTATGCCAACTTCTACTTTTGGGAGAAGTAAAGGTGGGACTGTAATCAAACATTCTGCTGCTGGCATATAGGGCATGAACAGAGGGACACCAATCTTATGTGTAAAACAGTCATATCAAGAGTTACAAAGAGAGAGATTGCAAAGGCTGTGGGTGTTGTCTGAGGGCAGAACAGAACTGAGACATGTCAGTACCAGTCCCTCTTCCACGTGGCCAATTGCAGCAATAAGGGTCATCTGGCCCCTGCTTGATAACTTATCACCACCATCAACAGGCCATCCTGCCCACTGTAATCCTGTCATCCCATATTTCATGGTATATCTCATGGCAATCCCTTCACCACCTATCTCTTGTCATATCTCATACAGTACTTCAGAGAAGTCGAATACCTTTTTCCAAATAGGGGAACACTGAACCCCAGAAAGAGATCCTAGTRTAGACAAGAAATTATTATAAACATAACACCGTCTAGGGATTATAAAGGAGTGTGTAACTAAATGTTCTTCACATCATAGCAAAAAGCCACACTTTTAGGAAAAAGACATTTCCTAATTTTCATCCCAAGTCAGACATTCAAAATGCAAAAGTACCTGGTATAATGCAATGTTACAGGGTTTTCATGGAACTTTCCATGAACATTCTTGAAAGTGAGAGAAGTGAGCTGCAAAAACAGATTAGAAAAATGAAGGACAAGAACCTTATTTTGATGTGGGGGTGGGGGGGGGGGGAGGAGGAAGAACGTCCAATCAGCTATTAATATCAAGTGTTTCGCTTCAGAAATGTGTCCATGGAGAAATAAAAATTAGCAATAGAATTCTTATAAATTGTTCCGTACCACAGAAAATGCAAGAAACATGTAATTTAAAAATAGAGCAAAATGTGTTCACTTGTGTTGAGAAGATCAATTTGACATGAGTATCATTTAAAAATATATGATATTGCTTTCTGTTAAAGGTGTTTATTATCACATATTCTAGAAAATGTGGTTTTAATCCTTATGCCAGTAAACCCAGGTTTTGGCCTACTTTTGAATCTCTAAAATATGACAATCCACCAAAAGACTTCATCAAAGTTCTTTTCTTATACACTTGAGGTACATAACTTCAAATGACAAAAATGTGATTCATTCTGACACCTACCTTTATGTCTATGGGTTTACAGCTTCAATTTTTTTTTTAAATCTGTATTACAATATCATTTATTTATTAGTTATATTTGAAAGTGAAATAGAAAAATTCTTCAGAAATAGCCTGTATTATAGGGTTTTATAGTATTACTTCATATCTAAATAAATAAAAATAAAAAATTGGCCACAAATCATTGGATGGAGAAACTTTTTTTTTTTAATTCAGTGAAGTGGGATTTTTATTTTTTAAATAATCTGTATTTCAGTCACATCCAGAATTTCGGGACAATTCTTTTAGATATCTTTAATGTGTAAATTATCTGCTGCAATTCTTGTCTGGTAACAAAATGTAGCTACACCTCGTATTGTTCTATTTTATTTTCACTGTTCTTAAGGGGTGAACAGCTTTACTCAGGTCACATTGCTGCTTAAAATTCATTCCTTAAATCAGAATCTTTAGCTTTGTTAAAATCAAGTCCCACAAGGGTCAGTTCCTGTTTAGAGTAAGGCATTTTAAAATATTCTACAGAATAAAGTTTATTGCTGGAGACTACATTCTTAAGGGAAGGCAGTGCCTCACAGTGACTTCTACAATGTGAGGATTTTGGATAGAGAACATAACCATTTTTATTTAAATTTAAGGCAGTGTAGAAAATCCCTACAATACCCTGAGTAGACAAGACAAAGCAGTTTGACTACAAGAACACTTTTTCTGGGGCCTTTTTTTGTCACATTGGGTGTTGTACTGGAAGTGGACAGGTGAGACTTTGCAGCACACCAGAACAGTGATTGTGAATGCATAGACGTGTGCCCAGCAATGTGGGCACACAGACAAATCTTCACCACCTCTGTGGTGAAGAGGCAAAAATCATTGACTGCAACAGGAAGCAGGAAGTGTCATCCCCCAATACAAAAGTTAGAGGACTGCTGCTCTGAAGAACTAGACCCAGAGCAAACATTCTGAACAAATCACTGCTAATTACTGTATTATTTTCTCCAGAGTGACATTTAAGCAATATGACAAGAATGACAAATATAATTACAATGTGGTCTTAGAAAAGTAAGATTTTCCTTGGAGCAAAAAGTTCAAGGCAAGATTTGCATGAGAAGTGGGTGTTAGCTGTCAGAAACAAGTAATGGGGATGGCAAGACATAAACAAGCCCAGAAGGGAATCTCCTGCAATCTCACTTTCTCTTTGCTAACAGAAAACCATTACTCTGAAAAACTTTTATGGCATTAGATTAATGTGTTACTAATCAGAGTGTAGCTAAATGCATCAATAACTTTCTTTATGATGAAAAAATATCTACTCTCTGATCTTTTCCGAATTTAGTCTTCTAAGGTCCTGTACTCTGGAAAACACTTGAAAATGCATTTCTGAATATGTCTGTGTGGTCTGAAATCAGCAACATTTTTTTCCAAATGTTTAACTTGCTCTGTGCATTCAGTTCTCAATGTGAATTGTGGTTCCCTGATCAATACTCAATATAAATGAAGATTAAACAATAAAAGYAGAAAAATATTTGATTCTTCAACATGTCATACAAAACACTTTTGAAAACTGAAAATGGGGAGCTGTTAATACACCATGTTGTGACAGGGCTTATTACAAAGAACACTACTTCAAAGTGACTCCTAAAGATTGTCATATGATGCACACCATCTGTTGGTTCTTRTTTGGCTGGGTTTTTTGTCTTATTTAATTACAGCAGAATGAGGCTTTGCTCTGTGAGATTGAACAGGTAGCATTTGTACACAAATGAGAACTTTTCCTGAAGGTTCAAAGAAACACAAAGAACAGACTAAGCCTTACCACCATTTTTTACAATGTGGAATACAGTAAAATGAAAACAAAAATCAGTACCACATATGGACAAATATCTCCAGACAGTTGCTTTCTTTTTTTCCTTCATCTTTTTTTCTATTGTTGCTGCTGCTGAGAAATGATGAAAGGAAGTAGGAACCCAACAGAGTAAGAAATATCCATCCTGAAATATCCTCATGACACTCAAATCTCTCTCAGTAGCCTGAGTACATATCATTCTCTGTATCCAGCTCACAACAGGAATTCGCGCTATGAAGATCCCTCCTGTTTTCTTTAAGGATATTCCAGGGATAGTGTGCCTCATTCATCTGCCAGATCAGGGAATCATCTTTGCACATACTGTTACATTTGTGCAGACACTTCACTGCACTTTGTGTCAGGCTGTTAAAAAGAAAATATTCTTCGTACCATGTGCAAGGAAAATATGACTGATACATAAAAAGAAAATTCCAGAGTCTGGAAAAGGAGGAGCAGAAAACACACAAAATAATTTTGAATGGCTGAATACTTTGCTGAAACATATGCTATGTGTTGGTGAAATGCAGAGCCTTCTTTTCTGGCAACTTTTAGTTTAATGTCTTTTAACCCTCTACCACAATGTTACCCTCTTTCATCCTGTCCATAGCAGACTTTTTACCAGCCACTTTCATTTGTCCCCACTGACACCACACTGAAATTTTTCTGATGCACTTCTCTTACTCTRCTTTCTTGACTGACTTAGCCCCAGGCTTCAGTCTTACTTTCCTGATCCTAATCCCATCTCAGTGTTCAATTCCCCAGTTTCAGTCAGGTGACCAGCCAACTCCATGTATGGGCCAGAAGTGACAAGGTGTAAGTAGGAGGTGGGATGGTGCTACCCTTTGTGGGAGAAGGCCATGAACAGACACAGGATGGTGAYACAGGCTGAAGTAGGGACATGGGCAAGGGACTGTGGCTGTGGCTCACCTGTGCCAAGACTGGGCCAGCTGTGAAGAACTGCAGCCCACGGGTGACTCRCAGCAGGGCAAGGATGCCCCTGTGTTACCACGACCTGTGGTTGAACCATCCTTGAGTAGGGACCCCGCTGGAAAACTGCAACCACTTCCAGAGACGGAACAGACCTGAGGCACCATGGCCTGGGAGCAATCTGGACCAGTGCACAGACAGGAAAACAATGTGTCAGGAAAACAGTAAGTATAGAGTGGCAGAAAGGAACGATTACACCCAGCATGGCCAAACAAGATGTCATGTCAAAAAAACCCCCAAACACAATTGTGCAGATCACCTCTCTCCTCTGCAACCCACTGCCTCCATAAAATAATTTTGATGGAGAGAGTGTACCCAACAGTGAACACATTGGAGATAGAGCTTATGGAAGGAAGAGGATAAATGCTACATAAGCATTTTTTAAATTGTTTTTTATTCTTTTTCTTACTGTCTGAGTCAGTGATCAGAAATTTTTGTCCACTGTCAAGCAGTAAAGTCAAATAAAATTGCCCTACTTGAGAATATTTTGCTGGCAACATTGTACAAGGTTTTTGGTTTATTTTGCTTTACTTATTTACAATGTACAAGCATGCCATTTACACCTCACTGCAYATTCCTAGTCCTTTTGCCTTCCCAGCTCTGTCAAAGTCTCCTTTGCTCAAACTAATCTATTTTCCCAGCCAACTTCAGCCTTTGAAGTCACTGTAAGTCCATGTTCCAGTTCCCTATTTTACCCTGTCTTCTGGCACTCAGACCTCATTATATCATCCGTATTTGGTAAACAAAATTTTTATTCAGTCTCTTGGTTCTTACTTCAACGTGAAGTGTGAAAAAAAAAGAACAGGGAGCAGAGCAGACCACTGGCCAGCTTTGGACCTCAGGCTAACACTGTTTGACACAAAGATCAATAATTGCAAGGAGAATGTTCTTAGAGAGTGGCCAATGCAAAGAAAATCTTTGAAGAATTAAGCAACAAAGCTCTAAAGAATTGCTACTAAGCATCTTCAAGGTATTTAAAATCAAAATGTTAAAGCTTTACTTAGAAGAACACAAGGCTGTTTCAAATTATTTCAAGATTTGGGGTGGTGGGTTGGAGGGTCACGGCAGACTTTTTAAAAATAAACACAAGATAATGATAGTAGTTTGTACTAAAACATCTTACAAAAAAATCAATCCCATATGGTCAAAATTTGGGAAAGTCAGAAGCAATTGTAAAACTGGCATGTAATAATATAATGCTCAAGCATTATAATCTCTGTTATAAGTTGTACACTTGTCCAACCTCAAATACCTGTTGCAATAAAATAGTCAAGTCTTTATTTTTTTTTTTCTTTTTTGCAGCATAGGAGAAAAATGTCAAACTTCTTTGCACTCTGTGCCAACTGCTGATTTATATAAATTTCCTGTGTTATTTATTAGTGCAGTGTAGTGCCAGTATTGGTGGGTTTCTTACTGCCTTTAATCTTGCAGAAAACCTTGCCAAGACACCCTGACAGTTTCTTCAAGTATGTAATATTATATGTCCTGGCTATTCCAAACTTTAATGATTTTTTTGAGGTAATTACATTATATTTGAACGATTCTAATAATATGTGCATATGTTCCGATACTTTCACTGTAAGGCTATCAACTATAAGTTTTATAATACTTATTGTCATATTTATCTTCTTCGTTATTGCCAGAGCAGGAGATCCAGAGGTTAGGAATTCAACTCTGCTTGGGATCCTTTACATATTTTTTTTCTGCATCTACATTAAAATTCTTAAAAACAATGTGTAACTAAGCTTACTTTGTTACTGAATTCCCAGTTTCAACATTTCCTGGGATTACTAGGCTGTTGTATTTCTGGGAGGTGTAGTAGCATTTCAAACGGTTTCATAGTTTAGTGAGTAAAATATTTACTCACTACTTACTTAAAGGAAAAGCAGCAACCTATTTAGAGGATGTATTTTATTTACAGAATCACAGAATATTCTGAGCTGGAAAGGACCCACGCATGGATCAGTGAGTTCAACTCCTAAGAGAATGGCCCAGTACAGGGATCAAACCTGTGACCATGGCATTATTAGCACCATGCTCTGACCAACTGAGCTAATCTCAGTTGCCACCTTGATTTGTGTGTATTATCAACCGTTCCTGCATGACCTACATTTTTTTTAAATTGCTATTAAAAGTTTTTTGGTGAAATAGTCCACACCAGGACATGCAACATAATGACCTGAATTTTCCTCCACAGTCTTCTGAACTGTCTGCTTTTTCTGTCTTTCTTCATTAGAGAATTTCTATTAGTACTCAAGAGGAATTTTCAACTTGAATGCTCTCACTTGAAACACATTTTACATATCTCAGGAACTACAGAGTGTTTCCTTCTGTGATGGTGGGAAAAGCAGCTGGCTTTCCGTGTACAAGACTATCAAGTATATTTTACAAGAGTCTATCAGATGTTATGCTGCTTTTTTACTAGCTCTAAACTCAGAAAAGATAATGTTGTTTTTTTAGGCAACATTCTCATCAAGTAAGAAAAAGAATTTCCATGCTGGTGTGCTGTTAGGAGGCTGTTGATATCTGACSCATCAGTGAAAAGACCTCAGTGGCTGAAACAGTAGTTCAATACCAGAATTCAGACAGGCAGAAAGTTGCTGCAGCAACACCAGTCTACCATTCAGTTAGGACTTTGGTAGCAAATCCTCTTGAATGGATTGAAAAGGAGGAAATCAATTCCAGCTATCAGAATATCAAACATTTGTGTGTGAACATTTGTAAAGAATTGAGAGGATAGTGCCCAGTTTTCATGGCAAGTCCACTTTGGTGAATGACAGCATATTTGCCAAACTAGAGCTTTACCCACCATAGTTGATCAAGATTTCCCCAGTAGTAATTGAAACTACTTAATTATTGCATACACCCACTTGCAAAATTGCCTATGGATTGAGAGGAGCACACATTCCAAAATCCTAACAAAATTTGTCACAGGAAGACCTTTAGCCATCGAAGGACCTGTGGAGGAAACAAAACTTGCTGAAGTCACAATTTTATCAAAATGTGTATAGTACGTCCCTTCATCGTTGGAAGACAAATGTGCATTTGAAATGTGATTAATCTAAGTACAATGCAAGCCATTTTTTAACCACTGCTCTGGCAAAATAGTATGTGCATAGAAAATGTATATTACGCATCTGCTGCAGCTGACAGAGAAACAAAAAGATAGTTCATGAATATGTACTACTGGGAAATTTGATTTTTATTCTATTTTAAAATCACAAGCTTGCTGATTCCTTGCCTTCAAGAGATTATTTTATGATGTGAATTTCCAGCAGCTTCTAAAATCTAGCTTAACCTTACTACTCTTAAGAAGCTTACCAGAACTACACTACATTTTATGATCCATCTTCACATATCTCATTTTGAAATACAGCAAAGTCACCTTAAAATAATGCTTGTATAAAATATGCTTAACCTGAAACATAGATTSTAGTTTTGTACCAAAGAGATACACAGATTTGCTTTACATCAAGTTTTTAAGAGAATAGTGTCAACCAGTTACAAAGTCTTGGTTTTCCTTAGCTATGAAGAAGCCCTGAAGTTACAAACTCAAAAAATATAAAAAAGAACTTGTAAGTCTGAAGGCAGATTAAATTTTATTTTATACTCACAGAAGGGAAATTCTGTCTTTTTTAGCTAGCTCATATTGGTAAGATACCTGAACATTTCTGATATCTAGAACACATCTTGTTTCTTGTGCAACATAAAGTAGCCAGAAGCCATCAGCTCACCCACAGAAAATAAAAGTTGTTCTTACACATGTAGATAGTCTCTGTTCAGTTAGGGCATACCAAAGGGAAGGTGATGAACAGGCAAAATAAATCCAGAAACAAAACTATATTTCACAGGGTTCAGGATGCTTCAAATTATTTTAGTAAGGGTATGTTAGTAAGTAAAATTAGTCAAAATAATTCTGATGCAATATCTTTCATCTTTAAAATGTCTGTTTGGTGGAATCAAAATACGTGATAAAATTTTTAAAAAAGGTATTTATGAGAATTTTTTATTTGGCTTTATTGTTTTAGAAACGCTAAGAGTACTATTATAACAAAAATATTGGAGCAGTAAAATGAAGTTAAAAATGCCAGAATTTTAGGATCTTATGAAAAATTTAGAATGACATGATTTCAAGATGTTTTATCTCATGAGCTTTAATTTATATTTGGAAAAAAACAAAATCTTCTAACTTTTGTCTCTCTGCTTTAGCAGGGATTCTTGTGTGTGAATATTGACATAGACCCACATATATATATGTATATAGTTTAGTTTCAAGATGCATTTTGTAGTTTGTTTTGAGAAACACTGAGTGTGTTTAACTGGGAAAAAAGATGATGTCTCTGCACTGTTAGTAAAAATAAAACAGCCAACCAACTTTAGAACCAAAGCATAACCTTTCTGGTGCACTAAAACATATCCTATACCTGCTCTAGTATGTTTTAGGAATAAAAGAGAAGAGTCATTTGATATACAGGTATTCATATGGTATAATTATTCACATGAATACCTTACCTCCTGCAGAGCATATCTTCAAAAGAAAAAGCACAGGCTTTTCCCTGGAAAAGTGGGCTCTTCAGTAGCAGGAATCCCCATGAGCAGACAATGAAAAAGAGATAAGTTTGTTAGGAATTATTTTCTGAAGATCATGAGGCTGGATTGTGTTGCATGGTTTTTGTAAAGGGGAGTGCAGTGCTTTAAAGTTCATGTAGTCCAGCCTCCCTGCCATGGCCAGGGACATTTTTCATTAGATCAGGTTGTGCAAAGCCCCACCCAATCTTACCTTGAACGTTTCAAATGACAGGTCATCCACAGCTTCTCCAGGCAACCTGTTCCAGTGTCTCGCCATCCTCATCACAAAAAATATTTCATATGTCCAGTTGAAATCTACTCTCAGTTTAAAACCATTGCCCCTTGTCCTTTCACTACATGCCTTGGCAAAAAGTTTCTCTCTATCTTTCTTATAAGCTCTCTTTCCATATTGAAAGGACACAATATGGTGTCTCTCGAGCTTTCTCTCCTCCAGGCTAAGCAATCCCAGCTCTCTCAGCTTGTCCTCATAGGAGAGGTGTTCCAGCACCCTGATAATATTTTCTGTCCATTTTTGGATCCATTCTGACATGTCTGTGTCTTTCTGGGTACCCCAGAGCTGGATGCAGCACTGCAGGTGGAGTCTCAGCAGCGTGGGGCAGAGGGGCAGAATATCCTGTACCTGCACTGCTGCCCATGCGTCTTTGGATGCAGCCCAGCACATGGGGAGGTTCTGGGCTGCAAACGCACAATGGTAGTTCATATCCAATTTTCCAACAACCAGTAACATCCCCCATTCTGCCCAGGGGTACTCTCAATTCATTCATCCCCCAGTCTGTACTGATATTGGGAATTGCCCCAACTCAAGTGCAGGATCTTTCACTTGACCTTGTTGAACTTCATGAGATTTGTACGGACCCACTCCTCACCGTCCTTGGACACTGAGTCATTTGCTGTAACTCGTGATCRTCCATGCAATTCCTTATATACCTAACAGCCCATCCATCAATCCCAAATTTCTCAAGTTTAGAGGTAAGAATGTTGTGGAGGATTCTATCAAAGGCCAGGTAGAATCCATATGATATCCATAGCTTTTCTCTTGTCCACTAATGCARTTAGTCCCTTATAGAAGGCCTCTAGCTTAGTCAGGCATGATTCGCCCATGCTGGTTGTCTCTAGTCACTTCCTTGTGGTCCTTAGTCTCAACACACCTCGCAGAAGGATCTGCTCCATAATCTTCTCAGGAACAGAGATGAAATTGACAGGTTGGTAGTTCCCAGGGGCTTCTTTTCTACTCTTTTTAAAAATGACTCTGTAGTTTCCCTTTCTGCTGTCACTGGAGGCTTCACTTGGCTTGCCATGACTTTTTAAATGTGAGGGAGAGTGGCAAATTAGCAACTATATCAACAAATTCCTTCAGAGTACTGGGATGTATCCTGTTTTGTCCCATGGACTTTTGGCTCATGTGGCCTTGAATCTGATGCTCTCCTATGACGGGAGGGATGTTGTTCACCAATCCCTTGAGGTTCAGGGACTTGAGAGAAGTGGGAAGAGAAATTTCTTTCATCTTTCTTTTCTGGACAACATACTTGTAAAAGTTCTTTTTATGCTTTGCATGCCTTGCCAAATTCAGCTCCGACTGTGTCTTAGCTTTCCCAATTTGATCCCTACACATCTAGATAGCATCCCAATATTCTTCTCAGGAGACATGTTCCTGGTTCCAGTACCTGTGCATTTCATTCCTACGCTTTAGTTGGGTCAGAAGGTCCTTACTGAGCCATGGTGGTATCATGCCATCCTTGTCTGATTTTTTACACGTAGGAATCAAGTTCTCTTTCACTCTGAGAAAAATGTGCTTAAAGAGCTGTCAGGTTTGTTCATCTCCTTTGTTCCTGAGGGCAGTTTCCTGGGGAGACCCATCCACCAATTCCTTAAATAACTGAAGGTTTGTTCTCCTAAAATCGGTGTCCTGACTCAACTCATCATTGTGAATTCCATCAGGGTGTGATCACTGAGTCCAGACTTATATCTCTAATTAGTTCAGCCGTGTTTGCAAGCAACAGGTCTAGTAACGCTTGTCCTCTGATAGGGCTTTCTATCACTTGAAATAAGAAGTGATCCTCTGTGCAAGGATATCCTTGGAGCAAGTGTCTCCTGTTGCTGACAAGCATTCCAATTGAGTGATTCATCCCGCCATGTTTCAGCAATAGCAATTAGATCACAGATTTCTGGCTGCACTGTGCGCTTTCAGCTCCTCCTGCTTGCTCCCTATGCAAGTGAGGTGTAGAGACACCTCGCTTGGGCTGTTGATCATACTATAAAACATATGAAGAGAACACTTGGTCATGAAAAAGATGATAAGGGCAAGATAGGGGTGGAAGAAATGTTTTAGAGCCGTGTAAAGAATCATAACCATTTAATACTTGATAACATAGTGTTTTGACACTATGTTGTGTAAATTCTTGAATATCTTCACCAGATGAATATTTTTCACTAACAAACTGTGAGATCTTGGTGATTTTTTAGCATTTTTGCCTTTATTCTACTTTAATATAAGGAGAAAATAAAAAAGGAAAAAGTAACCAACTTGTGTCAGATGACCCTTTGGGTACTTTTTAGCAGGCATTCCTGTAGTGCCCTCTTGTGTTAGCTGAGCTGTGGACTCTTGAAATATTTTTTTATGGAAATACAAATTAATAGAATTTGCCAGACTTGTTCAGAGCTGCCAAAAATTTGTCAGGTGTTCAGCCTCCCAAAATGACAAGTACCAG
Organism: Parotia lawesii; assembly: GCA_003713295.1. Taxonomy (NCBI): domain Eukaryota; kingdom Metazoa; phylum Chordata; class Aves; order Passeriformes; family Paradisaeidae; genus Parotia; species Parotia lawesii. The sequence goes on from RAHM01000183.1 coordinate 1,433,065, forward strand.
CTGCTTCAGAAGAAAACGAAAAGAACTCCGGTGGCTTCCGTATAAGAAGGTTCCTCTGAAACTTTGTCGAGGTTAATTCCTGTTAAGGAAATGTAGAAACATTTACTTCAAGTTAAGTCACCATCCTATTTAGCTGCAAATTCTGTTACTGGCCACACAGACTTTGAGTTATTTTTTTAAAATCTATTGTTCCTTTACCTAAGGAACATATTCTGTTCCTGGGTCTACCTGCTTATTTCTAAATAGTTAATTTATTGKTTTTTATTTTCATTGATGTTTCCATTGTTTTCCTCATCATAGAAGAAATGGGATACATAGAGAAGAAAGGAGATATGGACAGTTTGATTTCTTATGCAGTTAATCATTTTATTAAAGTGATTTCCAAGCCATTTTGGATCTTTATTAGCTTTTATTCTCATGTGGTGTGTTGAGATTTCCTAAATAAGGCTAATAAGGGAATCTGACAGCATTCTATATGAAGACACTGTAAGCAATGTCTTCACTAATARGTATTACTAATTATTGGAAATTTGGTTTTTTTATACACAGTAATATTGCTGAGTTTTCCAGTTGTTGTCTGATCACAGGTGACACACGTATTTCTGTCAAGATAAGAAAATAGCCTTGGTACCACTGTGTTCAGTTTTAACTTGAAATTGATAACTTTAATTCAAACTCATTGAAAAACAAATGCTGGAGCAAAGTGAAATTCTGAACAGAAAGTGTGTTATCTGTTCCATGCATCGTGGTGAATCCCTCCAGGAAACAGATTAGAACATTTTCACGTATCTTTTATTTACTCATATTCAGTAGATATCTATTTTTATTTCTGTTTGGATAAAATATCTTTCATCGATCTCAGTATTCAAACTCTGGATGTGGCATTGCAACAGGCACCCCAAGTTCATTACATTTCTTATATTCTTTAGCTTATGTTGTGTATTTATCCAGGACAGGCAATTTTTATAGAGATTCTTCATGAAGGTTAAACAAAATGTTCTTCTGAATGTGCACTGTTCTCTTCCAACTCCACCTATTGATCCCACCATTGCTTTATTAGACCCAAAATTAAGTAAACATTATTCGGCTGGAAGAGTTTATTTTGGTTTATGGTTGTGAGCTAGAAAACCAGTTAATTACCATTCCATTATATCTATCTTGTGAAACATTCAGCGAATCAATTGCCATCTAAGCTGTGTACACATTTTTTTCCAGTCTTCTGTATTTCCATAATGTTGCTTCTAATTTAACAGACTTGTGTATGCGTTCTTTGTGTCTGTTATTTTTGAAATTTATATTTCTTTTTATTTTCTCCTTTTTCCTTTTAGGCTAATGTTATCAATGCATAACAAAAAAAACCCACAGAAATGTGTCTGATATAGGCTACTTGGGTTCAACTCAGTCTTAAGAAAGATATTGCTAGTAACTATGAAAAACAGATTAAAATATGAAATCTCACAGATTTCTTAAAATTCACATCAAAATTTTTACAATAGTGATACATAAAACAAGCATGCCTTTATTTTTAAAAGATTTTATTTGGTCACTATTTTTCAGCTTTTCTGTTAACAATAGGTGTTTGAAATTTCAGTCAGTCAGGCCACTGATGCCGGAATTAAAAGATGACATTTCAGGCTAAATGCACTTTTTCATTGAAAGAAAAATTGGAAGGAAATTCAAAAAAGTATGAGAAACCCATCCAACTTCATCTAATAAATGACTGTTGAAATTAAAATGAAAAATTAAACACTATTTTCTTCTCTTACACCAGACCGTTATCTATTTTTCTTCTACAAGTCATACTAATAACTCCTTACTCATACATACTCTTATTTGACTGTCATACGAAGGCTACTTATTCATTTCACATAAATATACACTATATGTATTGAAGTATAACAATATGAGCTATTAATGAGCTAAATGCCTTACGCAAAGATATAATGCATGAGTCTCCATTAAAATTATTAAATAAAAGAAATAAAATAACTATGCTGTGAATAACACACATTGCATATAATTTTGCCTGTTTTGTTAGTGAAACTGATTAGGACTGAAACTAGGAAAATAGGTCTGAAGACTTGACCAGGCCACGATATCTTTCCCTGCAGGGACCTACTAAACCAGGGATGAAAAGCAATAGCATTTGTCACTTGCTGCCATCAGCAACCTTTCAGTCTGGGCACAGGGCATTGTGGTGACCCCTGTTGAGAGCAAGATGAAGCAATATRCGTGACCAAGTATTCTTCAGTTCATTTGCTGCTTATGTTTCGTTTCAATCACAAATGCAATCCTCGTTGCCTGTGCCATGGTCTCTGATGTGAAAGATGAATTTACGACACAATCTAATTTCTCAAAAAAGTAGAAACTTAGCTCTGATTGTGGGTGTAACAACATGTAGCACCAATGAACAGTGGTAGTTCCTCATCAATACTGTCATTAAGTCAAGAAAAATTCTTAATTTCTTTTGTGGCTGTGTTTTATTACTGCTACTCATTGCGTGTGATTCTTTGTGTGGCATGTAAATTAACTGTGAGACAAAATCAAAAAGGCCTCCAATGTTCTTCATAATAAGGCAACTTCTCTCCTGCACATGGTTATACAATTATCAGTGTGGATTCAGAAATAAAGCTTTTAACATCCCAAGAATACAAAAAAATCTCTTTCCTTGTTATTTTGGCCAGGCATGTAATACACATTAAATCTGCCACTTACTATGTCAAGTGATGTGACTGGCAGTAAAAGTGACCCATGTCTTACATTAAAATTGATTGATAAAGATTATATGTTGTTTTTCTCCTTTTTCTTTTCCTTTTGTGTCCACTCCTCTCTTCTCTCTCTTCACTTTATTATTCTTTGGGGTTTTTTTTATTTTTTCCTTTTTTTCTTATTTTTTTTAAGTAATTCTGCCATCTGATCTCTTCCCCAAAAGGAAATAACAAGGAATATTCTGCAAAAATTTTCCCCTTTAATTCTGAGACTCAAAACCTTCCATTGTCATTTAGCTACAGTAAGGAAGATGAGGCTGAAAGCCTTGGGGACTTTGCAAGGAAAGACTTTGGAGAGGCAAAGCACTTTAACTCTGAAATGATAAGCAGTGGAAATGGCTGGAAGCAATAATAAGATTGTATTGCTGCAATACGATCTTAATAGGCAGGGCAGGACATCTTTGCAGCATGTCATTTTAAAATGGTCTTCATTTTAAGGGAAAGAGGTTTAGTGCTTGGCTAAATGCAGATATACATGGAAGGTTTAGAAATGGGACCTGAATCAGATATATTACAACTTTCTGTACTATGTCACAGGAGCAGTAAAATATCTTTACATGTAAATGCTTTGGGGATTACTTATTTTATGTTAAAATCCAACCACCTTTGCTGCAATAGACTCACTACAGAGAAATCAAAATAGCTAGGTAGAGTAGGAATTGGATTAACTTCTCAGGTTTTTCAGTTCAAAGTACCAATGCAGTTCAGATAAAGACAGCCACAAATTTAGAAATTGTACTGTGGTTATGAAAGTAGAATAATCTCATACATGAAATAGAGTCTCTGGCTGACATAACAAAAAATTAAATACTGTTGTCTACATGATGGACATGAGACCAAAGTGCAATTAAGCAACTGGTCTAGATCTACAAATAATATGGCCAGGAGGTGAAAACACTTAGTAGGTGATATGAACAGTGTGGTTTGGATTTGTGTTTTTTAAAGCAGAATTACTTTCTAGCTAAGAATATTGGATTACATCACATTCACCAATGGAATAATGAGCATGTAGGTCATTCAGAGAAAAACACTCCAGATGATCAACTTTGTTTATCACTGGTTTCCATGAACTTCAATGGAATTCTTGTAGAACAAGAAAATAATAAAATTTAGCAACTGAAAAACTGTGTCCTTATAGGGATGGAGAGGTCCCTGGCCCTGTGCACTTTCTATTTGAAGCAATGTTATGTCTTAGGAAATTATTTTGCAATGATAAGCAAATGACTGGGGAGAAAACACTAGTATTTAAACCCAGATTTCATTTATTTCCCCTTTTTTTTTTCCATTGGAAATCTCAGGGATTTTCTGAAAGGGAATCGCACCCAATGTTCTGTCATGGCACTATCATTATTCCTCACACGTAATGCTTTTTCAAAGATTGAAAATGTAAATTGATAATCTTTCATTCCATTCATTCTCATTGTTTGTCACATTCACTTGCCCAAAATTAGGTTATTGACTAGATCAGTAATGCAAGGAGCTGTTTCCAATATATTGATATAACGCCTGAACATTAACTTTTTATTCTGATACTTAAAACCTTTTGCAGTACTCTGGGGACTTTTGACAGATATCGTTAGTAAACTAGGTTGCCAATGCAATTCATTAAGGCCCAGTCAAGCTACTGACAATTTAGATGAGATAGAAATTAATATTTCTCCTTTCCCTATTCCCTCCGTTAATCATAAAACTATCTGGCTGGTAATTAGAGGACAAAGTTTTTTTTTTAAATGCCAACATATAGGTTGAAAATTTATGGGATTTTAAAAATCTGAGTCAAAATTAATTTAATTAATCTGCATTAGAAATCATCATGAAGTAGAAAAGATTTCACCCAGATAGAGTCAGTCTGCACGTGAGGGAATGTTTCCACCTTCCCAGAATAGGATGACCTCTTTACAAAACAGTAAAAAAAGTGTTTCAAGATGTAGATAATAAAAGAGTTTTTAGAGTCTGATTAGGGAAACTGTTTACTTGGAGCCCAGACAGAAAGATCTATCGTGACTGGCATGTGCAAAAATGTATAAGACACAAAAAGTATTGAATGGGTGTTTTACAGAGCACTGTAAGGTATCCGATGGCCTGTGCACTGAGGACCGATGATCACRGGGATCACAGGCAGGAGAAATTCTGACTCTGCTTGGAAAGCCATGTGCGGAAAGGAGAGAAGAAAATCTCAGACCTATCAATGACAAAGTGCTCAAGAAAGTTTGCTTACCAACTAAAATAATTAACACATTTTAATTTGACGCATAGAATCACACAAGGGTTTGGGTTGGAAGGGACCTTAAAGATAATGCAGTTCCAAACCTCTACGGGCAGGGACACCTTCCATGAGACCAGGTTGCTCACAACTCATCCAGACTGGCCTTGAATTCTTGCAGGGGTGGGGCATCCACAAACTCTCTGGGTAACCTGTTCCATGGCCTCATCACCCTCACAGGGAAGATTTTCTTCTTAATATCTAATTTAAACCTACCCTCTTTCAGTTTGAAGCCACTCCCCCTTGTACTATCACTGCATGCCCTTGTTAGAATTCCTYCTCCATCTTTCTTGTGGCCTCCTTTAGGAACTGGAAGGCTCTCCCCAGAGCCTTCTCTTCTCTGAGCTGAGGAGTCCCGACTCTCTCTCACCTCTCTCTACAGCAGTGGCGCTTCAGCCCTCTGATCATCTCCATTACTCTCCTCTGGACTTGCTCTGACAGATCCAACTTGCTCCTTATGTCAGGGTCCAAGAGCTGAAACCCCACTGAGGGTGGAGTCTCACAGATCTTGGGCACTTTTTCATAATAATGGATATAAAAAAACCCCTGCCTAACAATCACTGTAGTGACTGTTGAGCTTTTTAAGTGTTGCGTCATTTATCTTTACTAGCTCTTTTACAATCTTTATGTGCAATGCATTTAAAACACAGTGAGGAGAGAGGAGGTCACAGTGAGAATACAGAAGTAGGGAATTATCATTTATTTTGCATAACATCCTAAACACTTTGGAGCATAAAAAGTTTAGAATCAGAAAATTCTCTTTTTCCTGCTCAATTAAAACATTTCAGAGAACTTTCTGAATATGTGTTCAAAATATTTATAAGAAAAAACAGAGACTATGCAGAATGACCTAGAGAGTTCTTAACATGATGGCTGTTGGAAATCTGAACAAAAATGTGTACCTTTCCAGTTTTTATGCTGCTTTTCCCAAGCTCCAAGCCACACAGCAGTGGCTGAGAGTTTGTGTGTCAGTATGGTATACACTGCTGGAGAGGAAGTCGATCAGTTGCCACCGGACAAGCTTCATCTTTTTGATCCACACTTCTATCCAGGCTAATCCACCTGAACCAGATGAATTCAGAAACATAGGGTGATGAGTGAAAGAAAATTTCTTCACATTTTATCAAGAGCATATCCCAATCTGTTAGAGGCTTTCTAATGGCATCAATAGATTACAATGTTTGAACACAGTGAAAAAGAAATATGCTAGAAACAATAATTCATACATTCAAAGCCATTTCAGGTCTCCTAGTCCTTACTTCAGCACATCAAATTTTTAGGAAGTCCTTGGCAAAGAGTTCAGAAGCTACTCAATATTTTAAGACATACATTCTTAAACTTTATGGAAAGCAGAACTCATGCAGAAAACATAGGTTTTACACTGTTTGCTTGGCATTGTTTTATSATTGTACAGAACTTTCTGATGCTTCAGTGTGAAAGATGTTCTCTGCAGTATCATCGTATTTGATAGAGTAACTACCACCCCTTATCAAAATAGGGATCATTGGAAGGACATTCTAATAATCATGATGTGCAGCCATGTCATCGTTTTCCTTTTCATTCTCGCTCTCCCCTCCCTAATTATGAAGTAGAATAGCAGCCATATCCTCTATTAAGTCTTTAAATTCTCTGCTCTTTAGTTCTATGACATGGACACAAATGACATTGGGTACAAAGCTTCATTCTCTCCCCAGATGATCATTAAATTTTATAAGCCTTAAGAAAGAAAAAAGAAAAAAAATCAGTTCTTTATCTATCATAGCTTTTTTTTTTAACAAATACTTAGAATTCCTGTATCTTATTATCTCATTAGAAATGAAACACCAGTAGCCTGTAGAAACTTCTGGTAAAGAACTTCTTTGACATTAAATAGTTATTTAATTCAGTGCCATAGCCTCACTTTTCATGATCTGCCTTCCGTTCCCACAGCATTCTCTGGTTATAATGGACAAAATGTTCTCTTTGAGATCAGAGAGAATGTGAAAAGGTTATCAAAACCTTCACTTGGCCACCTTTAGTAAATCACGTTCTTTTCAAAATGACTATGTGTAGGAAAAGAAATCCATATAGAGATCCTGGGATCTGAGCAGCAAGTAAGAACTGTGGAGGTGTTCATAGGCCTAAATCGCTACCCCGAAGACCATAATCAAGTTTCCATCTCTAGCACAATAAACTTCTATTACAGGATACTAAAAGAGGCTCTACAAGTAACTGAATTATGTAAGCTTAAAAGTAAATGATCACGCAGGGTTTTTGTTATCCTAGTTGATGTGGACTACACAGAACCTTTTGAAAAGAAGTCATTGCTGGATAAATATAAATCTTCTTTCAGCGCTTTTAATGACAATCAATAGATAAAGGATAAGCAGCTACACGCTGGGTGCTCTCAAACATATCCTAATTTTCCATTGAGAAAGTTTTGGTGATGAAATACTTTATTCATGAAGTTTCCTTCATGAGAACTTGTAGAGATAGACTAAAAAATATCTTTTAAGAAAAAGCAAAGCTTAAATACAAATGTCATTGTGTTTAAGTCTAAGAAGCTAAGAATGATGAAATCATGTATCTGCCTAACATTCTACTTAAAGAATGTTTTATACTGTGTTGCCAATGGGACTTGATTTTTTTCTCTTGTTCCTTTGAAATCTTTACATTCATTGTCAAGATTTAATCAATCGAAGCATAATATCTTCAAAATTAAAGCAAAAGAGCAGGTATTATATTGTTTTCTGCAAAACACAAAGATCCTGAAATATTTCTACAGAAAAACCAATTTAACTTACTCTTCACTGTAAGAATGGAAAACCAACCACAGTAAATTAGGAAAGTAATGTAATTATTGAGGAATTGGTTTGGAAATAAAGGTGCAAAGGTTTATTTTGTAATACATTTTATTGGTTTTTTTCTGTGTGTATGTATGAGAGAGAGAGACTGATTTTGTGATGATTTCTAACTTCAGTCAGTGCAGCTTTCCAAAACTGGATAAATATTTTCATATTTTCAGTTCTTTGCAAATTCATCCACAGGCTCTACCCCTTTCGCCTTCTTTACTCACAAATTTAAAATAAAGCTGTGGCATTGCTTAGCAGTGAAAATTAAGTATCAGACACTGGAAACTAAGTATAATTTTCAAAAAAAAMCCCAAAAGATATTTTAATTGTTTCTATTGTGTTCGCAACATTCTAATAAATTGCTCTTTTTACCTTCAAATTTTTTTAATCTTTAGTATTATATCAGGTCTATTATTTAAAATTTTCCATTAAAAATCATGGAACTTCATTTAAAAATAGATTTTCTAATAAAGAAACTTTAAAACTCAAGGAAAACAAGGTAGGGTGGAGAGCTGATAATGCGTGATGCAAAAAGAAAAAGGAAAGGAAAACTTAACGCTGTCAACGCCAAGCTAAAAATAATCATAAGAACAGCCAAATAATTTATGAGATTTCATCTTGTAAACAGGTTTTGACAAGCTTTGGCTTTTCTTTTTTCTTTTGGCTGCTCTTTTTGCCTTTTAAGTTTTTTTCAGATGTGCTTAGATCCTATTTTCAAGCTTTTCCCTTGAAATTGAACCAATTCAGCCTAACATTAGTTATATGTTACATTCAAACTAACACCAGTTAAATAACATTCAAAAAAGTCACTGCAGATGAGTCTTTCTCAATTCGTTCACATCATGRAAAAGAAAATTAGAACTGCTAGAAAGTGAGGAATGAAGAACAACATTAAAAACATAACCATCCCAGAAATTGTAGCCTATTGTCTTGAAATCTGCACGGTGCATCTACCATCTCAAAAAGATATTGTGGAATAAAAAAGGGCAAAGAAGAGCATGAAATAATTAATAATTAACAATTAACAATTAATAAATTAATAATTAGATTCCTTATGGTGATATCTTAAAGAGACCAGGGCCTTTCAGTTTGAAACCAAGGTAACTGCACTGGTCCATGACAGATGTTGAGTTGCAGGACACTATTAATAAGAAAATATTCTTCATTATTATTTCTAATAGAAAAGTTAGATGGTGTTACATACAATTAGGTGACAGTCAAAGGGAGTTTGGTTTTAGCCACACAATGTATAATGAGTTTGAACTTGTAAGAAGACACTTTGAATATACATATTGACTAAAAAATAATAAAAATTCATAGAAGAYGTCTGTGAATGAAAGTTCCATCAGAAGTAATGATCTGCTGAAAATTGTCAGAACCAGAAAATTGTCAGGGAACAGATCATGCTGTAGCTCTTTCATTCTTTTAATCATTACCTAGGCAACTATTGTAGGTCACCATCAGAAAAAAAACAGAACTAGACGTCTGAGGTTTTCTCCATTTTGGATCAATGAGGACCCCTATGTTCATCTGTGCGTATACATCCCTGTCTTGATTATTTTCCTTATTCCGTTTCCAACTATAACTGAATATATTCCTGACTGGGCTGTGAATGTTTTGACACAGAGCAGTAAATCAAGTCTGCTTCACTAACTCTGATATTACAACAGCGCTATTATTTTTCTGCTTTTTGGCAAAATTCAACTTGACCCACTTAAAGCTATGTGCAATGCATAACAGCCTAGAAGAGCGTTTTAAATTGCACAGTATTAACTATTCATGACAGATGTGGAAGTCTGACTCCACATGGAAGCAAGCAACAGCTGCAGTTCATCCATTTTCTCAAGAGAAAAGGTCAGGAAAGTAAACAGATAAGGAAATAGTGAGACAAAAGAGCAGAAAAGTATGTCTTTAAACACATTTCTACCATTGTCTGCCTGGATGTAGTTATAATTTTTATTGTTGTCCGAAATCTACAGACTTTGTCAAAAAGACAAATAGAAGCAGGCTTTCTATTTATTTTTGAACCTGTTTCAGAGCAATAAATTGAAGATAATAAGAATCAGGGAAACAAACAGGTGACATTTAAGACTTTRTTAACGCGCATTTGCCTCCTATGAAGGACGTAACCTCTCCTCCTACACTGGGATGGGTCTGGGGAGAAGTACATCAAACAATCCTAACCAGCAGCAAGAGGAAGCCCACTTGCTAGATAGCATCAGGTGCTCTTGGCAGTACCTTTAAAATGGGTTTGGGTTTGTCCTGGCTGTGAAAATATCGAAAATATCTTCAATTCAGTACATGGAATTTATGCATCCTCCTCTTTTCTTTCAAGCAACAAACATATTGGTGTATCACACAAAACTTCAATTAGAGAATAAAAAATGTTTCTAAAAATTATTTTTTTAAATTCTTAAGGAAAACATTCACGTACTAAAAATGAATACTTCTGTGATTTGTATTTGTTTTTGTTTTCTATCCTATAATATTTTAAAAATAGAACAGTTTCAGACTTCCCTGAAAATGCCTTATATTTCTGTCTGCAGATACTGTTGTCAAATGCTTAGATGGATGTTTACCTTGCACGATTTCTTAATCGAAAACAATGCTTTGCTGCAATTAAACTATCTTTTCATGGGAAAGAAAATCAAGTGGATATTTAATGTTAGCAAGAACTCATGATCGGATATGAGAGCAAAAATGTCTAATCTGTCCCCAGTCCTCATCCTCCTACCATGTCTTCCTTCAAGGCCACAATTTGTCAAAATCCATTGTTGCACAATGAAGATGTGCATTATGGGATACGTGATTATTCATGCACTTCGTATATTTACAGGACTTTATGTATCTACCTTTTACTGAATGGGTGATGGTCTGACAACAGAAAGACATATTGGTCTATACTGTCAGTTTAGAAGAAACATGAAAACTCAGCAAGAGGAGAAAATTGACATTTTTTTATCTTTTTCCTTGCCRTTCTTTTTTTTATGTCTTTTTTTTTTTGTCTCTGTGATTTTTTTTTGTTTGATTTTTTTAAAACTGATATCATACAATAACAATACTAATGCTAATAAAGCAGTTTTGAAGAAAACTTCAGGGAATAATTTTTGTACCTTGACTGGGAATCTATTGGCTTACATTACCTCCTCATAATGGGCTCAAAATTTAATACCAGTGGACCTTAGAGTAGAGAGAATACTTTTCATCCTTTTTTAACTCCCACATTTTTATAAAATGAACAGCAAGAAGGAAATTAGCCACAGAGTTCACCGCCTTCCACCTAACTCTCTAACCAGCCATTTTCCTGCCAAATGCAGTGACACCAATTATTGTAAGCATAGTCCCCTTCCGGTGCTCATTTAGTAATCAATGTATCTTTAAATAATGCTGAAATAAAGAGTCAATTGATTTACTCCCTATCAGATCTTTAGTAATTAGAACAATGTGCACATTATAATTATTCATGTTGTTTCTAATTTAATTTAAAATGTTTTTAAATATATAATGAATTTTTAATGATCTTGGAATGTAGGCTAAAAAAATGGATAGGGAAAAAAAGATGGCTATTCCAACTCCTATCTTTTAAGCACTGATACATCTCTTGGGAGAAAGAAGAGAAAATCTGTTTTACGTGATGATTTAACAATGATTTTCTCSATTTCAAACTTTTGAGAATTTTATCTGTACAGAATATCTGAGCAACTATTCAGAGCACTTTTTGTTTGTTATTTCTGAAGGACAGAGGGAACTGCAATAGTAAAAGGTGTAGAGTAAGTCATGACTCTGCATCTCAGTATCACCACCTCACTGTACTGGTTGAAAAAATGCAGCATTTGATTTAATTTAGTGGTGCAGTGTATTGAATCTGTTATTACTGTTTGCAGTGGCGGCAACATTTACCAACTCAACCTGCAGAAAATATTGTGCAGAGAAGAACTATCGTTTTGCTTCTCACTGATCTTCTCCTACATTTGTTCCTGTTCCCACACAAAGAATTGGTAGCAAAAGTCATCTACTTTGTAAGAAAAAATTAAAAAAACAAAAAAAACCAACAAAAAACCCCCAAAAACAAAAACAAAAAAAACCACCCAAAACCAACCAACCAAAAAAACCAAAAACCAAACAAAAAACCCCCTATTTACTCTTGGCAGGCTTTTTGTTTTTTTAAGAAAAAGTCATTCATCTAATATTTAARAGCTAATGATACATAAAATATCTGTATATTGAGCCACTAAGCAACAGGAAAAAAATCATATATTTTTCCTCTTTGTTTCACCTGAGCAATAGACCTCTCAGTCAGAGTATTTTTTTTCCCTTCATGGCTTCCATAGCTGAGAAAATATTGGAGATACCTTTTGTATGTTGCTTCACAGTTGTCAAGACTCTGAATCATACCCACAGGAAGACCTTTATATGCCACCACAAGAGTTTCTGCTGACAAAAATATTCCCCAAACAAGCATCTCTTCCTGATGAGATGTGCAAAAAAACCCCGGAGAATTTTCCAAGCATTTTATCAGAAATCAGAAAATAAAATCTTGAATGAGAGCTCTCCATCCACGTAGTCTGGAAAACCATTTAAAATAATCTTGTACAAACTGATCTTTCAAAAGTAATTTATATTTGGATCAACCAAACTACTACTGCTGTTAGTGTTAGATGGTCATATTGACATAGACATTCACGGAGAGAATCTGTGAACTAAAGCAATTATTGCATTAAATATTACCAATAATATAAATTCAAAGGATATGAAAAATAACATTTGAGCATTTGAGCATTTGAGCATTGACTCAGAGGCAAGTAATTGCAAAAATAGGTCAGGAAGCATAAATTCCACACTTTATTTAGAAATAATTTTTAAAAGAATCTGTGGACTAGTCTTGCCTTGTGAATCCCCAACTGACAGAGCTGAAAATAATTTTAGCTATTGCTGAGGATGACAGATGAGCTGAATCTATGTTGAAAGAGACAGTAAACGAGTGTCAAAGGGAAGGAAGCAAGGAGGCTGCTGCTGTCTGGTACTTTTGAAAAATGCTGAAAACAGCAACTTTTAAAAACTATTCACAGACAGGCATTAAAAAACAATTGCCATACAATCCAAGAAGGTACACGCTTGCATATGTGTGTGTGTATATTCATATATATACACTGCTATGAAWTAAATGTATTTCAATTTTCATTTTGCAAGGAACACTTCGTATATGAACAAAAAAACAAACCGAGACCAAAGAACAGATTCAAATATGTTGTCTCTTTGTGACTTCTTTTAGTATGTGATTAATTTACGTTACCAGTAACTGTCACAAATTTAGTTTTGTGTGCAGAAAATAAATCTGTTGAGGAATGAGAGTGGTTTTTTTTGCACTCTTGGAAAAGTTGGATTTTCATTAGAAACAAACCAATCCAACCCCATAAAATAGAGAGATTTGGTATTCTGAGCAATGTTTTATCCTATAGCAAAACATTTGCATTAGGATTTTTTCAGAGCCAAAATTTCAACATTCTTGAAAACAAGTTTTTCAAACTAGTTTAATTTTCTTTCAACTAATTTTGTGTTTGTTTGAGTATCAGATGACTTAAATACTCTATATTATATGCTCTGCCTTTTCCTCTTTGTCTTTTTCGTCATCAATGACTTAAAATATAATTAAGGACTCCAAATACTAAAAGTAATTTTCACAACAAACTTGTTAAATCTGTTTCTAATTACTTTGACACTTTTAAAATCTTGTAGACTGCCAGCTGTGAGCACATTCAGAAAAGACAGAATGATAAACTGTGTTGAAAACACCTGGATAATTTTGTCTCCTGTTTTCTTCCATGTAATCTGTATGTTTTCCCGAGTGTGTATATGACTGAAAAGACTGGTTGTTAAAAACTTGAACAGTTCTTTATTATGTCAAGGCACAACAYAAATTGGGGTTTTTTTATGCAAGCACATCATTTAATAACATTTAAAGAACAGATGAAACATACTCTAGTCATTATCTTTTCATGACATGTATCTATATGAATTATGGATAGTTCTACCAGGCAATCACACCAACAGAGATCTGTAAGCTTTCTTTAGTGTTTCCATCAATGCATCCTTGCAATAATAAAAACACTAATCTTGATCTGATTAAGACAGTTATAAACAGAAAGTCATTTCATACTCTTCCTAAAGGGTAGGAGAACAATTTGTCCATGTACCATGTGGCTGATTTGATGTCTGTGGTATCTTATTAAACAATATTTGATTATCCTAATTGAAGCAAGAGAAACTTGATTTAATTAAAAAAAAAGTAAGAAGGAACAAGTAAGAGATTTTAAAATGAGAAATAATTGTTTGCTTTTATCAGGATAAATCAAGCTATCAACAGATCTTGTGCCACATATATTAAAATGTAAATGCAATGTCTGCATGACATTGCTTTTACAGCCTGTACTGCTTCTCTCTAGAGAGACAGAGCTTAAAAAGAAACCCAGCTTTCCCAAGCATATAATATAACAACAATAATCAGGTAATACTCTAAATTTAAACTCAGACATAACTAATAAGAACAGTTTATTATCACCAAAAATGTTTGGCCTGTCCTATATGTGAAGGTGAAAGAATTTTAAAATATATTAATGATTAATCATTTAAAACTCAATTAATAGAGAGCACACAAACATCATTGAAGAGCTAAAAGTTAGTAATAATTCTAAGGTGGGGAAGTTCCTGTTGATTTACCTTAAAAGCAATTTTAAATTTTTTTCAGTCAGTTTAACAGCACCACTTCAGATTTATTTTCTTTGCTTTTGTCTTTGTATACTCTTTCACACATTTAGAAACAATTCCAAGTTACACAGGTTGAATATATGATTGGTTGGACACGATGATTTTGGAGGTGCTTTCCAACCTTAATGATTCTATGGTCTGATCACACTGAAGAGGAAGTAGGAAACATTTCATTTTGCAGAAAAAGTAAAGAATTATCTATATTCCACCTGAAAATCCCAGATACTGTTTGTTCAGAGATTAAGTGAGTTGACATGATGTGTGGAATTTTAGAAAGACCAGTAAAGACATTCTCTAAAGAATAATGTACATCTATGTAAAACAATCCAAGATTATATGATAGCAACCTTCAGATCATCCTCTATCCATTGATTTTTTTCAGTGTAGGAGAACAGTTTTGTTTCCCCAAAGTACACCACACTTCTCCCCCGCTTCCCTCCCCGCCCCTTACAATAACTTGTCAAGGCTAAGTATGTAAATTGTCAAGGCTTAGTATGTAAAAGAAAAATATTCTTTATTAAATCTCAATATGCTGTCAGGTTGTGATTGTATTTCCTTAATAGAGGAGGAAATTGTTCTTTCACTAGCTAATAAAAATAGAAAAGAAATTATCTAAATATGAAAACACATAGCAAGGTAATGGAAAAGTAGTTGATTTAAAGTCATCTCTGCTCAGCCATTACAAAATAATTGTAAACCTGAAGGAACAAGTTCTCTTCTTAACGTTCTCAGCTTTTCTGTCCTGTTGTTAATGTTCATCTCTCCAGCTGCTATTAAAGTCTGTACTTGTATAGCAAGCTTAGAAAGAGAATCATTAAATAAAATTATTAAGTGTGATTCTAACAGACACACATAAGCAAAAATGAAGCCTAAACAGCTCAAATAATTCAGTGATCCAAGCAACAGAAGAATGCATGGGTCACCTGACTGGCTGGGACTGCTCATCTATTTAAGAGGACAGGTGCTTTCAGAAGTTCTGTCCTACTTTCCAAAAGGTGAAGGCAGAAGAGGCAGGTGGGCTCTCAGAGTTGCTCAAATGAGCTCAGAAGCTTTCAAACAACTATCTATCCACAGGTATTCTCCTACCAGCTGTTACTAGGGCATAATGTAAATTTATTTTCTGCAGTTCTTGCAAGAAACAGAGTGTTTAAAAAACCAACATGACAGAGAACGCAAGGCTGAAGGCAGAGTCATGTGAAAGAAAATTATACGAGGAGAAAGCAAGAAAGGAACTTAGACACATTAATGTATAATGGCCAATTTAATCATTTATGTATATGTAAAGTTGCCACTTTAAAACCCCTTGATGGTCACTAAGAGCTGTGGATCTTGCAATTAATTATTAAGAATACCATACACATTAAATAGCTCTTTTGTTTTGGTCACAGCATTGTCCAAAGACATTTTAGAGACCGGGACTCTTTCCTGCTACAGAAAAATAAATCCATGAACCAAGTGACAACTCCCTGTCTAGGATGAAGAGTATATATTTCAAGTGAGAGATGAAATACAGCACAGAAATTTATTTCGGGAGGAAAAGAAGGGCAGAAGTGTCTCCTTGCCTCTCTACGGGGCCACACAGCACCACCCACAGAAAGGCATTACAGCTCTCTGTGACACAACTTGCACTTACTTTTCACATCAAGATACAGGCAGCTAAATCAAATAACTGGGGCTGCATGAGCTGACTCAGGAATTCAAAGAACATTCYGAATTGGGAAACTTGACCAGCACATCACTAATGCCCTTCTGTTGTGGGGATGCATTGGTCAGTCACACCGGTAAGAGGTAACACGCTGTCTATAAATACACCCCAATGTAAATAATAACACAATAAAAGTCTGATTGAAATCTCTGTAAAAAAATGCAGCTATAAATCTTTTGTATTTCTCCTATGGAGTTAAATTCAAAGCAACCTCAAAGTTTTTCACTGCATCTTCTTGAGCCTATTGATGTGACACTCAGTTACACAGCATGAGTTATAATAATAGACACACTAACAAGTAAAAGATAAAAAAGAGACTATTTTCATCACTGAACCAAAGCCTGTTGTTTAATAAGTGAATTTTAGCTAATAATGATAAAAAAATTGCAGTTCTATCCTCTAAAGCAGCATGTGTCAAAAATGAAGAATTTTTTTAAAGTTTTTATGACATATCCTAAGACTTCACTGCTTTGATCACAAAGTTAATAAATGCTCAGATCCTTAAAGGAAGGAATAATAAATAATAGCCATAAGAATTAGAGGTGAACTCGGAAAAGGACTTATGCCAGTAAGCATTGTACTGTACTTTTTGAAATCTTCTTTGAATATCTCTTTGAAAGTAATACCTGGAGTTTTGCCATCTTTGGATATTCTTTTCCTACACTTCAAAACATTCGATACTTGAAATACCAGAGGGAAACTAAACCAAACCAAACCAAGCCAATCTCCTTCTCCACCCCCCAAAAAAACCCAAACCCCAACACATTGAGTCATAGAATTAAGTTGGAAAAGACCTTTGAGATCAAGTAATCCAACTGTTAACTTGACACTGTCATGTCAAGCACTAAACCATGTCCCCAGCTGGTACATCTACACCTCTTTTAAATACCTCCAGATATGGTGACTCTACCACTTCTCTGGGCAACATGTTCTGATGCTTGATAAACATTTCCATGAAGAATTTTTTTTTCTTAAAATACAATCTAAACCTTCCCTGGAGCAACTGGAGGCTGTTATATAGTTTTTACACTAGAAAAACCCATACTATTATATACCTATTTTTACTAGTTTTACTCTCAGTCTTCCGGAACACATTTTGGGCGCATTTGGAAATTCTCAGTTCTTGAGAAAAGACTGGCATTCAACATCCTGTCTTTSCCAGGAGGAATGTGATATTCATGGCAGAGGGAGAGTATTCCTTCTCACTCATGGGTCTGCTTGGGGATGTTTTTACACAGCTGTTTTTGTCCAGACTTCTTTCTCCCTGCTCTCAGGGAAGATGTGACAGCAGCCCCCCAGTAATTCCAGAGGCTGTTTGCCTGGCTGGAGTTGCTGGGGTCTTCCATCCCTTTCCCTGGTGTCATTCCCTGGGCTGGAGCTCAGAAAGGCTGGGCAATGGGGAACACAGCTCAGGGCAAGGGCAGCCCAGACACCCCTGGGACCCGACACAGCCTGCCAAGAGCTACTGGAAAACCATATTTACTCAGTTGCTACACGTCTGGAAGTTGCTTAAGGCTTGTGCCTTCTTGACCTCCTCTTTTTGTCCGTTTTCACCTGCTGAAATTTAG
This sequence comes from Parotia lawesii, assembly GCA_003713295.1. NCBI lineage: Eukaryota > Metazoa > Chordata > Aves > Passeriformes > Paradisaeidae > Parotia > Parotia lawesii. The sequence goes on from RAHM01000183.1 coordinate 1,450,965, forward strand.
AAATTTAGAACTGAGCATTAGTGCTTGGGATTTCTATAATCTGTATCTCATTCTGCTGTTTCATTAGATCAAACACCCTCTGGTTCTTCACCCTCCTGTGCTAAAATGGTAAGGGCAATGCCTTTCACTGCTGCAACAGGTTTAACTAAGCTTCAGATCATCTATTCAGCTCTACAGAGCAATTAGAGCATGTCAAAATGGCTAAAAACAATATGAGTCAAAGATCCTTGCCACAATTTGAGTGATATTTACCCCATTGAATAAATGAAATGAAGGAAATAAAGAAATTGCCTCCCAGAGGCATGTTTTCAGACTTTCATTAAGGAACTTTCAGGTGTAAGATTCCCATTCCCAGGGGAATTAAAAGCTGAGCATATTTTGTATTACATTGTAAACATTTAAGATATTTTTGCAAGGCACACATTTTACATACTTGCACCTTGAAATAAAAGGTGAAAAGAGGCTACTTGCCAAAATCAAGTGGAGCTCAAAATACTGACTTCTAATAATCTAAAAAGTTTTGTAATAAAAATCAAACCAATTTATTTTTCTGATATACTTTAAATCTTCCCATCATATTTAACTAGACTGAAGGGAGTGCATAAATATTAATTCTGAAGCAAATAAACAAAAAATTAACACAAAAGCCCCAGAATACAAAAGGAAAATTGCAATGGCAATAGGACTTGCAGATAAATAATGAAATAATATTGACATGACATATGTTCATAAAAATAATTTTACTGAGTATAAAAAAGAAAGATTTAATGTCAAAAAAAAAGATCCGTTTCTGATAATAAGTGGTGTATATATTGTATTTCTAATAGTGTTTTTCTTCATTTTCTAATGTGCACTCTGGGGAGTCTTGTGATCCTGTTCTTCCAGTTTTTATTTGCATAATTAAATCCTTAACATATAATTTGTCAAGTGCCAAATTATGTTATATAAGGCTCCAAAATCCCTATTCTTCTTCCTCCTCTGACATAGTTGTTCTATTGTGCCGATACTGAATATCTAAAATATTTGCATTAAAGCACATGTTTAGACTGAACTTTAGGAGTGCCTAGCTACATCCTGAAGGAAAAACATCCTGGGATGACTTTCTCCTGCAATGGCAAAGCTGAAGGCAAATGCCGCAGGTGTTCAAGATGAAAATGAGTGCATAGGTATTGCGGTAGTTCACATTCTTGTGTGTAAATGTGTATGTGGGCTCATCATTTCCATAAATACATATTACAAGCATAGCTATCTGTCCCCAAAGGAGACTTTCTGCACTTACAGTGACCTATCACTTGGCCAGTTTCAGAATGCCAAGGAAGGTTTAGATTAGATATTAGAAAAAATTTCTTCACCAAAAGGACTGTCAAACAAAGGAACAGGCTGCCCAGATAATTGCTGGAATCATCATAACTGAAGGTATTTTAAAGATGTGTCGATGTGGCCCATGGTTAAGTGGTGGACTTGACAGTGCTGGGTTAATGGTTGGACTCAATGATCTTAAAGGTCTTTTCCAAATGAAATGATTCTATGATTTTAGGATTCTATGATTCAAAAATATCTGATCCCAACTTGTCTGTGAACTCTAGAGAGGAATTTGTTTTCCCGATTTGGTTTTCCCAAAAAGTCCGTTAACCAATCCCCTTCCATATTTTAAAAAACCCCAAAAAACCCCAAACAAATAAACAAACCAACAAAAACCCAAAAAAACAAAAACTCCACAAGCATCTATAATTCTATATTGTTATCATTATTGTTACATAACATCCCACAATGCCGTTCTTTTATTCCAGTTTTTTCTTTGTTTCTTAGTTTATTTCTTTGTTTTTCTTCTCTTGTACTATGATCTCTTTGTCACACATTTAACTAAAATTTACTTCTAAATAAGTTTATTYCCTTCATTTTTAAAGTCAGTAGCAGTCATATCGTATTAGGCCAGTAGGGAATTCCTATCAAAARTGGGAATAGGATTTTTGCAGATAATTTTGGGTTTAATAAAATAAAAATTTTAATGAGTAGTACCTGTTGTCTTCAGAAAATATCTTATTGTTGGCATTGCAAAGAAGAAAAGACTTCAAACGAAAATAGTTTTTCAAATAAATGCATTTTGTATTGCATMGGCTTCCATTGGAATTTCAATTCATTTGCCTTTATGTACTGCTTTTTCCTYGGGCTTATTTCCCAACCTGGACAACACTTTCTATAGTGTATCATTCTGATTATTCACCAAAACCTTCCTTCCAGGAGAAAATCTGAGAGCACCCTTTGGGAAATAGAATAAAATTTGAGAGTTTGGCCTGAAGAGGAATGTGAAAACAAAGCTAATCAAACTGCAATCCTCATAAGGCATAGTAGAATCTTTTATTCTTTTTTATTTTTATTACAATAATTTCATACATTGAATTTAGCAAAAATAAACAGGGCTTTCTGAGGTAAAATTAGACAAAAATAAGATTTAATTTTCTTAAAAATATGTATTTCTACTTGCCTCTAGACATTTTCTCAAGGAAGCAAATTATATTAATTTAAACAGCACAGGGAACCCTAAACCATTACTTTGTAAAGCTTAGAGAAAAGGCAGAAAAGTATCCTTTTATTCCAGATGTGGGAAAAAAAGACAGGAAAACTGAAGGATTCTTGTTGTCTCCCCGTATTTTTCCTTGGTGCATGATACACAGTGGACTTATGTCAATTACAGACATTCCCAGAGGATGACGTGAGTCTAGACAGCAAAAATCCTGCCCTGGGAGTTTCTGTGCCACTAAAGTATTTGGTGCCTCCCAGATTTTCTAATGCAGTAGGCTATCAGGTATTTAACGTAATCAAATAATTAATGTTTTGTGTGTTATGGGGGTTTGTTTGTTTGCTTGCTGAAATGTTTTCTCTTGKTGAAGAATAGAAGGAAGTTAAAAATGTCTTTTTTGGGKTTTTTTGGGGTTTTTTTTTGTTTTCTTGTTTTTGCTTGGCTTGGGSTTTTCTTGGTGAGGATGTTTAAAATTTTCTTCAAATCGAATTAAAATGTATTTTTATGTTAGTTTGCATTAAAAATATTTTTTAAAAAAAGTGAATTGTATTTATGAGAATGGTTTGAATTTGCAATGTAATCTTTCCATGAAATTCAGAATACCATGTTATAAAATCCTGCAAGTATATGGGGATTAAATTTAGTCATCCACCTTCAGTGGGTTGCTAGTGGTGACAAATGAGAAGGAAAGACCACAGCTGGATGCGGGCTGAATCGAGTTTAAATTTCCTTAACATTTTCTGTTATTGAGGCAGTAAAAACTGTTAGTATCCAAATCTACAAAAATATTTAAAAAAAAAAAAAAATTCCCAAACCAGAAACATACTATATTTGCTATATTTGTATAAATATCTTTGGATAAATATATTTGTAAACACAGGTCATTTTTTTTCATTCAGCCTGTAAATGGTRTTCCATTTTAAATAGGGACAAAACCTCTGTTTGAGGTCACCTACCATACAAATGCTATCTCATACCTTACTGATTTTTATAAATAAATAGAATTGTGCTCTAAGAGATCATGAGTCACTGTCTGGATTACTGTGTTTGATGTTCCGTTGACTTAGATTTTATTGGAGAATAGAGAAAGAAGGTAAACACAGCAATTGATGTTTCAGTAATAAAATATATCTACTTACACATATTTTCAATTAGTTTTCAGAAGTGAGGTTCCATTCCATATGAATGTATGTGTTCTGAAGCACATATGGAGTATTTAATTATGTATCTCTCAATATATTTTTCTCAAACACATTTCACAGAGCCTTTAGCAGTGCTTCACTATTTTTTTTTTTTTAAGATTGCTTTTGAGCATTGATATTTTTATCCCTCTTTGTATCAAACCAGATTCTTTTCCTCTGTGCTCTGGTTGGACTGGCAAACTGTTCAAATGATCCAAATGAGTGCAGAAGACACCAGTAAACAAATGATTGAACTGGATTTTGATATAAGATCAAACAAAATTCCAAGAAGTGTGTTTTTAAACAGTGTGTTCTGTGGTCTAAAAGCAACAATTTTTTGTTTTAAGGAAACTGAGAAACTTGCAATTATCCTTTTTTTTACAGTGAAAACAAGGATTGACATCTTTCAGAGGGAGATATCTACAGAGAAAATTCTCAAGGTATCAGAAGGAAATGACTCATGAATATATGAAATATGTATTGTGCAGTGTTGGTCAAGGGGCTTCTGATCTTAACTAAAACGTGTGCATATTATAAAACTCTTTACAGTTTSTTCACTAAATTTATAGCAATAATGCGAAATTCAAACAAAGCAATAAGCTTTAGAGAACATACTGTGTCTTCAAGATGATTATTTATTGTATGACCTCCCCCGAGCCGGCCTCAATAATAAATCTTGTTGGATTTTCTCATTAAAAGTGTGTGTGTGGGTTGTCTGGTTTTCTTATTGCTTTTGGGTTTGTGTTATTTTAATTTTGTTATTTGTAAAATTTCATATCTGAATCCAGGCATTTAAACACTGTGGAATTAGAACAGCCATTCTACTAATTTGTTTGTTTTCTCTTAATGTCACTTACTGAAGCTGCTGTGCTTGCAGTAAACATCAGACTTCTTTGAAGCTATATTTGTATTGTTTTAAGAGATTTTATTATTTCTACCATACAATGGGAATTTAATGCTATAACAGTAAGAGTAATAGTAATAATTGGATGATTTGTTTTACATTATGACTCTTGCAAGTAAAATATATCATGAAGTAATAAGAACACAATWATTTGGAATCTAATATGCCATGAGGGGGGAAAAGCTTTTTTTTCTTTAAGATCATTAAGATACTCTTATTCGTCTAGACTCCTAAATCTCCTATTCTTTATCTTATTTACATAATTTACAGATATGACTGAGATAACTGTTTGAGGAGATGTGACCTACAAATAAGAACTTTTCTGGAACTGGCTTAGAAATATCAATATATATTTTCTGTTACTACTGGAAAACTTTGCTAAGTATTATTTTGGAGGAGGGATGCTTACAAAAATAACCCAATTCTAACAACGCTTTATTGACAAAACCCCAAAATTATTTGATAACTAAAAGTTCAACATTGGACTTTTCARGATAAAAACAGTATTTCCACTTTTACGAGTTTGCTTTACAGAGGGGATACCTCAACATAAAAGATATTCCTGATCTAGTACATGTTAAATTTCAACTTTAAAAATGTTGATGTTTCTAATAATTTTTTTTTACTTAAGGTAAGTTTTAATGAGATTTTATTGCTTAAAGAACTTCAGTTCTTATCATATTTCTTAAAAACAAAATCAGAATTTCCTAAAAATTAATTATTAGCCAGGTTTTTCACAGAAATTGTAGAAAGCTTATAATAAATAGATACATTTCCTTTTAAGATCTTATCACCTTTTAATGAATATGTCCACAAATCTTTCTGAGTTTTAAAAGAAAAAATCCTGGACTGAAATTAAAAGGCAAAAATGTGAAAATGTTTTCCAGGAAAAAGTGCTTTGAAACTCTCAAGTGTTCTCAAATGTTTTATTCTTTATATACATTTTCAAATTGAAAAAGCTCTGCAAGGTGAAGATTAGATTGTTTCCTAATCTTTCTCTAACTTAAAATCTCTTGGAATTATTATATATGAATTTCACAAAGTTTAAACCATATTTCCCTTTGGAAAATTTTCTTGAAATTTTTCAACTGGTTATTAGCATTTTCACACTTCCTCTACAAGTGATTCTTAACCTACATTAGGTTTAAATTCTTTTGATACTATGCAAGAGACTGCCCGAGGACCCTTCCCCGAAGACCCTTCATCTGCTTCACGATCATCTACAGAAAGCGAGATGCTGAGCCTGGGCCTGGCCGAGGTGGAAAGCTAGCCAAGCACAACGTGCCAGAATTGGTGCACCTGCCTGAATGCAGTTTGCGGCGAGCCGTGCTGGTCCTGCTGTTGCCACATCGAGAACAGCATGGGGCATCCCGCCCGCTACCTGTTCTGTGCCATCGACTTGAGACAATGGGTCTTGTTCCCCCACCTCTTGGCTAGCCGCCCCTCGCTTCGGGAAAAGATTTCCTCACCTGTTGGCCAGCTGCCCCCCGCTTTCAAAAAGACTATAAAAAGACTCTCTAAGAAGACCCCGATGGGATCCCCCCATGGAAGACGACGGACCAAGAGGACTTCGTCTGGCCGTTGGTAGCTATAACCCCCCCTTTTTCTCTCTCTCTCTCTATCCTTTTTTTCCTTACATCTCTCTCTTTCCCTCTCTATCGCACTTACACCGCATTGGTACGCAATAAAACACACTCTGTTGATTGAAATTTACACTTCTCCCCGTTTGTGTTTCTTTTGCACTCTGAGATTCGGGTAACGAACCATCACGACTCCCGCTTGTCCCAAGCGGGTCGTGACATACTACTATATTTTTTTAAAAAAAATAGGAAACCTTTCTTACTCTTTTATGGTTTTAATTGTTCTTTTGAGTTCTCAGTTCTACACTTTATGTCCTTCCTGTCCTAAGATATACTACTTGCTTTTTTGGATTAGACAGATTATCTAATTATTAGTTTCCATTAATAATTAGGAAACTTTGAACCTCTCTTCACTGTGACAAGGCTGACAGAGCATACACAAATTACAAACTCATGATAAGTTAAGGAATATTTACTAGACTATCTTGCCTCTGCAAGACAGCCAAATGTTTGTTGGGACCAAGTTTTCTCACATCATTTCAGTAGTCCATGGCTGTCTCTTACTGTCTATATTGACGCTACTAAAAGCCATCTAAGGAGTAATAGAGTATTTGATTGTTGACATATCATAGATGATGGTTTGTGAGGCGATCTAATGCCTGACATCCTCAACCCAATCAAAACACMCATTAAAAACCATAAAACCCTTTTATTCAGTCACTTGTCACAGAGAGAATGGGCTAATGATTAGAGCACTAGTCATGAATTTAAGAAAATAGGATTCAATTAAATACGTTATCATTTGTATATGACCTTAGATAAATTGCTTGGGTTAGATTTTCAACAGTATTTGGTAGTCAATGTGGAATTCATTAACTTAACTGTCAAAAATGGAAGTGTTTAACCTAAGTAGTTGTATCAGGTCTCTTTGCAGGCAGTGAAGGAGGAAGATATGTCCCTCTAGAGGAAATGTCATCCCACTTCTCTTTTTCTGCCTCAGAGAGAACCTATATAATTAGCTTCAACTAAATGCTTTGCTCTTATAACTTTGTCCAAAAGGAGCTGATGATTTCTGTGACTAAGTTCTCCAGTGAGTGGTACATTCCCTAAACCAGCAACAACCTGAGGAAAACTGAAGTACGTGAGATGGGTCAATGCATTTGAAAGAGGTGCATGGTTGTCCTGAAAGAAAACTGTCTTCTTAACGTTCAAGTATGTGAGACACCTAAATAAAAATTAATCTAGGATGCATTTTAAAATATTCCTTACTACAGCATCAGAAGTTCAAGTCCTGTCATATAGACTGGATGTGGAGATTTTCATCTTCCAGCAAAGCATAAATATCTGCTTTGGTTTATTTTTTATGTGTTATAATTCAATGGTTAGTAAATACACATAAGAAATATTATATAGAGAAAAGCAAAAGAAACAGCTACTTAGTACAATATGTTATGAATTTAGCAGCTGCCTATTGAAATTGTCAGCTTCATTTCAAAATGCCATTTTCTGGGATCTTTAAGAATGAAACGTGTGACTGATATAAAATTCACAGTTGTTGAAGTATAGAGGCTTACAGACCAAAATACTCTAATAACCGGAATAACTGTCAGGTGTCTGCTTTCTTTTCAGTTCTGTATTTCTTATTCTTGAAAGGTATTTTAAACCAATATTTGATTTTTTCCCCAGTAATTTTATTGAAAAATTGGAGAAGAACATAAAGATAGAAATTCCCTTTACTTCTGAGATATATCAATTAGATTTTGTTTAATTGAATAGTTTTGCTGCCACAAGAGTAGCTTTTTATGAAGTGATCCATGTAAAATTGCATTATTTTTATTTTTAAACCTTTCAAATGCTTCTCTATTCCTGCTCATTGTTAGCAGTTCTTATAAGTTTCTAATACGCATTTTAAATTGCAGTTGGCAATGAGCCCTTTAAAAAAATGTACTTTTTATAGGCACATAAGGAAATACAACTTGATAAAAGTTCAGTGATTTAAGGTGGTAATCTCCTAAAAGGGATTCATAATACATAAAGTAATAACAAAGGCTAGAATTAGGTATTTCTCTGCTTTTCTGGTCTCTTAGCCTGGCTGGAACAGGACTGGTTATTTAAATTTCCAAGTTCCTCAGTGTTTTACATAATTACACATGTAGACCTGGGCCAAATGCCCGCTTTTGTAAGGCTTAACCTTAGAAATCACTGAAAATGTCTCATATGATAGGAAAAGTTTAGGACCATTTCTTTTAAATAAAAGATTGCTTCGAGTGAATTAATTCTGACAAATAAAAAGAGAGCTGGAAAGTCTAATTCAGTGGGAAATAAAAGATACATCATTTTGATATTTCTTAGCAGTATCCTTGAACAAGGAATTTATGGCACTGCAGGAGATCACACTCCAAGACTGCCTCTTGAGGAGGGGTGACTTGATTACTGACACACAGCTTAATTCAATTTTCAATGAGATCCTGAAGGGCCCAACAGAAAGAATCATGATGCTCTTGATTTTAATCAGGGTTGTAACTGGGAAGTGGCACTTTCACAAGGGAAATGGACATGGACATCAGTGGTCAGGAACAGGATGCTCTTCTGGGTTTCTCAGGAAGGACAGACACATTCAATGACTATAGTCACACAGCTGGTGTGCTGTGTCCATGGTGTTTCATGGAAAGCAAGGACAGCTGCTGCTGCTGATGCTCTCACAGAGGACTCTGAAAGTATTCAAATTGTAGCAAATGCTCTGACACAGTTTGGGGGACTGCAACAAACAAAGACAGCTAGAGGCTAATAAATATTGCTGACACTCAGTGTGGATCAACAATCCTGCTGTCACTTCTCTGGCTGCCACCTCTGTCTTTCTACTGTGGACTTGAAAACCCAAAACCAGTTGCCCATTGACTACCAAAAGTCAGAGATAGCAAAGCTCAAGAGAACAATGGAAACTCCTTTCTCCATAAGTAAGGGGCCATGGAAGTGGTGCTCAGAAAGAACATTCTTGTATCTGACACTCAGCACCAGCTCCTGTGGGATGCCTCATTTATAATGCAATGTCTTCATCAAGCTTCAAGCTGCAAATCAGGAAAATAGAGCGGGCATCACGTTGCCTGAGAAATGTCCCAGCGTGGACATGAGCAGAAACTCCAGGAAACCCAGAAGCCTGAGGCCCTCATTGTAATTGCTGAGAAGTTAATTCTCTCATCAGAGTTTTTGTTACAGAAATCAAATACTCCTTCGGATTAAATTCATGAAAATACAGACTAGGGGTTGACAAAATCCTTTCAGGCATAATGCTCAATTTTTTCCCCATTTTAGATACCAACAAATATGAACAATTTTAAATCAGAAAGGCAAATACAAATTTTGCAAGTATAACCAACTGAAGAGTTTTTTCAGCTTCCAATTCCTATTTATCACTTGCATTGCAAATGACATTGCACACTCTCAGTTCAGTACTTGACCTAGTCTAGCCAAATTTGAATATGTTTTCCCCTTAATCTTTTGCAATGCATGAATACAGGCTGACATGAATTTTAATTCATAATTTTGGAAGTTGCTCATGCTGCTGAGAAATATGAAAATAAATGCCAGCTTCTTGCAGAAACAATTTATCAGCAGCAATAAATAAAGTAATGCTTCAAGCTTTATTTGAAGTTATTGTTTGAATGCATATGATATCAATTCACTTTCTGTTTTCCAGATTTATAGGGGCATAAATCCTATATCAAATACAAAGCTTTCTTCAGGGCTCAAAGTCCAGCATCTATTTGTGTTAATACAAAAGTCTCTCTTGACTTAACTAATACCTAGTTAGGCAAAACATTAACTGCTGAGGTCATGTTCATCATTGTATACCTATGTAAATTAAGTGATTTACCTTTTTCACAGTAGAACTAAGAACAAACATCATTTCCATGGAAGTACAACCACTCTCACTTGTTGTTCCTGATGCTACTGTACATGCAGAAGCCTATCTCAGCATCAGAGTAACGTGCAACTCTAAAATCTTATGTGTCAATTGTGCACACCCCTCCACTCCAACCAATCCAAGAAATTTCTTTAGTTCAGAGGTTTTTTTGAAGCAATTTAAAAATGTAACCCAAATCAGTTTTCAGCTCTATTTATTTGACAGAAAGGCCCCAAATTCAGTTTCATTATGAAACCTATTCATAACAGAGAAAAAAATTGATACAGAAAGAATATGGAATTTAATTTTTTTCAATTATCAGAGTAAAAAAAAAAAATCTTTCTCAAACTTTTTTCATTTGCTTTAAAAATATCAGTTATTTTTAGGTTGTTCCTCCATAGTCCATGAACTGGTTTTCCCTGCAGTTATAAAGACATTTTTCATTTGCTAAAGCCTACCAACCAAGAAAATGTTCCTACAAAAAATTCTTATGAGGCTAAGGATGAACAAGTGTTCAAGCATAGGTCGAATAAGCCCAGACCATGAATTTAAATGAAAGCATTTTTTGATGCTTCTAAGCTAACCCCCTGAGATCTGCTGGACAGTCATGAGACTTTTTTTTTCTAACCAGAATAGAATATTTGAGTCCAGAGAAATAAAAGCTGAGGTCCCCTTAATTTAGTATTATGTGCCTATTTGCCTTTGTAGCAGGGAAGTTTGTATAACTCATACCCTCCAATGATTAAATAAGACAAAAGGTACTTTATTTCCTTTTAAAATCTCTCCAGAATCAAGTTTAATTTGGATTAATTGCACTTTAAATTAACAAAAGACCATTAGATGAATCCTGTCAATTTTAAGASACCTTTGACCACTTATCCAGATGTTTGCCAGAATACAGAGATTTTTAAACAGTACAAGATTACTTTGTTTCTTTTCCATTGTTCTTTTCTTCAAAGTTGGAATAAATTTTTCTTTAAAAAATTAATTTAAACTGTTATATTAATTATGCATATGTAAACAAAATGCAAGTTTTTATATGTAGACATTGCAAAGGTTTAGGCTTTATAGCACAACTTTAATCATGACTTTGAATTATCATTGAATATTTAATAGCAGCACATGGAACAAACTGTTCTTGCCAAACTGCTAAGTGTTAATCACTGCGGCCTCTAAAATTCTTAACATTGCCAACAAATATACCTAACTGGATATAACGAAGGAATAAAGAATATAGATTTGAGAACTCTTGTGTATAAGTGATGCCAGGTATGAATACCAATGAATGATATCTACTGGAGTATTGAGAAAGATTTTGATAAATATGAAAAAAAAAAAATTGTGAACAGTATGCAATCTATCATTTGTAAAATAAAGTACAGTTTCTTATCATTTAGTGCTGTAGTTGCAACTATTGCAATAGACTAAATGAGCCAGCCCTCTTAGTTGCCTACCAAAGAAGCAAGACTTTCTGAGGTCAGCAGTGTGATGAACACAGGCATTAAGCTTGACAAGAAGAATTTTTGGTGTCTCATCTATTTCATGTTGTTAATGAAGCTTAGAGGAAAAGAGTTTTCATATATTTCTGGATTCTTCCTTCTAGAATGGTACAACCACAAAACAAGGGGAATAGAGGGGCCTAAATAATGGGTCTAAAGGGGCGTGAAGAACTCAATGTGCTCTGAAAACTGTGAAAACTGTGAAAAAAGTGAAAACCGTGAAAACCATGAAAAGTAAAATGGCCTTCCTGAGGTTATCTGGTCGAATCACRAGTCATATTTTAAAAATCTCAAAGTACAGAGATCTCATTATCTCTCTGGATAATACAATACAAACACCCATGGTGACCAAGTTTTTACTTGTATTTAATTGAAATTTCTAGTAAAATTCTGAATTAATTTTCTATCATCCCATTAGACAGCATGAATATAGCAATTAGGTCATCGTTTGTCTTGAGAATGGAAAAACTCATCTATTTTAGCCTCTTCACAGATGCCATGTGCTCCAGCCCGCTAACAGTGTTTCCGATCCAAATGACTTGTTCCAGTCTGTCCACTTCTTTCTTGTAATGAGAAGCCCAAAACTGGACACAGTACTGTGTTGGCACCCCAATCCTATTGTTATATGACCTTAGTCCATCCCAGCTGCAACGCATCACCTGTTCCTCGTTCAGCTTTACAGGGTTTTCTTCAGCCCATTTCTCTATTCGGCACTGCTCACAGACTGGCTAAGTGGGCATTATGCCTCCTATATCAATATCTGAGGGACATTGCTTGTCACAAACTACCAGCTGGATGTTGTGCCAGTGACCTAACCCTTTAAACCTGATGGTCGAGTCACTTGTCCACACACCTTACTGTTCACTTATTCAGTGACTCCAATTTGGCTTTAAGAATGCTGTGGGAGACCTTGCTAATGGTCTTGATAAAATCAAGACATACATATTGGGTTTGTGTGGCCAGGTTTTGGTAGCACAGGGGCTACTGGTGCAGTTTCTCTGAGAAGCTGCCAGAAGCTTCCCCCATGTCCAGCAGAGCCAATGCCAGATGTTTCCAGGATGGACCCACTGCTGAGTCAATCAGCAATGATAGTATCACATCTGTGATAACATATTTAAGAAAAAAATTATTGGACAAAAAAAAAAATTATTGTGGCCAGAGGAGAGAGGAGTGAAAATTTGTGAGAGGAACTGCCCTGCAGACACCCAGGGCAGAAAGAGGCACAGGAGCTGCTTGAGATGCTGAAGCTGAGATTCCCCTGCAGCCCGTGGTGAGACCATGGTGAAGCAGCCGTGCCGTGCAGCACATGGAGCTCCATGGAGGAGCAGAAGTCCACCTGCAGCCTGCAGAAAAGGTGCACACCCGGTCCAGCTGCAGAAGTGAGTGTTAGAGCAGGTTTGGTGGGGGCCTAGCATCCAGCCAGGGTCAACCCACTGCAACATGTAACATCCTACTCTGTGTCCTTGCCCACAAAACCAATCATCTAAAACAGGCAACTGGAGCGTCCAGACACAATTTACTTTTGATAAATTCACCTGGCAGTACTCAGACACCTTCTTGTCCTTCCTGTGTCTGGAGATACACTGAAAAAAATGTGGCCAGCTATGAGATGTTAAGTGCTTGCAGTTATGAGCAAAGATACACATCTCTTTTACACTGTTGGTGACATGCAATTTAAAAATATTAATCTTCACCATTTTTGTGGTAGAGAGGATCAAATGATTTATCCAATATTTAACATTCAGCATGCAGAATTGATGATGGGTACTGAGGCTCAGAAAGTCAAATAATCCAATTAGCAACTCCATTCTAAATGTACAATTAAATACTACTAAATTAATCATTCTTGATCAGAATTGCTCAGAACTTCTCATCTCCTTTTGACAATACAAAATTGACAAATTGTAATAAAGTCAGCCTTTTTAATATCTTTCTATAAAGTGCTGTATCAATTTTTTTCACACCTTAAAGCAGGATAAATTGTTTTAGTGGGTTGGTTTGTGTTTTTTTAGAAACCATGCCTTGCCAGTCTTTGATGATTTATCTCTTCAATATATAATTTTAATGAAAAMATGCCACATATTTATAAGTATCTGTACGTGTCCACTTATTTAATTCTATGATAGGACATATAGGTACTGGCAATGGAGCATGGATAGCCTTTGGATAAGATCCAAGAGGCACAGATGGATTGCAACAGCACAAGCTAATTCATAAAAATAGGAAAGGAAAGAAAAGCATATGGTAATATTTTGGCTACAAAGATTTTGCAAGCATCGTGGAAACAACACTGCGTCTTATACATATCATTAAGCCTTGGTTATTACATTAATCAGACAATTTTTCAAACAATTAAAATGTATTTTGAGCGTATTTTGTTGTACTTTATTGTACCAAATAAAGCTGCCTAAAACATGTAAACAATCATGCTCTTTATTATTAACAAACCAGATTCCATCTAGAATAGTTACACAGCTATACTGTTTTACCTGGAATCCTTACAAATTATGAACTTAATACAGCCTGACTCGATCACCACATAAAATGCTTTGAAAGAAAACAATGCAGTATGCAGGGGATGGTTTTGCAGGTGCTGCTTATCCTCCTGAGCTTCATTATCTTTATTTGAAGATTTAAAAATCAGCAGCCTAAAGCAACTTGAAAAAATATTTAAATGATCTCTCTACATATATTCAGGAAACCGTCACTCTCTGCTACATATCGCGGAGCAGACTGAGATCTGTTTCCAGCACACTGAACATCTCTGTTCTGAGGGTAACCCAGGCCTCCTTCAGCCCTTCCTCCCGTCTTTGCTGAGTCTTCAGTCTTGATATAGTAACATTGTCAAATTTACCTGACATTTTTCAAGAGAATATTTCTGTTATTTTTATTTGATGGAATCACAGTTCCCTTATTTGCATTAGGTAAGTGTTAAGCATGGGAGTTACAATGTTAGAATTATAATATTACACATTTTGTAAGCTGCTTTGGCTGTTCTTGTACACAGTTATATGGTAGGAAACTTGGTCTTCAGGAACAGTGTTTTGTTCATGACTTCACGAGAGCCAGGCTTTCTGCCCTAGGGCTTTTGTCTTAATGGGTTTATTTTGCATTATTATGTCCTGAATTATTTATAACATCTCCCAATAATTGTCAAAATAATTGCTTTCAAAGTAGCTATGAGACATAGTGACTATACTATTAAATCTGAGATACTGATGCAAATGGATATTCTAAATGTAACCTCTAGTGTACATTTACCTAATTAGTAGAGAGTTGACACCAGGACTTTGCCCTTGTTCCAATCTCTTCCTGAGTATGGCATTGTCAGGTTTTTCTTCAGAATGCTCTGGGGAAGTGTCAGAGCAGCTGTAAATGCCAAATCTTTGTGAGCAAAATGAGAAAGAAAATGTTGAAAATATTGAAAATGTGTAGTGTCCTTACATCAAGAGTAACTAATAACTGTTATATCAGCTGTGTTTTTGTGAGTGTGAGACCAAGAAATAAACAGAAGAAATAATGGTTAAGTCATGAAGACACATACAGCAGAAAATTTTGACAGAATGAATCTTTCTTTTTAATCTTCTTTATTTTCTTTCTTATTTAATTTTTTTAACCACATTGATGAGAAGATTTAGTGTTGCCGACTGAAAAAGACTGTGAGGGGTTTAGGGTTTGTTTTGACAAGAAATGGAGACACTTTAAGAATTTGCTATCTATTGAAGAGAACTAAACCTGTTAATCTCTCCCGTGCCCTGCTTTATCACCTCATCTATCACTTGCATTCTCRTCTTCTACCCACAAGTTTTTTCCATTCTTGCAACTAAATCTTCCCTTTCCAAAGGAAAAGTTTCTTCATGATCTATGGCTTCTGTTGTGGTTTAACCCCAGACAGCAACTAAGCCTCACACAGCCACTCACTCACTCCTCCCCCCAGCAGATGGGGAAAAGGGAATTGGAAGGGTAAAAGTGACAAAACTTTGTGGGTTGAAATAGCAACAGTTTAATAATTTGAATAAATAAATAAATAAATCGACATATTATCACAGCATATTTGGGGCTGGGAGGGACCTCTGGAGACCACCTAGTCCAATCCCCCTACTGAAGGAGGTGGATCTAGAGCAAGTTGCCCAGGACTGTGACCAGTCAGGTTTGGAATATCTCCAGAGAAGGCTCTGGGCAGCCTGTTCTAGTGTTCTCTCAGCCTCTAAGCAAAGAAGTTTTCCTTCTATTTGGATGGAATTTCCTGTGGTTAAGTTTGTGCCTGTTGCCCCTTGTCCAGTCCCTAGGCACCACCAAAAAAAGCGTGGGCCTGTCCTCTTGACACCTGCCCTTAAGATATTTGTAGGCATTGATAAAATCCCCTCCCAGAAATTAACTATATCCCAGCTGAAACCATGACAAAGGGTCAGTTAGAGATGCCACTGGCTAAGAAAAGCTTGTTTCAGAAAAAAACTTCTATTGAAGAGGTAGAAAATAATCATTGTGTACTTTATTACCAAGGGATTTTGTTTTTCTAAGAATGAGAAGATCAGAGTGGGGAAGGAAGGGGAGGGGGAGTGCAAAAAACAGGACCAAGAAGATGAAAGAGTGAATGATTTATCTCAGTTCACTTACAGGAGAGTAATTTCTGAATTATCCTGAACCATCAAAGAAGTAGGATGTTAAAGGTATCTATCAATACTGTCAGGTCAAAAATAGGTAGGACAAGGAAGAAAAAGTCATTCCATTGTTAGAAGTGTGGTTTCTTCCACATTGTTATCTCCAAACAAAGATATTTCCATTACCCTAATTTACATTTGGCTTACTGCAATACAGTGGATGTTAGGAAAGCACCTGCATTTTTGGATATCACTACTGACATTGTTACTTGCCCACTTCAAAAAAAAAAACAAACCAAGACAAAACACCCTCTGCAAACTCTTTGACTGCACTTTAAACCAAGTAAGGGTCAAAGAAAGAGTCATTCCTCCCCTCATGAGACAGAAAATGAGAAATTATCTTCAAAGACGACTCAGAACCCTGTCCTACAGTCCTTAACTGCAGCATGAAGTAAAATTCACTGAGCACTTTAAGTGATAAAAGAGAATCTCCTAAAGCAATTCAGCACATGGATAACTTCCCCAGGTTATATATTGTTTCTTTTTGAAACTGTTGGAGAAAAATCAAGGCAAAATGCTGAATATATTTTTAGGTTTTTCTCTCTTGCTGCGGAATGTTAGAAGATTTAGTTTATCTAAAGTAAAACTAAGCTTCTAAAAGAAACTGATAGAAGGATTAAGAAGAAATCAGAATTAAATTTTAAGGTACATCAATTAAAATAAACTTATTTTTAAAGAATACATACTGTTGAGGGTAGAGCTGAAAAGCAACTGGAATACAACTATACTTCTTTATTAAGGGTTATAAAAAAAGAAAGACAAAAGACTGGCTCAGATTACAGTAAGTTTTCTACGAAAAAAAAAAGAAAAATAAAAGAAGACATCTAACATTATGCTCTGGCTGTCTGAGCTTTTATAGGCACCTTATTTCCAAGATGAAAAGTGCTATTTTTGTATTCAGGATCTATTCCTGAGTTGAGGTGAAACTCAGTATCTTCAAAAAGAAAATAAAACAAAATACAACAACAAAAACTTATCAAGCATGCAATTTTGTGGTTAAATACATCTGTATACATAYGGAATGCTTTTTTAGCACTTCTTTGTTACCTGAGATAGCCTTGCTGAAGGACCTCCTGGGTTTTTTTCAGAGCTTTATCCAAAATATAACAGAACTATAAGAAAAATCTCATGCTTTAACATCTTGAGGGAGCAATCACCAGACTGCTCCACAGGGAATAAAACATAAAAGGAGAGAAATTAAGCATGTAGGATAAAAGAATTCTCCTTAATATATCACATACTCACATGTAATATTCTTCAAGTTTAGTGAATACTCTAATGCATGCCATTAGTGAGATTTTCTGGGCAATAATGGAGACAGGCACAGCTTGGCCTAAAAGGAAAAATAGCGAAATTTGAACCAGTTGGAAAAAAACACAGATGCTTGGATTTCTCAGAGAAAATTCACATTTTACCCTGTTCTTTCAAAAAAATAGTTTAGGGGAAATGCTCAGAATGGTGGGAATTGAATAGAGCATCCAAGAAAAAAAAATACAAAATCTTATGGAAAGAAGTCCAGTACATGTCCAAAATAGTTTCTCTGCAGAGAAAATCACAGTTGCTATGAAGAACTGTAAGTAATTGTTTCTAATGAACTGAGTACCAAGGCAAGAAGCAAAGAACACCCAGTTAAACAATCAGGCAGTAATTCTAAACTACCAGCCAGAAGAACATTTTCCCCCAGGCACCACATAGGTAAACACTGAACCTATTATCATAAGATGTGAAAATTAGAAGCATAAATATGTTCAAAAAAGAAAAAGACAAATTTTTTGAGGACTGTTAAAAAAGTTTCCCTAAACCTTTTTGACCATCTTTGCTCTTTTTTATTCTCTTTCTGTGAAAACCAGAAAATATGAATTTCTACTATTTTTATTTTGATTTTTTTCTGAGATGTTTGTTGATAGAATCTTGACCCTGAGTCTTGTCAGAAAATGGAATAATTTGCAAAGAAAAAATAATTAAAACCCAACAGTATGTATTGATTTATTTTCCTGAGCCTCTGCAGTGCATACTCAGAAACAGGATAATGAGCTGGATTGATTCTTATACTCAGGAGGTACAGCTTTCCATATTATGTGTTTCAACCAGTTATCTAAGGTATTTCAGCCTTTTGATCTGAGGAATGTAACTCTTTGTTACCRTAGCTTCTGATAAAAAGTAGTTGCTTGAATGAGGCCTGCAATAACAGGCCAGACCCTTGCTTGGGTTAAGTAAATCATAATTTCCCTGCTTTCCACAGAAATATGCCAATGTAAACTGGGGATATGTAACTTCTTTGAGAAGCAAGACTCACGATAGATTTGGACATCTTAAATGCATGATTCCAGAGAAGAAAGCTGCCACTTTTTGAAGTGTTCCCCACCATTGGGGACTAGATATCATAGTGCAGAATGGGGCCTCCTGGGTTTAAACCCCACAGCGCCACAATTTTTGTGAAAAGTTTTTGAAGTGATTTGGACTCCCTTGTCTCAGAAGAAGCAATCACCATTTTGGCAAATTTCTCCAGCGACACAACTTCTGATCTATGGCTTTGTGGAGCTAAATAAATTAGCACCATCCGCAGAATTGCCCTACGTTTCTGCTGCTTCCCTGGAATGAGCCGTGTGCACCCTGCCAGGCTTCTCTCTGTGGTAAAATTCAAAGCAGTTCTGGAAACCATTCAACTGCTCATTTTATTTTATTGTATTTTAATTAATACTTTTGAAAAGTCCTTTGAGAAAAGAATCTGAAAACTTGCAGCATTGAGTTTAAAGCTGAAATTAAAGCAATGGATCAGATTGTGGGAAGTTAGAAGCTAATATTCTTAAAGTGTTTGCCACACAGCACTACAGAATTGGAAGCTCTGTACATTTATTTTGAATGTTGACATATAGTACATGGTTTTCCCCCCAGAATTATGGTTTGTTTCTGTTTAGGATAAGAATCATCTTCCATTTTCTAATACAATCAGAAAAGTACCCTACCCTACAATTTCACTTATGTAGTAACATTTACCAAAATTAGTAATCTGTTTTAAAAAAAGATTAAAAGAAGCCCCTATGTTTAAGGTTGAAATAGTCTTTTTTTGTCGATAATAAAGGTATTTGGTTAACCATATGAACATAAATTGCTCTGTCCTTTCCCCATGCAGTACACGAAACTATCATATGAATAAGGTGTGTGACCAGATATTTTAAAAATTTGATTACTTGCTACTAGTTTCCAATGGATACATTATTTAAATTCCCCCATTATCATGCATGACATTTTAGCATTTGAGTGATTTGAATCCCCATAAATTTGAATCACCGTAGGCACGTGGAACCAAACCTGTGATTTGTTCCACAGTTTTTAATGGACAGCACAGTTTGGGAAATGCTTTCCTATTCCCATGCCAGGTATTCCAGAATACAAGAGCATGGCAGCAGGGATAGCAGCAGAATAAGTAGGTCCAATAGCCCTGATATCAAGGTCAGTAAGAACAGCCATGTTTTAGTGAAGAGGCTTAAAACATGTTAGTTAGTTAGAAAAAAGAGCAAAGGCACTAAGTTTAAGTACAAAAAGAAGTTCACTGTTGTAGAAGTCTAGTAAAAGAAAAATGTGAAAAGAACACACACTTTTTTGGTTGATATTGTTTCATCAGCTTTCCTCTGTATTTAAGTTCTGACAGGTAAGTATTTTGTTTTGAAAAGGATCTCCCAACTCACCACAATTTTAATGTCTCAGATACTGCAAATGGGAAATCTATAAAGGCAGCCAAAGAGCTTTAGATGTGAGGATGTGATGCAGTTTTCTAAAGAGTACTGTTGCCACTTGCAGACACAGAAGCAAAAGAGAAATGCCTTGTGGAATTTCATTCAGAGACCCAGAGGCAGACACAGCAGCTGACCTTAGCAAAGTAATTAAAGTGGGCAGAGGACCTATGGCTGCTAAAAATCTCAAACTGAAGCTTAAAGTTTTCTCTAGTCATTTTTGTACTTTTCTTTGTTTTAAAGATCTACCGTGTCTTGTCTATTTTTGAATCATAGACTGAGAGATTATTATACTTTTTATTTCCTTTCTTCATACCCCTATAATGATTTTTCACTGTTTACTATTGTTCATTCTTACTCAATTTAATAGTTAAAGAGGAACATAATTAAGTTGTTTCAAGATTAAATACCTAAAAATTATAATAACACCACCAAATGAAAAATAAATTATTCATTTAAATTTTTAGAGCACTCAGTTATTTACAAAGATATAAATTAATGTCAGACACATTAAAATTTTATTATTTTTTAGATACATACATATTCTAAGATACTATAAATATCAGAGGCAGTAATTGAGTAAATATCAGTAATTAGGATATCCTGTTTACTCAGCCTTTTAAGGGTCATTTGTTTTCTTTTTGCTGTGTTTTGATTCTAGTAACGATTGGTGAAAAGGTAAAAGAAAGCATTTGACAAATCTTGTTGCTTATGAACACTTACAGTTCAGACTCCTCAAAACTGGGAAAATACTAAACAAATAGAAAATGAACCTCATGCACATGATTTAATTAAATACTGGGTTAGGCTTCTTACTTACATGGCTGATTTGAGAAAAAGTAAATAGAATATTCATCTCAGAAAATTATAGAGGCTTCAGAAATGTGCACTTCATTTGGCAAGAAGCTGAAGAGACAGTACCCATCATCTTTCCTCTGGGAGGGGCCAAAGGAGGGCAGGAGAGGACACCCTAGAAAACCGAAACACTGAAGCTAAGCTGATGCTTGTGTTCCAAATCCTTCCAAGACAACTCTGCTGGCAGCTGCTGACTTGCCAATCCTTATCAGTCACATGGAGGTCAGTGACCACTGGGGGCATATCCTGGCCTCCCTGCCAATCACCCTTGCGAAAACTAGACAAGATCAGAGGATGCCTTTCAAAAACAATGTAGACACAGCACACACCGAAACTGGGAAACGCTTTTTATGGAAAGATGGCATTTAAAAGAGTAATTGCACAAAATGTCATATTTGATAGACAGGGGTTCACTTTTTCACCTGCCAGAGCTTTGTCAGCAAAATAATTTCTGGATATCTCTTCAGAGAGCCAAGAGTTGTGCCAAAAATATCTGTATCCTTTAAGAAATGTCTAATCTAAATAAATTGTAAATTATTTTTCAGTTGATGGTGTTACTATATTTTTTATGATTTCATGTATTTTCAGTTTCCAAAGACCATACAACTATATCACTGGGGAAAATTTCAGAATTTCTGGTTTCCTTATATGGAAAGATGAATTTCATATTATGTCTGTTTGTCCTAACTTATCACGAAAACATTGAAAAAAACTGATGAATTTATATGCTCATTGTGAAGGAAAAAAAAAAAAAAAAGAGCTGAGAGAAAAGAAAGAGGAGAGGTGCTGCAGGTGCCAGGGCAGATTTCCCCCCACAGCCCCTGGAGAGACAAAGGTATTCCACTGCAACCCACGGAGAGGTCAATGATGCAGCCTGTGGCAGGTACAACGTTGGTGTAGGTGGATATGTCCTGAGGGAAACTGTGTCCCATGGCAAGGACTTATGCTAGAGCAGGGGAAAAGTCTGAAGAGGAAGGACAGGCAGAGAAAACCTCTTATAACCTGACGACAACCTCCTCATTCCCCATCCCCGTGCACCACTCCAGGGAAGGAGGTAGAAGAGTTGGGAATGAGGGCCTGACGTTGGTCTTGGGAAGAGGAGGGAATAATTGAAAGTTGGTTTGAGTTTTATCTTTTTTTCTCACCATCTAAATCTAATTTAACTTGCAATAAATTAAATTCATTTTCCCTAAGATGAGTCTGTTTTGCCCGCAATGAGCATTGAGAGTGATCTCCTCTTTGTCCCTGCCCACGAGCTTTTCCATCTTAATCTCTTCTCCTGCTCTTCTGAGCATGGGGAAAAAGAAGGCAGCTGGGTGGGCAGCTCCTCCTCTTCCCCTCACGAGGAAGTTGTAACTGCACTGAGGTCTCCCCTCAGTCTCTTCTGCTCCAGGCTGAACAAACCAAGTGCCCTCAGATGCTCCTCATACGGCTTCACCTCCAGACCCTTCATCATCCTCACTGCCCAAACCACAGTTCACAAGCAGAACGCAGTTCCTACTTCTGTCATTTCTTTCCTCTGTTCCCTGTATTGGTACTGCCTCCAGTTACTTTCTTTTTTTTTTCTGTTTTTTACCCCTCTGAAGGAATCATAAAGACACTTCCCTCTTCCCTTTCAAGTTGTTTTAAAAATACCTTCGATAGATTAAATAATGGGGGCTACTGGTCAATAGGTAGCAAATAGCATCTGTAATAGGAGATAAAAGCGAACTTATAGAATGCTTTTAAGATTGTAGACTTCTGTTCATGCATATAGTGTAGAAGAATTCAACGTCTTATAGGCAATAAAGCTGAGGCAGATCATTTGAAAGTTTGAACTTTTGGAAAAATAGATCAATATTCTTACCTAGTTCAGAAGTTGAATCACTTACTCATTTAAATTGATGTCTTAGAAGTCCAGTGATTTTTCAATTTGTTGCATAGTGTGCAAATATTCCATATAAATCTTAGAGATCACAGTTAATACCTTTTATTTTCATTGGAAATTGGCAGAGAAAACAAAGCTGTCTCAGTTAATCTAATTACAATGCGATTGATAAAAACAYTTCTATTTTAACACAGGATTAAGATATTTAATGTCATCAGCACACAGTAATCTGAAATCTTTAAACTGGAGGATCCAAACACCTCCTTCAGGTTTTTTTTCATGCCCTGAAATCATTAATGTTTGATTGAAATAACTGATGTTTTCTAAAATGCAAAATATTAAACCCTTATGTAATCCTAATATTTCTTTGATAATTTCTAAATATGATTTGCCCACTGATAATTTTGTGTCAGTCTTAAAAACAAAAAAAACCAAACAACCCAGTTGTTTGAATACCTCTGTATTTATTGAAAAAGCAAAATTCTCATCTACATTTCAAAGGGTTCTTAAACCTACAGGATCTAAGGGACTTGGCAGCTTTATTCTAAGCAGGAATTTGTTTTTTGGTATCACCAATGATGCTCAGGACAAAAAGTGCAAGACCTAAAGCTAAATTTCAAATTCTCAAAGCCAAGAGTCATCCAACTCAGTCTTTCATTAGTAGACATCAACAAAACAAGATTGATACAGATTTTACATGTACAACTGCCTCCTTTTCCACTGCTCCTCCCCATAATTTATGGTCTTTTTGATTTGGTTTGTCCATTTTATCATAGTGTGTTGAAAAGTATTATGAGCTGTGCTAGCAGATACAGAATCTGTTGATAATCAGGATTTTGCTGAGGTCAGATTTTATCTTTTAAATAATAGTAGGAAATTAATTATTTTTTACCAATGATGGCTGTAAAATACATATAACAAGTAAACATATTTTACCTAATTATATAGAAAATTATTACAACAATTTCTACCTAATTCGTGCAAGTTTTTCCTCCATCTATTGTCTCCTCTGATTGATGTTCATACAAACATTTTGCCGAAGACCACTGCCTAAGAGATAAACACTTCATCAACACCTGTACATTGCAATCATCAACATGGATTTAAGGTCATTACCTAACAAACAAAAATTCACAATATCAAGAGATCACCACCATTCCATTAAAATCAGTCACTTCTCAGTAAGAGAAAGAAATAACATTAAGGTTACAAATTACTCTACTGCAGGTCTAAATCTCAAATTATTTGAAACTCGTTTGAAATATTATTGAAGGAAGTACTGCCAGTACCTTTGTTCAAAACAAGGATTAATTTGGGAAAAACAGAAGGGAATGAAGCTGAAACAGCCTTATGCTGTCGCATCAGAGTTTTCTTGGGAAGTCTCTTATTTAAATACTAACAAGACCATATGGCTTCAAGATCTTAGTAGAAAGGTTTCAGGCTAAATTTAACACAGCACAGGAGACAAACTCACTAGTATTTTAGTCAGATCACATTGAAAATGTAAGAATATCATCTAAAAAACATATTGGAAGCCTGCAGGCAATTCTTGTGCATCTTCACCTACTTGTTGTCTCTGTATTCTGCTCACTGAGTGGGTTTCCTTAAAAAAAGGTTGTGAGAATTCAGTCACCATGCAATTGTCTATTTCCTTAACCTAACACTGATATTACATAAAAATCCTGATGGGCTTCTATGCCTAAGTGTTAAATAGAAGATAAGATTGGGGAAAAGAACAAAAAAAGAAAAAAAGAAAGAAGAAATGTAGAAACTTTTTAAGAAATTATGTGTTTTGCCACTTCAAATCCTATACAACTTTTAATAAGTGGCATTTTACGAATCTTTGAGTTTGAAAATGCAAGCATGTTCCAAATTTACAAAGAAAAGTCCAATAGATTGATGTACAAGTAGATTACTTAAGATAGAGACAGAGGGATTTTCTGGTAATAATATTTAAAAAGAAAAAAGGACCAAACACTCATGCTTTACAATCACAGTTTACTTACTGATGGAGTTTGAATTGTTCACAGGGAGAACATATTATAATATATGTACCACATATAGGTGTGGTCACATATATATTACAATCTCTTAAGTAGAGTTTCTGCTTTAGAGAGGCAGAGACTGAATTTGTTCTTCCTAATTCAGAGTAATATAAAAAAAATTTTCCTAAGTAATTTCAAAATGGAGTTATTGTAATTGTTACAGTACGTATATATATCTTCTATTAATACTTTTTCTTTTTACACTTGCAGAGAAAAGCTAGCATTCCACGTATTAGAATGGCAACTAGTTTGAAATTGAAAACAGCATATATTTTACTGCCCATTTTTTTGAAAGGCTCTTACAGCAACTTCAAACAAACAACCAGCTAATGCAACTGTTGATGTCAGAGAGGTGAGGAAGCATAATATTCTGATGTACTTAAATTTGAATAGGATAAATTACTCTGCAAGACTTAATAAAATCATTGTCACCCTTTGAAGTCCAGAGATTAGAGACACTAAGCTGCACAGAATCAAAGAATATTTTAGTGCCAGTTACAGTGGCAAATTCTGCTCTAAATTTCAACTATGTAGTCACTGAAGCAAGTCATATAAGAGCAGTAAGTGGTCAAATATATCATGGTACTCCTTTTGTTCCAAGATATTTCCTTCATAATCAAGCAAATGACAATTTACAATTACAAATTACGAATTAAAAAAATACAAATTACAGTTACAATTACAAATTACCTTCCACTTAAGTGATCAGATATTAAACTGAAGACTAATTGGCATTTATGAGCTCTAAGGTCTTTCTCTTGCCATGGACATACTGTAAGGGTTAATGCAGTTATTATTCCATCATTCCTTACTTTCCAATGCTTTCACCTTTGTTCCCATGACCAAACAACTTAAATTGCTACGCTCACCCACAAAACACAAAATTTTCTAATATTTACACTTTTTTATTAGCTGGGCAATGGAGTTCTGAGTTCAACTAAGGTAACTGGAAACAACAAGATCCTTGGGCCTTTATGACCAGACTGTGACACTCCTTGTCTTTGCATGCTATTCCTCTTTATACATAAAGAGTTACATATTATGTCATTGTTCTTGAATTTTGGCTACTTTTCCAAGGAGAAGTAGCAAAGACAGTAGGGCAATTTTCCTCGAGCTATGAACCATCAGCTTTCCATACACTACATTGGCTTTTCTGTCATCAAATGAAGACTGAAATGGAGTTAAATCTGCTATAGAATAATTAAAAATAAACCRCCCAACCCAGCTCAACCGAAACCAAACCATATTTAAAATTTCTGGATGGTTATTAGTTGTTATTTGCTTCTGTGGCATGTTCTTATTTGAGTACAAAGTCAAAAAAGGTAAACTGAGGGAACTATGAAATGTTGCATCTCTTGAGGTAAATGCCAGTAAAGTGCAACTCAGTGTTAATAGAATTACAAAATCATTACAAAATTACAAAACTCTCCAAGTTTTTTGGAGATCTTTGTTTAAAAAAAATAAACATAGATCATGTAATAGCTTTTAGGGTAGAATATAAGATTTATTTATCTGGCAATAAGATTTTCCTAGTAGGAATCTCAAGAGAAGATGTAGTTCATAAACTCCATTATCAAAGCCATACCAAATAAACAAAGGGAAACATTAAATCACATAAAGATAATCACTTTTAGGTTTTGTTATTACAAAGTTGATGTGCCACAGTATGTAGTAAAAAAGTTATTAAGATTTATATGTTTATTCTGTGACAAAATAAAGGTCCATTATAAGAAAGCCAGAATAAAGTAGTAATGCCTTTATGTCAGTTTTAGAAGTTACTTAATTTTTAATATCCTCATTCTGAAGTTGAACAAGAGCCCCATACAACCTATCCTTTCTGCTATACAGAGGTTCCTACATTGCTGCCCACCTGCTATTGATTTCTGAAGCATTGAGTGAGTATGGACAATACTTCCACTTATTTGCTTGGTTCTGTATTTGTTTAATTTAATATTTATTACTTTGTTAGTCCTTTGGTCTCATTATTATCTAGTGAACCCTGTGTTTCTTGAAAGCATCTTGATTTTATGACATTAAAAAATCTCCATGCATCGGTCATCCTGAAGTCTTAGTATGGGCCAAATGTACAATCTAACTCTGTAACTGCCACAGGGAGATATAAATTCCATTAATCACAAAAAAAAAAAAAAAAAAAAAAAGGTGATTTCTACATCAAACAGTATATTTATCTGTTTAATATTTTCTGGCCATAGTGGACAGAGAAAATTTAGAAGTTATAGATGTAAAAGGACAGGGAAAGGATGTGCTTTTTCTTCAAGAAATCAACCACTGTGACTTTTACTTACTATTAATAAATCAAAAAGCTTAAGGTATTTTAAAAGCACATTTCTTACTGTAGCTGAGAGGTTCTAAAACATTGTTTCTAATGTTTCTTTCAGCAAAAGAAATTGATTAACATTTGATGTAAAAATAGAGCACGGAGCAAGGGTGATCTTCTAATTATGAGATATCCATAAAATCCAGGGCAGGAAAATAACTGGGACAGAAAATATGAAGAATGTGCTATTGCCACATTATTCTGTAGAAGTATATAAAAATTAACACCCTCTTATGTGCAAATACCCCCCTTATTATGTTTTCATACAGAGGACTAAAATCCTGGGAAGAGTCTGCTTTTATTAATTCCAGGATTTTTATCTGCAACATAAGTCATTTATAACCAGCTCCTTGCGAGTTACTGTGATGTAGTTAAATTAATTAGTAGATTGGCACATTAACCAGGAGATCATTCAACATCATTGCCTTCAGCCATTTTTGTCTTCAGAATATCTGCTAAAAAATTATACAATTGAGAATATGTTTACCTTGAACACAAGCAGCTGTTCCTATTCTCTAAGAAATGCTTTAATGACAGGAAAACTAAAATATAACTAGGAGAAATGGCATTAGAACACGGAAATAAGAAATCATCCTGAGCAATATCTTTAAAAAATCTAGGATGTGACAATAAAGTTAGTAGCTAATTGTATCTTTAGTTTCTTACAGCCATTTTGTATAAAATACAATTTTACGTATTTGCATTAAGCAGTTGTTTCTTCTCGAGACCTCCAAAGCTCTTAATGGAGCTGGAAGTCATGGGCACCATCATACACTGTACAAAGCCTACATGACTGAATACTTGCCACAAAATCTTACAGCTTAGGAGCCAGAGAAAAATCCATAGATGCCAACTATCATTACCAAAAATGCCTTCRGTGTTCATTGCTCACATACTCAGGCATATTGAAGAAACTGCTGATTAGCCATGAAAATGGGCCTAAAAATTTATTATCTACCAACAAAAAATGAAGTTTTATACATTTAATGTAGCTAGGACTTAACAGKCAGTACTTAATTGTTCTGTGCCCAGATAACTTTGTCTACTGCTTATCTTATAGGTGAAATTTTAAAAGATTTCATGTTTTGCCCCCAATTGCCTTGTGAATGTGGTTTTTGGTGTTGATACCAGGAATACCAAACAAGAAGAAATATACCAAAAGACTGTTTTGGCTAGAATATTCCCCACCACAAACAGCATTTCTTTCTTAAATTTTAAGGTGTTAGACCCCAATAGGGCCCCAAAYGTTACAATGAAGATTCCTGTTGTGTATTGCTCAAAATGGATCCCTATTAGTTCTTTCTACAGCAAGGATTCTTTATTTGTCATATATATCCTACTATCCTGATTTAAACGAATTTATCATATCTTATCAAAGATATGGCCATCTAACAGATAATTCTAGACATTGTACTTAGTATAAAAGCAGTTTTTATCAGGTTCTGTGGTTTTCATGATTTTTTTTTTTCTTAAAACTCCACATATAGCAGCCATTTTTACAGATAAGATCCATATGTATATGCTCTACTTCCTTGACTGACGCATCAAGATATGACATGAGATAAATCATTGCATCAGTCTTTTCAGGACAGTGTTTTATGACTTAATGCAGTATGACATGACTATTAAGAACCAGATGCAGTGTTTCATAATACCACAAGTCAGTCTGAGGTACAAAAAAAGACAGATTACCTTCAACTATGATCAGAGAAATATTCCTTACGAATTAATTAGCCCCCAGTCTGAAAAGGTTATGAAGCAGGAACCTTTGAAGATATAATTGCATGTGCAAATGTGCAACTAAGCTGCTGCYGTGAAGTAATAAAAGGTTCCACAGCGTTTCTTTTTCTTTACAATCAATTTGAACGATGAATTCAAAAATGTTGCACATAAATAACAATTTATTTCTAACATACACACTGGCATTCACCTAATGAAACTCTGTTAATCAGAGAATCACAGAATCATTAGGTCTGGAAAACACATCCAAGATAATCGAGTCCAACATTTGACTGATCACCACCCTGTCAACCAGACTATGGCACCAAGTGCCATCTCCAGCTCTTGCTTGAACAYCTCCAGGGGTGGTGACTCCTCCGCTTCCCTAGGCACCTGAGGTGCTCAACAACATTTTCCATGATGAAATTCTTCCTGATTAAGTATTTCTGAAGAATAATGAAATTTGTAATTTTAAAATAAATATGCCAGTTCCATTCCCACTGTCCATGTTTTTTGGGTTCATAGCCTTAATACCTTAGGTGACCAGTGAATTAGAGAACAGCCTGAAGATATCTTGAAAAAAAAAATTGCCCTGTTTAATGGCAAAGTAAATGCTCTGAAAACAAAAACAAAAAGGAAAGCAAAAGGAGGAAAAGCCCCTGATTACTCCAGTTTAATTTAGGGAGGGCTGCTCTGCTGGTAGGAAGAGCTACACAAATGATGGTAAAGAAACAAAAGTGTTTGTTTCAGGTAATCATGAAAGTGATGGAAGATTTCCCTGAAAATTTTCTGTGCGGAGGCAGCCAAGCTGTAATTCACAGATAGTTCAGATGATTTACCAGCTATGTAGATTGAGGCCCAAACCAATCTTGTTCCGAGTTCAACAGCAAGGAACATGCACCAAAAAGCAAATCTGTACAAAAATGTTTGCCTTGCACAGGAGGAAGCTTTCCAGCTGACACATGTCTATGTCTGTTCAACATTTTTCCCTGTAGTGATTTCTCCAGAAAATCAAGTATTTCTAGGACCTCACTCTGTACAGGGCTTGTTTCTGTCATCAGTGATTTATAGCATAAGACACAGGTTAGGAGGATGGGCAAAATAGGAAATTAAAGAGTTGGGAGAAATGTGTTAAGATAACAGAAGGGTAAACAAGAAAAGGAAACTGCAAATAGAGTTTGGGATACAAAAAATGTTTGGTATTTTAGGTCCCCATAATTGTTATGCTGGAAAAGGGAAGTAGATGCTGCATAGAGGTTTGGAATTTTGCAGGCTAACTGAACTCCTGTTTCAATGTCGTTATCCTCTGGATATCCCCAATAAAGAAATAAAATAATAAATGTTGGGTTCCATTGGTAATTAAAATCCCTAGGAAATTGAAAGTAAAATCAAACACTTTATGATCCTAATCCAGGTAGTGATGAGAGTGTTAAATAGCTTCCCTGCAGCTCCCTTATGCCCTGCTGAGGCACACAACCTCAGCAGAGGTTGAGAYTGCACCTACTCCTACCTTCTGGCCTGACAAAATTACACTTTCAATCCCTTGAGCTATTTTCCTCTTGTCTTCCCCAAGTCCACTGAACATGAAACTGAATTTTACCTGCTCTGCTGGGGAGATTTGAGTGAGCTCTGGCTGACATCAAGCAGCAGTGGAAGTCAGTGACTGCAGTAAGTGTGTGATTTGTCTGATAATGATAATTGTCTGAGATTGCTAACTCGCAAATTTTGAAGGCATAGGGAAAGAATACTTCCATCAAAATGTGTCATGCAAAGTTCACAAACAATTGACATTGAGTGTTATCTAAATTTATTTAAAAGATTACAAAGGACACAAATTTAAATAACTCTGACCAATTATGATTGACAAAGAAAAAGAAAATCGTTTCAACATCTCTTTTCCTCCGTTTTCTGCTTTGTGTAGTACCAGACAAACCATTCATTTCTCCTCAGTGATCCTGGAAACTGCATATGCATAAAATATTTAAACAGAATGTTGTTACCTATTCTCCTTTAATACCAATTTAAAAATTGAGTAAGTTATTAACTGAGGGGTTTTTTCCAGTGCAATTGGAAAGTCCATAAAGGAATGAGACTTTGGGATTTGAAAACTGAGAGGTTATACTAACAGGCTTTCTGATCTATGTATTCTTGTCAGCCTGCATGCAAGAATGCAAGAGAGAATTAATGAAAACATGACATTAGAAAATAACCAGTGAAGATTTCTTCCAGTAGCTCAGTTAAGACCGAGAACAGCAGGAGAATAAATTTGAGAGAAACTTCACCGGCAAAGTATGAAGCTCAATGTTCAGACAAAAGCCCAGAGATAATAAGATTATTCCTGACAGGTTGATGCCAGATAACTGGAACATGGAAAATAAAATACTAAAATTCAGTGCTTTCTTTGCCTGGTATGTGCAGATCACATTTTCAAAAAAAAACCCAGCAAAACCAAACCAAAAACACCAAATCCACAACAATGTCCAAACCAAACTAACAAAACCCCCAAAAGTGTGCAAGCTTGCAGCTTATTTCTGACAATAATATGCAAAATGGTCCCAAGATAATTGAATCTACAACCCAACTGTAGAACAACATTCAAAATGCTTCTATGAGAGGATATAAAAAGGAGGTTTAAAATTCACCAATTGTCTTAACACTTCATTTTATTTGTCTATATATTAATTATAAGAGCTTTTACTTTCTCCCCTGCTTTGAAAACAGAAAACAGTGGTGTCATTTTAAAGCTATAAAATCACGCTAAGATGAGGATTCTTTGCATATCATCTTGGTTTTGACAAGTTGCTAGATTTAAATCCGACCGTCAAAATGCAATCCTGGTAAAAGCTGGAAAGAATTGGTACAATACTTGTATTGGATAAGAGTTTCCACAGCTACTGATGGCAATAGATGGGAATTTCAATGAACCAGTGCTACAAGACTTATGAGGTAATGACTACAGTAAGTGAGCCAATTTAAGCTCTCTGCTTTTGAATTCCTTTTATATGTCCCTCAACACCACACTTCCAGATTATGCTTTTAAGTGTCAGAATGCTCATACACCAGACCACTAGGGCTGATGATAAATGAAGAGAAGACTGCTCTAACCACATTTATTTTGTGGTTAGAGTGGTGTTCTTTTCATTTCCCATCAGCAGTAGTTAAAATAAGATGCTAAGTAAAGGTGTGTATGAAAGGTATCAAACAAATGACAAAGTATATAGTACTTAACAGACTGGGTTCACAAATGATGCTGCCATTGGAAGCTTGTTAACATCAGGCACACATACAAAAATATTTACATTTAAAATGGCACACTTTCCGTCTGCAGTGGAACAAGAATCTATGTAGGAAATAGATTAAACAACTGTTTCCAGTTCTGGACCCTTCACTTCAAGAAAGACATTGAGGTGTTGGAGTCGCTGCAGAGAAGGAAAACAGGGCTGGTGAAATCCTAGGAGGAGCAGCTGAGGGATCTGAGGGTGTTCATCCTGGAGAAAAGGAGGCTCAGGGGAGACCTTGTCACTCTCTCTAACAATCTGAAAGGAGAGTGGATCCAGKTGGGGGTCAGGCTCCACTACCAGGCAAACAACGATAGGACAAGAGGACACAGCTTCACTTTGCTCCAGTAGAGATTCAAGTTGGACATCAGGAGGAATTTCTTCATGGAAAGGGTTGTAAGGCATTGGAACAGGCTGCTCAGGGAGGTGGTGGAGTCACCAACCCTGGAGGTGCTCAAGAAATGACTGAATGTGGCACTTAGTGCTGTGGTTTAGTTGACATGGTGGTGATCAGTCAAAGGTTGGACTTGATCTCAGAAGTCTTAGGTTGCAACCTAAATGATTCTGTGGTCAAGGGATGCTTTCCACAGGACTTGCAAAAAAAAAGGATTTTTTAATCTGAATGCAGATGGAATTGCTCAGCCTGATGCTGACACACAAACATGAACCRGTCAGCATGTGTCAGCTGCAGAGGTGGCAACAAAAGAAGCACAACCTACATGACAAAGTTTTCACACTTATTTACTAACACAGTGACTGCAGCTATTCATCAGAGCCCTAATAAGAGAGCAGTTAACCAAAGCAGATATTTCTGAGGGAATCCAATATGAATGGAACTACACAGTAATTTTGTGTGACCATAACAATAAAACTATGAGCATTTGAACACTACACACAGACAAGGCATTTCATAGTAGTATATTATTTGTACAAAAGAAACAAATAATCAAACAAAACTCAATGAACCCTGAATATTTCACTAAGTAATTCTTTACATAGATTCAAAGAATAATTAGTTTTGTAGTTTTGGAACGGATTTCTGGAAGTCACCTCGTGCATCCTCCTGCTTGAAGTTTAACTTAAACTAACCAAAACTTAGGTTGTCTTGATCAGGGCTAATAAATTCGGAAAACTATAAACATGGATACAACCGAACACTCTCCAAACAGTCTGTTGCAGTGCTTAGTGATGCTTTTATAGGATTTTGACACCTTTAGGTTTCTCTTGCAGCCACTTGTGATAGTTGCATATCCTCTCACTGATCACCTCTAAGAAGAGTCTGATACCATCTCCTCTATCCAGCTATTAGATACTGAAAAGCTCCAAACTAAGTCCCCCCAAGCCGTCTCTTCTTCAGGCCAACAAAACATCCCGGGTCCAGCTTTAGTAACTTTGAGGAATCAAATATAGACTCTGAGCATCTCTGACAGTTCCAAAGATGTCCAACTTTGAAAGGTTTCTAAAGCATCTGCTCAAATGCCTATTCCATTCACACATAAAGTAAAGAGTGTTTTTAAATACCCTATGGAAAAAAACAAAGTTTTATAGGAAAGATCAAAACCCTGTAAATCAATACAACCTCTGAAAAGTGTAGAAAATAACAGGAATAAATTTTCACTGTTCCTGCAAAATACTTTTTCCTCTGCTTTGATATGTTCGTTGCCCAAATAGCAGACAAAACAGACATCTCTCTAAATTACAAAGAAAGAAAAATAAATCAACCCAAGTTACTTTTTAAAGAGAGTCAATTTACACCTGTCTCAGGTCTCATCTTCAAATCCTATCAGAAGTAGAAAAAAAATCACTAACTTGATTTTTCTCTTTTTTAAGTAGCAATAAAAAAGGAGTGCAATCTTCTCTATCTCTCATGTCCAAGCACGGCTAATTTCTATTCCGAAGAAYATCAGCCAAGATTTTTTTGCTCTAAAGTTCACTTATTCTTGTCTGGTTCCTAAAAAAATCCAGTAGTCTACCTGAAATATGAGATTAATAAACATAAAGTTGTTTCAAAAACCTCAGTCATGGGAAAGAAGACTTTCAGAATTACTACTGTGTTTTCAACTGGTACACGGTTCATTAAGGAAGCTTTGCTGAAGAATCCTTTATTTTGCAATAAAATTACTCCATATGATCTTAACAGTTTCCAGAACTGGGCATTATTTTGCTGTGGGTATAGGTGGCACAAGGAAAAATCCATATAGTACTAAAAAAAGAGTTTTATTCTTTCATAAAATTCCATTCTAAATATACTAACTTTCTGTAGCAAAGTTGTTGGATGTCTTAAAACAGCTGTTAAAGAAAATGAAAAAAATAGTCCTGTACCTAAAATACTGGAATATACAGTGCTGCATTAAAACCACTGCTATGATCTTAAAAATATTTCCAATGGTGACTGACTGGAGTAAGGTCAAACATATTAATGTCTGAACTAAATAAAATGGAAACCTCTAATTTATTGTGCTTTTATAGAGTAGGCCATCATAATTTAATAGGACCAATCCTATCCAAATTTTTCATGTAATGCATAAAAATCTAATTGTTTTGATGAATGTTCTCAAGGTATCCCAAGTGTTATTGATTTTGCAGGAGACTTGATGCAAGTGATTTTTCTGAGTCATGCAAAGCAGCTTAATTTATACAAGAACATTTCAGTTTCATTTGTTTAAAAATATTAGAATAAAGACAACTGCAAGAACTCAACAAGTTCTCCTGTGTTTACAAATTTAAGTGAAAGTCTAAAACTGGAAAAACTTTTCCATCTGTAATTTGGAGACATAACTAAAAAGTCAACAGCTCAGCTGAAATCAATGAAGAGAATGAAGTTGTTCAGCTGAAGTCAATCACAGCTATAAAAAAATTCTCTCAAAAGTGATAGTGAGGGGCAATAATATATCCAAATTCTATTTTGCATGTGTATTGCAAATTGTCTAAGAAAGTCACTAAGTCCCTTACAGCAATAATACTTGTGTGTTAACTAAAGGCCTAAGTCATTTTGCAGGATTGTTACCAAACACAATTATGTAGAGGACTAGACAAATGTGGATTGTAAACCCAAATGGGAGATTATATTTATGAATCATCTTGTTTGAAAAAAACAGCTTCACATTTATTTATTGATGTTCTTTTTAAGTTTTTGTTCAGTAGTTTCCTTTATTCACTTCCTAAGTAACAACTTACACATGGGTCATTTGAGATAGATATTTGTTTATGTCCTTATTCCATTAAACAAATGGTAAATATTTACCATTCTTGCTTTTCACCAGGTAATGCTTTAGATACACAAGAATTACTGTATTCTAGTCTTGGGACTTAAACACTATCTCCCTGCTGTCACTGACTATATTTAACTTACTGAGATTGTTTCAGAAAAATAATTGCTATTCCCAGGTATTAACTTCCGCTTCCAAATCCATTAACATAAAATCTCATTGCTAGTCCCAAAGTCAAACCTTTCTGGTGTCCTTACAAAAGAGTTTGTACTCTACCCTGTTACTGGATTATACTGTACTATTTAAGAGGATTACAAAACTGGTTCACATGAGCTCTCTTACATATTAGGTTCTCATCTAGATATTTTGGACCTTTTTTTTTATATTCAGCATCTGCCTCAGCTAGTCACATCTCTCTGTCAATTTCTAATCCTTCTCCAGAAGCCTTTGCTTCTGCTTTTTGTTTATTTGGTTTTTTCCTTCAGTCTACATTAAGTTTCATCTTGGCAATGACAGCTTTGTAAGGGCAAAGTTTTCTATTTTGCTATTT
The DNA here is from genome assembly GCA_003713295.1 of Parotia lawesii. NCBI lineage: Eukaryota > Metazoa > Chordata > Aves > Passeriformes > Paradisaeidae > Parotia > Parotia lawesii. The sequence goes on from RAHM01000183.1 coordinate 1,486,810, forward strand.
ATGGACCAGTTCAGGTAGCAGCCTAAGATGATGGGAAAATTAAATTTAAAAAATCCAAACCAAAGAAAAGTACAAAGGCAGCCACTGTTAAAAACTAGCAAGCAAACCAGCAAGAAATGCCACTAACCCCTTAAACTAGAAAAAGAGCATATTTGCACATAAATATAAAAGACAGGAAGTACCAACCACCCTCAGGATGCAGATCATCGCTCATTCAATTTATGGCCATATAATGCTATAGTTATGAATCTGCTTTTAATATGTCATTAGTATTCTTCCCTTATAGTTGGACTCCAATAATTTTTCTATTTAGATCTAATTATTTACATATTTTTCATGCAATTATTTCCTTAACTTGCATTATATGTAGCCCCAAATTTGCACTTCTGTTCTTCAAACTAAGAATGCGAAAATGGTTTAGCACTTCTTTTCTAATTCTCACATCTTCCGCACATGTATAAAAGTCTGTTGCTTTGATTTAAGATATTATCTCCTCTATTCTTCACAAAAAATATTCCCCCTCCAAAAAACAGAGCTTTACCATGCATGCATGCCCTTGATTTTTTTTATTTTTTTTTTCTGAAGGCACTTTCCATACAGTAATGGTAACTGTATGGTATAAATTCAGTTACGGTGCTCCTGGAAAACGCTGTTCTCTTTGTGGAGGAGAAAAGGTCATCTTTCTTCATCTTCCACTAGGAAATTAAACACATAATTTTAGAATGATAATTTTAAAAAAGCGTTGAGAAGTTGCCCTTATCTTTTGAGCTGAAATCATCACAATTATTAGTATCCACCCTAGAATTAGAATTGCTCTTCAGTCCCAATGTGAGCTTCCATTAAGTTTTTTCTATTTTGCGTATACCTGTAAGATGTTGTCTAGATAATGTTACTTGGATGTACATACAGCTTCCTCCTCAAGGCTTATTATTAAAAATATGTAAAATGTAAATCATGACAGTTTATTAAACTCCTTAGAACTTCATTATTGAAAAGCGGAGTTACTCATGAGCACTTTACATAGACATATTCAAAAATAATTAAAATTCCTCAGGAAATGGGGTAAAATGGACTTAATGGAGTCACTTGAATTTGTAAATATTCCATCATGTTGTCTTTTTGGTCAAAAGACCAAACATGATCGATATCCAAAATAACACTAGTCTRTATATTAAACTCATCAAAGTTAGAAGTTCTGTCTTCACTCAAACATTTTGTTCTTGTCTCTGCAAGTGTCTGCAAATAGAAATGTGTGCCAAGTGAGATATTTTTATTTACCACGGCACAATTTTTGACATTTCCTTTTATCAAAATCTGCGTGTGTGTGTTCGTGTGTGTTCCTGATTGATCTAAAGGAAAAAACCTTGAAAAATTAACAAGAACAACTCTCCACGATTACATACATTGATGAAAAGCCTTAATCCTAGAGTCTTGCCCAACACTAGATTTCTGAGTTTAGGAACAGAAGATTTACAAAATAAAGATAAAAACTCTGATGTTCTTTGTTAACCCTACAACACAAGATATTGCTTACAAGAAAGCATATGCTGCTCCCACCACAATGGTCATTAGAGGTTGCTATAAACTGTGTTTTATAAGCCAAAATTACTTTGTCTCTAACTTTTAGATGGAGAGCTGTAAAAATAGTACATTGCTGAGAAATAGCTGAGAAAATAGAAAAGACATAATTTCATTTTCATATTAATGAAGCAATTATAAATCTTACAATGTTTAAATTAAAAAGGAGATTTTATCTCTGTAATAGATATAAGTATAGAAGCCATAAGAAATACCATTTTAGCAAAATATGTGGCGATAAACAAACATTTGATGACGTCTATTGTATGAAATGTTAACCTTCAATACATAACCATTTAGGCTTCTCCAGAATTTTGCTAAACATAGCAAAAATTTTAAGTGCTCTTAACTTCTTCATTCCCTTAAAAAAATCAAAAATTAGAAACTAGGCCCCTTCTGTACAATAAAAGCAGTTTAAATATCCATATAAAGGATAGAAAAAATGTTTAACCGTTTCAAAATTTGTCAAAATACTGGAAAACTTAAAGAAAACACAACATTTTTTTCTTTTTTTTCTTAATAACTTTAAATAACTTTAATCCTAAACTTGAAGCTTCTGTGATATGTTGGATACATCTAGGCCCGTATGTGTTTCAGGACATAAATTATGTACCTCTTTAAACATTTGTCTCCAGATATTAACAGCTGAATTTCTTGCAAAGGTCATTTAAAAATCCAAGGGTGTTTCTGCCAGGCACAGTCTTATTAGAAAGAATCTGCACTTAAAAATTAATTATTCTAAATCATAAGATAATGTCATCTTTTTTTTTCATTAAGAGAGAAATAGCTGAAATATTTTATGACAGACTATTTCTTCCTTCTGATTTTATTAGTGGTTTTGTAATCCTTCAAAGTTTACTTTCCTGGAAATAGAATTTCGTTCATCATTTTGCATTTTTCTGAGAAGTTTTAGGTATTGACCTCTGTCCGAGAGAGACCAGGCACGATGATTCTCTAGTCTGATGTAATGTAGGAACCATAGTTTATGTTCTTGATGTTACTGATAGACATTAAAGTTTGTTAAAGGATGGGGAAAGAATACAGAAGGAAAAAAAAAAAAAGAGGATTGTGGCTGGCTTGCATGTCTAAAGCCAATAAACTAACAAAAGGACTAAATATCAGATATTCAAGGGCAAGATAATTATGACGTACTGCTTGCAGTTACAGAAAATCATAAGCAGGAAGATCGGACCAAAAGGAGGTCACTCGAATATTCCAAAATCCAAGGCTAAATTATTAGCTGTGAAACTAAACCAGAAGGGAACAAAGCAGTTTAGATTAAAAACAAGCAATTAAAAAGCCTTCCACAGAGGTTGCCTTTGTTCAAGACTTGTTTCCCTGATGAGTGTGAACAATGAAGGAACCACGGAAACCAAGCTGCAGAGTGTGGAATAACTTTAGAGCCCGTAGTGCTAGTAAGTTGCAGTCTTAAAATATAAAAATGTGATGTTAGCACCTAATATCATTCACATAACTGTGTTTGTCGATGCATAATGTTAACAGCTGCTACTTGGAAAAGAGTGAAATCACTTGCAGCTTGGAATCATAATGTATCTATAGAAACCAAACGTCCCAAGCTGTCCCAATCGCTCTTCTGGTGTTGATACAATTGCAGAACTATCAGAAAGACATGCAGAAGATTTGCCTGGATTCTCAGAATGTATTTGATGCTATGCCACAGCATATCCTATGGGGAAATTAAGTCAAAGTGGTTTGAAGAGGAATACAATTAAATGAATCAAAAGCTGTCTGTCTAACTCAGGAGAGGGTAATTATAAATAGTACTTCCATCTAGATGAGAAAATAATGTCCAGCACTGTTCCATGCAGATGCCCTTGGGGTCTTATTATATCCAATATCTTTATTCTGAAAATTTATAAATACAGGGATTAATGGCTGCGTTCACAACTACTGAGCCCCTACCCCCTCACTGGAGAATCCCTTACTATTATTAAAACCTTGACAATTACCATCTGTATCCACACTGCAGGTCCTTGGGCAATAATCCTGGAATGCCTCTCTAAGGATGCAGTGCATATGACAGGAACCTGCTGCCTCATATGCCCTGCTAGAGGCCAAGCAAGTTCTTGCCTGACCTGCACCACATTAACTCTGTGACAAAAATTGCGTTACCCATGTCATGACAACCTTGAAAAAGCACAAGGAACTTCCCTTCCTGGACTGGAAAAATTAGACAATTCATGGCATGATCCAACCAGCATCCAACCACTGTCATTATCCCTACACACCACTGTACACACCTTGCTGTCCTGCAGGTTGGCAGCTACGGGTGTATTTGCCATCCTGGGCAGAGGTGTCGGGCTGTGGTGGGTCCCAGGGCTGAGCTGGGGTCCACAGGCACCCCCTGGCCAGGTCCCTGTTGTCCAGCCTGTCTGATCCCCAGCCCTGCCACTGGGCACATCAGGGCTGTGAAGCAGCTTTCACCCCTTCCCTGGGAGAGGAAAAGAATCAGGCAGAAACATTAAAAAGAATGTTAAATGGACTACATATATAAGACACCAGTATCCTGCTCCATGTGGCAAAGAATAGAAATTCCCACCTCGAGCCTCTGGGTCCTGCTGGCAAAGACTTGAGGATGTTGCCAACACATCTTATTTTCCCACTCCCTCTTTTTTCTTGAGGAAAATTAAATCCTCCCTGCAGCTGATTCCTCTACATAAAAGTTTCACAGATGTTAAGCAAGTGGAAACACTTAAATCTTCAGTAATAAGACAAATGTTTCTCTTTGCAGATAATGTGTCATCATGACTATCAGAAGCCAGGCAATGACAATTAAATATGCATAAGAAGGACAGCAAATTCTACTGGTCCACCCTAATGACAAGATTTTTAAACTTAGCGTGGAACTTTTAAACAAGTACATACAATGGCATGCAAAATGTAACAATTTTGCAAGTTTATCTAAAAAGTAATTCTGTATTTTCTACATGTCCTGATTTATTTTTTTCCCCCCAAAGAAATTAGGCTATCCATTAAAATTCCACCTTAAATGCAAAACATGATTACAAAAGAATATTCCTTCATGGTGAATTTGCAGATTTATAAGCACTTGAAGGGTCTAGCTGTGAACTTGTCTGGAATAAAAATAACACACCTTTGCAAAATAGCTCATATATCTTTTCCAATCTGAATCTAAGCTTTGTTTCATGTTCTGCACTACTTCTCCATTCCAACTAACTTCTAACATCCAAACTGAAGTCATTCTAAGTTGCTGGAAACTGTATAAAATAGGAGATGATTCTATTGTCGACACGCATTTATCCTAAGGAAAGTATTTAAGTTCCTTTTAAAAAAGTACAGTTTATTTGATCTAATAGGGAGTTTTGGCCATACTGGGACCAGCTTTGCTTTGTCCACAATCAGGATCCAAAGGATTCTTGCTGAGGGTCTCACAACAGGGTACAAGGGAAGGATTTTTTTTCTAAAATTTTGTGTAGTGTATCTATATTTACTTTCTATATTAGGAATATTCAGTGACTGTTTTGTATACAGGCATGAAATTATGTAAATTTACATGCTCCAAGCATTAGACAAAAGATTATTATACCATTGAAATATAAATCCAGTCACTTTAATGTCTTACAGCACTATCTTCCCATTATGGATCTCTATAATACTGTATTTACATTCTACCATTGCTTCTCATTTTAATTATATCTATTCAGCTTTAGAGAAAAACAATTTCTTTTTTTTCCTTCTTTCCTTTAGGATATATTTAATTAGTTTAATTCAAACTCATGCCCTTCTGGCATCATCATTAACACAGAGTTAGTATAATTAGCATTTTAATATACAATAAACAATCCTGTACAAATTGGGGTTTTTTTACATTACTCCTTCCTTTTTAACAATAAACCTATAAACCTATTTTTCATCTATGTGCCACATTTTTTTCTCCTTTTTTTTTTTACAAAAATAACTGAGGAGAGATGAGTACACGGAAATTATAATTGAATATTCTTTCACTTATCAACTAATTTTGACCTTGCTGCCCTCAGTACTTCACAGGGTTTTACAGTGTGTTCAATAGCAGCTATCAAAGGGGTTGACTGAAGCATCTATTTGTGGTTGAGCCACTCCACGTCTCCTAAAGGACTTTGAGGAATTTGAGTTCTCAGATTACAAATTATCATCTTACTTTTAAAATTTACTCAGTTTCAAAAGACGTGATTGCAAGAAACGGGACGAACAAATATAAGTAGAGATAATGAAATTGCCATGAAATTCAGAAAAATAACATTATTACTTACATTTTATTTAAATTCATTTTTTTGTGAAAGCAGTATTTTTACTCCATAGAGTGTTGAATAGTGTGAAAACTTAGATTTTTCAAAAACATTAGTATACTGTTACACCTGTCTTTCCACCTCCAAATCTACATACTGCACATATTCAAAATGAATGCAGTACTGAATTTTTTAGCAGCCTTATGCCCTAATCCACAGATCTCACAAAAAATTTATTAAAAAATTAATAAAAAACCCTTTGAAATAAAATGAGAAGTCAGAGCAAGTATAGTTTCATCAAGTCTCTGTAAGCATAACCTTTCCAACAAGAAGTGTCTACAGAAGAAAAAAAGAAGACAAAAAATTMAAACAGAATTTCTACCTTGAAACTGTGACCCCGGTGCTGACAGATTTCAGAAGGATGTAAATGTTTTACAGTTAATATCAAGTTTTACATGGAAGCTCAAAGCCTTAAAAATGACAGCAAATTTTACAGGTGAATTGCCACCAAAATTATGTCACTTAAATAGGACAATCTAATTTTCAGGATGAGCTGTGACCTTTCATAAATGAGTTAAGTGGGAAGTCCAGTTCCCAGCAGATAAGCAATCAAGGAAAAAAAAAAAAAAAGACCACCAGAGCTATAAATACACTGCTCATATCTTTTGTTGAGTGAATATATTAGAAAATAGAAAGTATATTGGAGAGTTTGTGGCAATCTATATTTCAGAAGCTTAAACCACCATTTTATGTGTCTAGATGATTCTATATTTCTTTTTTTTTTGTTTTGATGCTTTTTTGTTGGGTTCTTTTAAGGTTTTTTTTTTATATATGTGTTTTTTCATGAAGGGGGAAGTTGAAGGAATCTCTTTCAGGACACGTTAATTTTTTTTGTTCTACTATGCTTTTCCTCCACTTTTTTTTTTGTGTTTTCTGCAAATTTGTCTTTGACATGCACAGTTCTGTGAATGCACACAATGATTTTATAACAATTAAGTTTCTTGAACTTTAGAATACAAGGCCATACCATTATGTCCTCGTAATTCAGTTTGTGGAACAGCTGTAATTCCATAATTTAATCCATTTCTATTAATTCTATCTGATGATAGTTTCAGTTATGGTATATTGACAGTAAGTCATGGATGTTTATAACAGAGGCTTCCCTATGCTTATTAGTTATGAAGAAAAATCAGCTTACTCACAGTATCCATTTGAAAGGTGAAAACCATCCCAATATATGAAAATCTATCCTTAAGCAAGAAATGATTTGACATAGCTCCACCATCTGTTAGCCAGAGACACCCTTACTGTTTTCAAAATATTAATTCTTTTTCTTATATGCATCTACTTATTCATATATGTTTCACACTTTAGCAATTAAATAAATTTTAAAAACAGAAGCTTTAATATTTTTTTATTATACTGATAATTTGTGAAATTATCTGTAAGTCTTTTCAAGATATATATTTAGAAGTTTTTGTGACTTACAAGGTTTCAGCTACTGACTTATAGAACTAAGACKTCTGCAGTTTAGTGCCTATTTTCCAGGTCAACATTGATTAAGTTCCACTTAACTAAAGAATCATAGAAATTATTTGTGTTGGAAGGGATGTTAAAGATCATTTAGTTCCAACTCTTGTGTTGTGGGCAAAGATTCAGTTTTCTAATAACCTGAAACACCCTACCCAAATAACTCTGAAGGGTGAAAAAAGAAAAAGAATTATCCAAAGAAAAAAACCACCAAGATTCTACTGCTTTCCTTTAGTCATCAGGATGAATTATGTGAAAATGAAGCTGGGAAGGAAGGACATGAACTTAAAAAAAAGACAGTATATATTGTTCCATCCCTTTTATAAAGGGAAGAGGAGATCTTCAGTTTGTAAAGAAATACACTTGTATTCTGAACACGCTTTGGTCAATCTGATTGAAAAAAAAGTCTGATAACACCCAGAGAAGATGCAGTAGAAGGAAAAGTATAATAAAAAGCTTGCCATACATGCATATGGATTTGAGGCACAATAAAAACCCTAAGGTCCTGAGAATATTTCAGTGTGTAGGATCATAAAAAAGGGTTTATCCATCAAATTTTCACGGGTATTTTAAATTTATTTGTTGGACAGAGAAGATGATAATCCTAAAGAAAAAATAACCAAAACAATATAAAAAACCAGAGTAAAATATGTGGTGATAACATTGACTCTAGGAGAAAAACAGTCATTACTAATTTTTTGTTTATTTTGTCTAATATACAGGAGAAATTCTCTGGTGTAGTAGAATTGCACATTCACATACAAAATATGGGCTAACAGATTTAAGTTTTGTTGTTTTATTTCAAAATATGTTCACTACTTTCCAGAGCTGATCTTTTCAAATAATTTCAGTGGATTGTGTCTACAAGAGACTTTTTTTCCTCTGGGCTAATGCATAAAGAAAAAAGGCTGCTATTATTTTGACCTAAAAATATGATATGTCTTTTCCTTATGACAGAAGATATTTTGGTAGGAAATAAGCAGAAAGATAGTGAAATTCTGATAATATAAAATAAGAGTTGTGTTCATCCTCATCAATGCACAATTTCAGAATTTATCTATCAGCTGACTTGACGTTGAAACAATTATTTTATTTTCATTTCACTCTCATTTTGTACCAAACCTTCTGAATTAAAAACAAACAAACAAAACCAAAAACAAACAAACAAACAAACAAACCCCAAACCCCCAAACCTAACATCTAAGAAAATCTGACATCAGGTTAGGGATAAGAAATATGATTAAGATCTTTACTCCAAAGCAGGTCTGAAGATTGTTTTAAAGATCACATCAATAACTAAACAAAAGAAGCTTTGCAATGGTGATAGGTAACTAATTCTTTATTTTGGAAGTAGACCAGAAAGCAGGGTTTGTGCATTAGATAATAAATGTTTTATTTGAAAAGTCCAAAGTACAGGTCTGAATAAAAATATTGAACATTTTGTTAAAACATATTTCTGCCATGGCTAATAAAAATAATTGCCCTTTCTTAAAAAAAAGAAAGAATAGAGGGGAAAAATATATTTTCAGAATTGCATAAAATATGGTGGTCCAAATTCCCTTGCTATTCTATTCAGCGATTTCTAAAAAAAAAACAAAAAACCCCACAATTTTACCCTGAAGAAGGAATCAGAAGCTGGTGTTGCTTGACATCATACCTCAGCTTTTAGAATCAGGTTTCCTTCACCTGTTTTCTTGTTAGAACAAACCAAAGGCTTACTTGTATTGTAGATGTCTGGTTTGCTTTTTTCCCAAGGTTTGGCATCTTGACCCATAGTTTAACAAGAATATTGTGATGGCACAGACCAATACTGAGAAAAGAAAAAAGAAAAGAAAAGAAAAGAAAAGAAAAGAAAAGAAAAGAAAAGAAAAGAAAAGAAAAGAAAAGAAAAGAAAAGAAAAGAAAAG
>RAHM01000183.1:1496210-1568689 GCA_003713295.1 Parotia lawesii
AAGAAAGAAAGAAAGAAAGAAAGAAAGAAAGAAAGAAAGAAAGAAAGAAAGAAAGAAAGAAAGAAGGAAAGAAAGAAAGAAAGACATCATCTGCAGCCCAGGCCGGCACAGGGATAGGACAAACATGGATTCGTTCTGCAGCAGCACTGATTTAAAGTGATGAGTTTTATCTGTGAACCTCAGCTCAAGTACTGGGGCTATCAAAGGGAGAGAAAAGAAGAGGAATGTGGGACCAGAAGCAAACTTTCAGTACTTCTGCCTATTTTAAACCTTCACTACTCAATAAAGAGAAATGTGTACCTTTATTTCAAAGGACAGGAAAAGATTTATTTTTCTGAGAGTCCTGTTCACCCAGGCATCCTTTCTTTTGTTCATATAAAAATCCAGGAATCCTCTTCTGAACTAAACATTTCCATTTTCTCCTAGGGTCTTGTGCAAAATGCAGCACCCCTGAATTCTCTGGGATACACTATTTTTTAATGGAACTGTGTCATGAGCAATCTAAGTGAGCCATTCTCCTTCCTTACAGTCGTTTTCCTTCTTTTTCTCCGCTCCTATCAGATTTCCTTCTACATTCAAAATGCAGCACTGAAAACACAAAGGTTGAAAGGTTAAAAACTTGTCAAATTTGTTGTTAGTAATCAACATTACATACAATTAAAATATACATATATATATTTATGTTTAACCCCAACCAAAAAAAAAAAGGCATCAAAGAGTAACACAAGCAACACCTTGCCTTATAGTACAGCACTAAGAAAAGTTCTTCACTTTTCACACTTTATCGCCTCCTCAATCCCATCTTATTTAAGAAATCAACTGCTGAATACACACTGAGGAGTTTTATTCCTCCCTCTTCACCGCTCCTATCAGCTGAGAATATTATTGAAAATTGCCCATGTGTGGATGCCCTGGCCAGCAGATTACAGACTCTTACAACAAGGTATCACTACTCCTGTCCTAATTCACTTTGCATAAAGGAGTTAATGGCTCACTGAACCAGAAAGGACAAACAGATTACAAAAGAAATCAATCTAATCAGCTAGAAAGGAGACCTTGGTTCCAGTTTAAGTTTTGAAGGCCGTCATAAAACTTCAGTGAATAATATGAGCACAGAAAGAGTCCTTAAGGATATGTCTACAAGAAACCGTGGTGGTAGGAACTGCAACAATATTTTAAAAGAGTAATCTTAATAATATTAATTATCAATATTTCTAATTAAAATACTATTTTCTATGTTTTTAATTTTGTTCCTATTTTATCACAAAGCCCAGAGAGAAACCTGATTTATTTGTTCTTGGTTCTAGCCATGAACATGGTTGGTTTTTGCATAAGATTTGTAAGAAATTCAAAAAATTGGCTGCTGACAATGTGAGAGGTTTAAAAAACCCTAAGCCCTTGCAATCGTCAATTATTAATTATATACAGGTTGAAATAGTCCCTAATAAGAAGGAATGTAAAAATTATTATGATTTGTTTCTTGGGTAAGATTAGCAAAACTGACAGGTGGACAACTGTAACTTTAACGTTGCTGACTTAAGGTATCCATTTCTTAAAATTCAGATTTGCGGAAATCTCAAAAAAAGAGAAAACTTATTTAAGGACACCTATGTGTGTAAAATCTACATGAAAGACATTCAGCCAAAACCTAATGTATGAAAAGTTACCTGCATATTTTAAAGTATCTTCACTTACTTATTTAAACCTATTTCCTTTTACAATCATGGTAGTTTATTTAGAGTTTAGCAATATTTGACATCACTGGTGTCTGCACTGGTTCTTCAGACCACAGCACAGCAATACCGATCACTGGTGTGGGCTTCAAACTTTAAAAATTCTATGTGATGTCTATAATATAATAACCAGTGATACGTACATTTACATGAAGACTTAATATTACTGCATGAAAATAAAGTCAGTTATATTGTAGAAGAATTAAATTTCTATATTTTTTAATATAATATGTAATAGAGTTACTCTTTATGTTGGCATGTTAAGATGCATAAGATTTTTATATAGTTGGATTATAAAGTGTCTAAACCTGAAATTTTTTAACTGTTACATTACTATATCTTAACCACATACATATTTATCTTTTAAAAGGGAAAACTACTCTCACAGCTGATGTTTACATCTCCTTTTAAATGCCTTTTCATTTATGTACTGTCTGCAGACTCCCTCAATATTCCAATTTTCAGTGTCAGAACATTAAATTTTTCTTTTCCTGAAGTCAGCTGATATAAAAATAAGAAAAAAAATTAAATTCTCAGGTTTCTCTTCTCAGTGTAGAAAGCAGAACAATTATTTCGGTATGAAATCCTCTTAACTGGATTCTTTGGCATTATTTAACCCACATATAAAGGCACTGCAGAATACTGTTGATAGCTTGTGAAGAGCAGATCCCAGCTAATTTTTGCAAGTGAACAACACTGAAGAACAACCATTTCCATTGTTTAAAAAAAATATTTTTCTTGGAAATAAGACCAGCTAACCTTACAGGAAAATAAAGGCATTATTGCATCAGGGAGGTTTAAATTGGATATTAGGGGAAAAATTATCACTGAAAGAGAGGTCAGGCATTGGAACAGTCAAGCCAGAGAAGCAGTGGAATCACCATCCCTGGAAGTGTTCAAGAAATAGGGATGTGGTACTGAGGGATGTGGTTCAGTGGTGAATGTGGCAGTGCTGGGTGCAGGGCTGGACTCGATCTTAGAGGTCTTTCCCAACCTTAACAATTCTATGATTCGATAATTATTCAGACTAATAAAAAAGTTTTCACTGAATTTGGAAACTTCTGTAAATACTCTTTACTTTCAAAGTCTCTTGAACACTGTGAAAAGCAATCTAATACTGTATCCTACAAAAATTATTTGTTTTGTAGCATGAATTCAGCCACAAAGAGCTGTTTTCAGTTTAGTGTCACCTAGTTGAATAAAAGCAAAAGCAGTGAATATTTTCATTTTTAAAAGCATCTTTTCTGTATTCTGAAAATTCTAACCTTCATTTACAAATGATGTTCTAATTAGTTTTTGCATCAGATACTCACTGAGACATGAAGTCATATGGTCTTTTGCTCTTCTAACCCAACCCTTTTCCACTCAAACTGGATGCTTTAAAAAGAGAAAACATTTTTAATGGATTTTATATTTTTGAAATAAAGTAACACATAAAACAAAACAAATAAAAAAGTCAGTGCTCTACATGATGCTAATTAGGCCACCCTATGCACTTGCAGGTAATCTGGTTATTAGTGTTATTCCTTTCTAGTGAATTCTAACTGCTAATACTGAATTTCATGATAAATATATAAGTTAATGAAGAGGCTAAAATAAGAGCTGTGAAGAATGAACTGGAAAAAGAACAATATAATATTTACTATAATCTTGAATTCTCACAGAAGACTTTCACTGTTGGTACTGGCCCTATTCACTGTGTCTTATTAACATGTCTTCAAGTAAACTGAGAAAACTGGTTCATTGCAGGTGGACAGGCTATCAGATGTTAATAATACAGAGTTCATTTCATGGCATTGATAAGAATTCAAATATCCCTTCTGAAGTGATGATAGAGTATATTATATTTTTTTATTGTTGCTTATCATTACAAAGCTGCACATTTATACCTTATCTTTACTTGACCGTAAAAGCTGAGCCTCAAGGCTTTTTAGCTACATCTATTTTTTGGTTGTGGCATTCTGAATTCCAATCATATAAACTTTCAATATAATTTATTCTAATTAATCTTAGCAAATAGCAGTTATCTCTAATAGCCATAAAAGCATCTGTTTTAATCATAATCCAAATAAAAACACCAGACGATAACAAAGAGGAGCAACATATAAGTAACAAGCACGTAAGTAACTTTACGAATAGCAAAACCTGACTTGGTTATGGATTGTATCCATAATTGCCCTATGTCAGTCTCAGACTAGCACTGTGAAGGTAAATTGTTCCCAGCAAAGCCACGGCCATGTACCTTTTAACCTCCTGCTTCCATGGGTATTAATTCACATTTGTGTCTGCTCTTTCTTTTGTTCCTACACTTAATGTATTCTCAATAAAACAMAGAATCACGGAATGGGTCAGGTTGGGAGGGATCACATCTGGTCCAACCTCCTTCAAGCATCCACCTGCTCCAACGTGGGTCACCTCCGGAGGCTGCAGGTGGATCTCTGCACCCCTGTGGACCTTCATGCTCTGCAGGGGCACAGCTGCCTCTCCATGGACTGCACCACAGGCTGCCAGGGAATCTCTGCCCCGGCACTCCTCTTCCTCCTTCACCCCCGACCTTGGTGTCTGCAGGGCTGTCGCTCTCACAGATTCTCTGCTATTCTCTGGGCTCAATTAGTTCTGCACAAGAATTTTTTTTTTCTACCTCTTAAATAGAGGAAGTGTTCAAGATACAGTTTTCTACAATCAAGTAATATCATAATGAGGTRTACTTTTAAAGTATCTCTGTAGTAAACTTTTAAAAATATTAGAACAAACCCAACAAATGCTTATAATGGGAAATTCCAAACCAATTCAGGTTCAAGAAAAATTTTAATCTTTCAACCTTCCAAGTGGCATAAAAATGTTTATTGTCTTCTTAGGAAATTTCAGAAGATTATTTCATTAACGCCTGCAGATCCTCAAAAAGACAAAACACTGAGTGAATACTAACCATTTCACTGAATAACATGTATGCTGGATGACACTTTCATTCCCCTATGCAAAACTTCTCTTTCAGTTACAGGTTCACCATAAGTGGAAGAATTTTTCTGGTTAAGAATGTAGAATTCAAACTTTCAGCTGAGTTAAAAATCATTGAGAAGTTTCAGGAAGCAAAGTTTGCAGAGGAAGAACATCTAGATATGAAAATATCTTCCTCAAGCAAACAACACTGTCTGTTAAAGACGATGCTGCTGTTATGTTTATTTAATCTATTGCTCAAAACTCAGTTTACATTATTCCTCAGATTAAGAGGCTATGAAATGTAATTTCTTGCCTATGTAAATGAGCATAGGGTATTCTAGGAATATTTTTAGGGTTTAGACAACTGTGGTCCAAACATTCGAAAACTAATCATTGCTCAGAGAAGACACAGGTAGATTTGATCCAAATCAGAGAAAAATAAAACAGTTTTGGTCAATTAAAATTTAATAATTCTTATTACCTTGCACAGAAAAAAAAAAGTCAGTTCTGACCTTGTAAAGGAAGTATTACTGTAGAGTGATATAGACTCTCAGCTTATTTTAAAGGGCATATCTGGTTCCACATCAGGTTCTCATCTGGACTCTGTCTGTCAGCTTTGCATCTGTGATTAAACATTCAGACTAGTTGAGAGTGTCTTAAACATAAGGCTGGATTGTCAATCTCTCTTTGGTTTACGAAATATTTAAATATTTCAGGTGTGTTAAGCAAACAGCCAGAGTGAAACTCCTTCAGAGTATTCTTATTCTTGAGCTCTTTTCTTCCATGGGGAGGTTATCAGAATCAACTCTGATCACATAATTGGTCCCTCCTCTTAAACCCTGGCTAAAAGTCTTTTCTCTATCAAAAGTAGATGGAGATCTTAGCTGTCATTCTCTGATAATGTTATATAAAATAGAGGACTCATGTTTGCCAAGCAAGAGGAAGTATCCCTTAGCCATCTTGCTCCCAGGGGGAGGATCAAGGACTGCCAGATCAAAGGAAACATCTTTTTAAACATGTTGTAATGGAGAGAAACATCTGCCCTTTCTTACCTTTGTCTTTATTGTACAGAGAACCCTACTAAAAGCAAGATTCCCACATATTTCTTAATAAAGCATCATTTCTAGCTGAATGACAGAAAAAAAATATTAGAGTTTAAATGAGGGGGATAAAATAATGTCAAGTTTTCCCCAGAGTTATAACCTTTGTCTCTTTCAYGCTTTTGAAGTCATTGCTGAATACAATCTAAGTGATGAATTAGAGAGTTTCATTTTTATTTAAAGTCACATGATGGGCTTCTACTTGAAAATGTAGATGGATTATTGAAATCATGGAGAATGAATCCTTATCCTTCCATCTTAGCAAAAGGGGTTGTTAAAAAAATGACTGTACTCAAACAGCACAGAACTGTATTTTTGCCCCCTCCATACTGCCTTTATGACTTTAATAAGAGAAGTTGTTACAGTGGAAGACACTATCTCCTATGAGGACAGTCTCTCCTGTGAAAAATTTGAGAAAAAATTGAGTCTCTCCTATGAAAAAATTGAGAAAATTGAGAATGTTCAGCCTGGAGAAAAGAGGACTCCAGAAGGACTTTATTGCAGGCTTTCAATACTTAAAAGGGACTTATATGAAAGATGAGGACAAATATTTGTAGCTATAGAACAACAGGTAATGATTTTAAACTAAAATATGGTAAATCCACAGTAGCTATAAGGAAGAATTTTTCACAGTGAAGGTGGTCAAACATTTGAATAGGTTGTCCCAGGTGTCATTTAAATGTCCCCTCCAA
Source organism: Parotia lawesii (assembly GCA_003713295.1). NCBI lineage: Eukaryota > Metazoa > Chordata > Aves > Passeriformes > Paradisaeidae > Parotia > Parotia lawesii. Next base: position 1,502,676 of record RAHM01000183.1, read on the forward strand.
CTCCAACTATTCTATCATACTAAGGTTATCATAAAACCTTATTGGAAAGATGGGGTTTTTCACCTGGAATATAAAATCAATGCACCATTCCTAAAAAGGCAAATGATTCAGGACATGTTAACAGTAAGCTGGGGGTGGTCTGGGGGTGTTTTTTTGGGAAACTGAAGACACTTACATTTCAGTGCCAGGTTTCTTTTGAGGGATGCACCAACATTCAACATTCCTGTGCCTCTTCATCACAGGTTATTGATGATTTAGTGTCACCCACCCATCTGTGCACAGGCAGCCCTCCCCACAGCTCTGCAGCAGGAATTCATTGCCTCCTAGATCACTGCTTCTCTTTCTGTAGGCCATTAACTCCAAGCAGCATGCTTCAGTGAGCAGTGTATTCCTTCCTAATTACTTCAGTCAGCTCGTGAATGAAAACACACACCTTCTTGTTGAGACAAGGCCTGCAGGATTTTTATCTCCTTAGAATACCTTCTAAAATCTGCTTCTCACTTTGGCCACTTTCATCATCAGTAATTTGAAGGCCTAAAGAACTAAAATATTTATTTGCTTAAATCTTGATGACAGATGAGCATCTCTTTGATGGACAGATCAAAAGATCTTCAGAAAACACTCATCAGTTTACTTAATTTTAGCCTGAATCAAATTTAGCTGCTATAGCTATTTAATAACTGAGTATGGGAGCAGAAGCATAATTTATAATGTCAGGAAATAAAATAAGTATAGTTACTTTAGAAGTGCAAATTTAATGCTATCCCATAAATCAGCAGACTATAGCAGAATAGTTAGTTTTATAGAAGTTTGAGCTACTTTAGCAAAGCATTTGGTACTGTTTCCCAGCCATCTTTTAGTCAAACTCACAAGATAAGGACTGGATTGATAGTCTGGGAGCTGAGTAGGAAGTTGGGCAACGTTGTACTCAGAGAGTGATGATCAGTGGGTTTGCTCAGGCTGGCAACATGCCACAAATGTGATCCTTCAGGGATCAATACTGGGCCCCATGTCATTTAACATCTTCGTAATTCATTAGCATGATGGGACTGAAAATATTCTCACCAAGTTGGCTGGTGACATTGAACTGAGGGATAAGGTGGACATTTCAGAAGAGAAAGATATCTTACCGGGAGAACCGGGCAGGTTGGAAGAGTGAGCTAGCAAGAACAGAATGAAGTTTAACAACTGAGAAAAGGGCTACCTGGGGCTCCTGGTGGACAAAAAGCTGCAGATGAGTCAGCAGTGCAGCACTGCAGCAACAAAGGTGGAACATGTCCCAGGCTGCATCCTCAAGGGCATTGCCAGCTGAGATAGAGATGGGATCATCCCACTCCACTCAGCACCTTTCAGGTCACATGTGGAGAGCTATGTCCACTTCCTGCCCCTACAACTCAAAGCAGACAAGGACAGGCTAGAGTTGATCCAAAGGAGAGCCAAGAAGATGGTCAAAGAGCTGGAGAACTTACCTATGTGTAAAGACTTAAGACATTAAGTATTTTGTCACAGAATTCCAAGAGTGRTTTCAAAGAGGGTGAAGGCTCTCTCTTCAAGGAATCACGTGAGAGAAAATAAGGGACAAGCAGTCCAGACTGCACCATGAGAGCTTTCATCCTGATATAAGATTTTTTTGCAGTAAGAAGAGTCAATCACTGGAAAAAGTTCTCTAAAGATGTGATAAAGTCCCCATCACTGGAGGTTTTCAAGATGTGACTTGACAGGATGCTAGATAATTTCACCTAAATTCTCCTTTTCATGAGAAATTGGCCTTAGATATCTTGTTTCCATACTTATTTAGTTTATTCAGTTTGCCTGAGATTCCCAATGATTGAAAATGTCATTGCTTTAGATCATCATCTCGGCAATCAGTGCAGGTATATAATGTAAGAAAGAAATTTCCCTACTTATTAGTGAGAGAATTTTTTCTTCTGTTCTCTGTGATGTTTTATTCTGTGAAAGACATTTTCAATATTGTTGCATATTTCATTGCATTCATTTGACACAAATTGGACAAGAAAAAAGTGTTTTTTATTTTTATAAGACAGGTTTCTAAAATCTTTTGTACATGCCAGATGTAGAGATTTCAAACTAGTTTGGAGGTTTCTCTGAAGAAATAGAAGTAAGGAAGTAATTTTCTATGAAGACTTAAGGGTTCAGGAAATCACAAACTGTATGTGCTAGTCTGGAACTACAATTAAAACAAGTATCAATTTTAACAGGAATATTGAGTCATGAGGATGAAACCAACTCCTCAAGTGCATTTTAAATCAAAACAGCCAGTTCGGGGCAGTGTCCAGCAGTTGTGAAGATAGTATTTACAATTTATTTTGAAGAAAAAAGTCAGTGGAAAATTAAAAGAAGTTCCCGTGCAAAAGATTTCAAAATACTTGTTGTTTTGCAAGGTTTAAGGTTAGATGATTTCCTCAAGGTCAGAAAATGTAAGCTAGATATACAATGAAAAGTGAAAAGAATGAGGATCACATCTTAACCTAGAGTATCTATCCAATGCCTATTTAATGTTTACACTCATACAGTGCAAAGTTAAAGATAGCGTATTTCTGTGGTAAGATTATCATTATTTCACATACTTGCAGAAAGACCTCATGGAAATCCCATGTGACAAGAAGACAGATATCCTGTTTTCCAAAATTCAGCCTTGCATTAGTCACTCACCACTTCTGAGAACACCAAGGACTAATTAGTCTTCCTTGATTTCTCATCCGCCAATGGAGCATGTACAACCAGATCCATCCAAGGGGAGAGTCATCCTTTTCCTCTCTTCTGGCTCTTCCAGTACTTAAAAATATTGTTACAAGTCATTGGTCAGTAGAATAAAACATGCTGGTCCTGGAAACAGCATTAGGATTTTTAATTTTCAATAAACATGTTTCTAAAAAGCGACTGCATGCGTGGTTTTTTGCATGATTTGGGAGATTTTTATTTTAGTATTAGTTCACAGTTATCCACAATTGTTTTAAATTGGTTTCAATTTGACTTAGGAATAACATCCCAAAACATACAAACAAACAAACTGCAACTAAAAGTTGCACACATATATTATACAAATTGAGTAAGCGAAAATATTTTTGACACTTGTTTAAAATTTATTTTAGCCACCAACATGCTTTCAGGATTTTTTCCACTAGTCAATGTTATTTATCAGTGAACCATAGCACCATAAAATGTTGTTTAGGACATTGGTAATCTCTGTGTGAATGTAGCTCAACATGAAAAGTGGGACTGTGACTTGTACTGGATGGGTCATGTTTGTATTTTACCTGCCAAGTACTGAAAACCTCCAGAGATGGAAGAGTCATGACTTCTGTGGGAAACCTATTCAGCACTTCACTGCACTTCTGATGACAAGATTTTTTCTGTATTTGAGTTTCCAAGACACCTCTCATACTACRTCTGAGTTTGTTGCTACTGAGAAGAGCTTGGCTCCACCATCTTTGAAATTTCCCTTCAAAGGAATTTAAGGCTGTTTGTCAGAGGAAAACATCCAAATCCCTTCATTTCTTCTCAAGGCTGGTGTGTTCTAGGCCCCTGACCATCCTGTAGCCCCTCACTGGATCCTTTTGAAGAAGATGTGGCCAACTGCAGCATCCCCAGTGCAGCCTCACCAGGGCTGCACAGAGTGTGGAGAATAACTTCCCTCAAATTCTGTTCTGCTGGAACGGCAGCATCAATTTTAATYCATAATTAGATATGTAGAAATATTTAATTTGTAACAAATATTAATAGTAACTCTAAAATAAATATTTTAATTAGACTTAACAAGAAGACAGTTGAAGCAGAAACCAGGTCCTCTTCACAAGGAGTAGTTGGCTTGCTCCAATGAGGAACTAGGACCTAAAGGCTTAACTACTAGATAGGTTTGTTCACTGAGGAACCCAGAGTATATGCTACGAATACTGACATGAATAGTCTGTGACTAAGAAGACAACGAACCCCTGATTCAGATATATTACTTCAGCAGGAAACATCAATGTTACCATAAAATTCAAGATAAAGAGGTTCCATTCAACTTCTTATTAAATTCTTCTTAGCTTTTTTACAAGAGTTTCATAATGAATCTGTAGTGAATTGATGCCTACCTATAAGCACTAATTTCATTTTTAAAAAACAAAGAAATTAAATATTACATCAGGCATATTTGCCACATAATCACAGGAAGGATCATAAAACGAATGCAATTTCAATTATACAAGTACTCATCTGCTGACATTTTGTTATACATTAGCTGAGAATGTGCAGCAAATCCAATCAAAGAGCAACAACAAAAAGCCTGGAAGATTAATTAGATTTTCAAATTGAGTCCCAGAAATTCAGTTTCAAARGAAAGCAAAATATCCTCTTTATTCATGTCTGTCTTTTCTCTCATGCTATATGAATTCCTCATGGTAGCTTGTTATTTTAAACTAATAATTTCTTGTAGTTGTTCTGCTACATAACAGAAACAGTATACAAATTAGTATAACTTTCCTTCACTGTGCTTAGATTCAGTACTAAAATGTTACCCCTAGATAGACCAGAAAGGCAAGGATTGCTGAAGTTATGCTGCCCTGAAAAAGAGGATGGACAGATTATGACAATGGAAAACAAATACTTCAATGAAGTTATTAACTGCTTATGTGTCACACTAAAATGATTGACAGAAGAAGTGAGAAAAATTTATTCGATTTGGTAGATTCACATTAGAGTARTAACAACTATCTTGAAAAATTTTTCCCATGAATTTTGGGAAGACTTTTAGGCACACCAGTTCCTGTCTTAATTCAGTTGGTCCTCCTCAGGAAAAGAAGAAAATAAAGCAAATAAACAAATTGAAACGAGTTACCATAAAAATTATAAAAGTACCCTGAACACCACAGGCAGTAGTAGTACATTGTAACAATATAATTTCCCATCATGCTGTTGTTTTCTCAGCATGTTAAAAAGTAAGGAATAAGTATGGATAAGGTAGGTAATTATGTTCACTGGTGTTAATGTAGAATGAAGAAACTTGTCTCACTCATCCCTGACACGTTGCCTCTTCCATGTTCTCTATTTCTTTAGATGTCTAATGTTGATAGATATTTTTCTATGTTTTCTTGCAGTTGACAAAAAGATCTACATTTTAGGAGTGGTGAGGAAGGTGAGCATGCATCTCCTGATCTTATGYCTTTGAAAGTTTCAATTAATCATCATAGTTGAAAAAATTGAAGACTGTTTTCATGTATTTTATGAAGCTGCTGTAAAAATCTTTGGAATTTCAGAATATTTCAAGAATGTGCACAGCACTCTGGAAACTAAGACTTAGCCTTTTGGACTCTCATTTAAGAATATATACTATTAACAGTTCTGAACTCATGTCCTTTCTGTGCATTAGCAGAAGACAAATGTATGGTTGTCTTTATCTCAATCATTTCCAGGCACATAAATAATTTGTTGGCAGCTTTATTTTATTTAACCATTTTTAACAGGAAGCAGCCTTTATTGCCATGTATTTCACAGCAAACAGTACAGACTGGCCATTAATTCACACCATTAGTGGGCTTCGGTCCTGAACTGTTGAGAACAGAAGTCTCAAACTGGTGCTGAAGTGGCAGGTTTTGAGTTTGTGGCTGATTTAGAGGATGAAATGTAAATACATATAAACAATATGTTCTCCATGGTTCTGGGTTGTGTACTTTTAGATGTACTTTTTTTTTCCTCAAAGTGAAACTTTCCTTTTTTTTATATAATGATTTGTTGTGTTAATACTATATAGTATAGTACTAAATATATACTATATAGTATGTTATGTTAATACTATATAGTATATAGTAGTTAATACTATATAGTACTATGCTGTACCTGAACTTGATTCACAGAGTGCAGAATCAGAGAATAGTCCTTGGAAGGGATTTTTGAAGGCCGTCTGGTCTGATTCCCTGCTCCAGCAGAGACTTTTCCAGTCCATTTGTTACATCCTGTCTTGAGGCAGGGTAACCCAGGTTCTTGTTAACAGATCCCTTGGGGCAGATTAGAGTGAAACGACACTCAATGACCAGTATATATAAATATATAAATATATATATATCTATATTATGGTAGGTTTATTGTAGAAACAGTTGGTTACAATGGAAAGGAGGTATGCAGCCATTCTGGTTATCTATAGAAATGAAAAAATGGAAAAAGGAAAGGGTGGGAAGGCGCGGCAAGGCGYGGCAAAGCAAGGCAAGGTGGATAAGAGCAGATTGTGGAGAGGAAAGATGTCACCATTTGTGGCTGCAACAATGAGACTTGCTTGTTGCAATTTTGATGTCCTTTGGTCAAAGTGATTTGTCTTGGTTTGTTGGGGGTAGGGGAAGTTCCTGAAATATAAAGCTCAATGGGTTGATACAGGTTCAGGTTCAGGTGGGAATGACCAGATACCTCCCCTCAGTGGGGAATTTTTACATTGTCTGAGCAAAACTGTAGATATTCCGCAGCCTTCTGGTGGACTTTTCCCACAGTTTACCACAGTGGAACTTTTGTTCAGATGCATTCATCAGGAAGTGTTAGCCAGATCTGACCTTGCAAGGCCTGGAATTAGCACCAGCCTGTTGCACCCTTCTGTGCTTACCTCAAGTTCCTGCTGTGGTGCCTTATCTTATGGCAAATCCCTCCTTTGGCCTTGACAGCATTTGAGAGAGGCAACTGTGCTCTTTAACTCCTTACACCATTGCCCAGGATTGTGTCCAGATGGCTTTTGAGTGTCACCAAGGATGGAGACCACAACCTCCCTGGGCAACCTGAGCCAGTACTCAGTCAAGCGCACAGTAAAAAAATGTTTTGTGAAGTTCATATGGAAACTCCTATGTTTCTGTCACTGAGCTCACTGAGAACAGCCTGACTCTGTCCTTTTGCACTGTCCCTTCAGTTATTTGTGCATATTTTTAAGATCTCCCTGAGCCTTCCCTTCCATGACCTGAGCAGTCTCAGCTGATTAGCTGATTTTTACCTTTTGGGACACTGCATCACACACTTCCAAAGCCTTTTTTTATTTTTAGTTCAGAGTAAGAAAAAGATTATAGCCATCTGAAATTAGTTACTTGAGACTTTCATGCTTCAATATATGCACACAATATTAATAATTACTTTATAGGTCTTCTCATACATCTGAAATTTTTCCAATCAAAATGGAGGGTGCTCTCACAATTTCCTATCACAAATGAAAATCTTACAACCATGTTACAGCTCCACCTTTATTTCAATCCTTCTACTGCAGGATATTAATTTTATGGCCATTTAATTTAACCTTTTTGACTGGGCCTACTGATACTGCTCCTTCATATATTGTAACATGTTTCTTAGCTGTTAGAAAGTTTCTGTCTGGCCGATTTTGATATCAGGCGGTCGTTGTCGGTCCCTTCCAACTCAGAATATTCTGTGATATTCTCTTTAAGACTTTCTAAAATAAATACATTAGTATAAACTTTGAGGTTTAAGCAAAAAAAAAAAAAAATTCATTTTGGACAGATCCACTTTTTGTGTTGACTTCATTGGGGGAACTTTGAAGTTCGGAGCAGAGGGATGCCAAAATCGCTCAGATAGAAGCTTTCTAACACAATTTTGAGTGTTAGAAAGCAGGCATTCTTTATTACAGAATTCTGGTCACTCAGAGAATCCTTCCTCCATTTGAGTGCACTGAACACTGAGTGAACAGAGCTTTTATCATAAACTCTGACTACATATTCATTAGCTATCTCCACTTCCTTTAACTTTATTTGACTTAGTTGCACCCCTTATTGGAAGTCCTTACGCAGTTCTTTGGGGGTCTGTCTTCAATGTCCGGTGYCCTTTTTGGGTAGCTGATCCTCAGCCCTTGCTTTTGAGTAAGGGCAATATCATTGTTTTGCATAACTTTTGCTTTATAAGTCTTGCAGAGCTGAGCTGGCATCCTGCTTTCATTTAACATGTCTTTTGTTTGCCTAAGTTACATCCTTTATCTATTTCTACAAGGCTGTACTGTCCCTGATAAGAGTAAAATGTTGGTTTTTTGTACTATCCTTATGCTGTCCTGCTCTAAAGTCCTTATCATGTCAAGTTCAACTCGTAAGTGAATGGCTGATACAGGGATTGAGCCCACARCCTCGGTGTTAAGTAGCACCATGCACTGACCAACTGATCTAATCTTCTGTGAATATGATGTTTTTAGGCTGCAAGGCAGTGGAGGAAAAAAAACAAACAAGACACAAACCCCCAAGTGTGTTTCTCTGGCACCTGTTAGGAAGTGAAATGTCAGTATTGTAAACAATGTAGATTGTAAGCAGCCCTTTGCTTAGAAAATACATCACGTATGTGTTGTCCACAACTGTGACATCCAAAATGTCCAAAAGTGATTGGCTTACTCCTAGTATTACCTCAAATGATGTTGGAAAACTTGCTTGTTTTTCTTTCCGGGTGTTTTCCTTTGTGTTATATACCACAGGGGTAGGGGTCAACGGCTCAGAGTCCTGATGGACATCAGTGACCAGTGGTGTCCCTCAAGGGTCTATACGGAATCAGTGCTATTTAATGTCTTCATTAATGACACAGGTGAAGGGATTGAGTGAACTCTCAGCAAATTTCCAGATGACACCAAGTGGAGCAGTGCCGTTGACACACCTAAAAGATGGGGCCATCCAGAGGGACCTGGACAAGGTCAAGAAGTGGCCCATAGCTTAACAAGTCCAAGGTGCTTCACCTGGGTCAGGGCAACCCCGAATACCAATCCAGGCTGAGGATTAACAGATCCAGAGCAGCCCTGGGAGAAGGATTTGGGGGTGCTGGTGGGTGAGAGGCTGGACATGCCCCGGCCGTGTGCTCTGGGAGCCCAGAAACCCCCCGTGTGCTGGGCTGCACCCAAAGCCCCGTGGGCAGCAGGGCAGGGAGGGGATTCTGCCCCTCTGCCCCGCTCTGCTGAGACCCCACCTGCAGTGCTGCATCCAGCCCTGGGGTCCCAGCACAGCAAGGACAGGGACCTGCTGGAGCCAGGCCAGAGGAGGCCACCAAGGTGATCAGAGGGCTGGAGCAGCTCTGCTATGAGGAAAGGCTGAGAGAACTGGGGTTGTTGAGCCTGGAAAAGAGCAGGGTCTGAGGTGACCTAATTGGTGCCTTCAGTACCTGAAGGGAGCCTACAGGAAAGATGGAGAGAGACTATTTATGTGGGCCTGGAGTGAAAGGACGGGGGAGAATGGCCTCAAACTGAAAGAGATAAGGTTTAGATTAGGAATTTTTCTTTGCTCTGAGAGTGTTTAGGCCCTGGCACAGTTTGCCCTGAGATGTCCCATCCTGGAAGTGTTCAAGGCCAGGTTGGATGGTGCTCTGAGCAACCCAGTCTAGTAGAAGGTGTCCCTGCCCATGGCAGGGGGTTGGAACAAGATGGTCTTTGAGATCCCTTCCAAYCCAAACCTACCTGTGATTCTGGGTTTCTATGACTCTATGATCCTTTTACACCCATTAGAATTGTGGCCAATGGAATGAAAGTCATGATGCAGATCATCCGTAGTGTTTTGTTTTGCTTTKAAATAAACAGTTCGTAAATATTAAGTATCAACATTTGTGGATATACAGATCAGAGTATAGATGTGGATATACAGACTAGAGAAAAGAATAGTTTTTTTGGAGGGGACTTAGGATTCCTTCTCACTTTCACCACTGTGTTCATTTAAAGTCATGTAAGAGCAACGCAACAACTTCAGAGGTGTATAGAGTTGTAAGGGGATTTAAAAAAAAATGGTGATGGCTTTCAAAAAAAAATAAGAGAAAAAACTGTATGTCTACAGAACATGTCTAACAAGTTCAGACAACCATAGCAAACTCTGCAGATGCTCAAAACATTTCAGTTGAAAATTCCATATGCTTGCTAGTTCAAAAAGAGAAAGCAGAGAAAATAGTTTAAAACTCCCATTGTCATGAGCAGGATTGTGTCATATCTGCTGCTTTAACATTTTAAAACAAACTGCACAACTTTTTTTTGAGATAAACCCATTTCATTTCCAAGGCATGTGCCCTGGAATCCTCATTCCTGTTCCTTACCTATGTATGTTTCGAAACAGAAGGAAGTTTATGCTCTACCATGAAATCACTTTTCAATTGACTCAGAGCACTCTTCAAAACTTCTCCAGACACTCCCAATTATCTCTTGGGGTCTTTTTCTCTTAATCAAGTTGTTGTTACCATCTGGAGCACTTCCTCCCACATACCAATCATGAAAGTTTTGTGAATTTCATTGCCAACATAGACAAAGAGAGAGAGAAAGTTTAAACAAGAGTTCAAAAGGAAAAAGCAAGCACTGTTGCAGAGCACTTATTTTAACCCAGAACAGAATTCAAAAATAGTTTCTGCTTTCATAGGTTTCTTTCAAGACAGCATTTGAGAATTCTGTTATCTTTAAGGGTACAAAATGTTAAGATAGAGCTCAGGCAAGCCAGGATGCTGCCCATCATTGAAATCACAAACTTTASCAAACAAGTCATGCAATTAAATATTTAGTCCTGCATGTATAGAAGCACAGAATCACAGAATGTGTTGGGTTGGAAGGGATCTTAACAATCATTTAGTTCCCAGCACCTTGCCATGCACAGGGACACCTTCCACTAGACCGGGTTGCTCAGAGCCCCATCCAACCTATCCTTGAACATTTCCAGGGATGGGGCATTCCAATGATGGCTCATTCTCTGGGCAACCTGCGCCAGTGCAGATATGTAGATTTTTTGCAGTAACAGCAGGTACCATGCCAGAGATAGAAATTCCCCCTGTATTCTTCATTTTTTTTAACTCAAGAAAATAAATTCTCAACTCCTTTTGATGCTTTAAAGTGGCTATCTAAAAACAGAGACTAGACAAAAATAAGAGAATAAAAGTAGGTATTTATTTGAAGGGCCTTCAAAGGTATGCCCTGGGCAGTCAAAAGCCTCCACCCAAGATGCATGCTGGGTCATGGCTTCTTCATTCTTTTATAAGTTTGGTCCATTTGCATCTCAGGGTTAATTCTCCAATTATATCTTCAGTTAATGATGTTATTATCCCAAGTTTGCCTCTCTACTTCAGAGGCTTTTAGTTTACACGTTTTGAGGCCTGGGGCAATCAAGGTGTCCTTGAAGAGAAAAACTTAAAGAGGCTTTGTTATGTCTAACCAGCATGAGAGAACAGTAGCTAACAGGCTACAARAAACTTCAGAGTTACACACTAGGCAGTACAGAATTTGGACAATATAAAAGTTTAAAACCTAAGGCAYCACTTTGTTTTACTGCTGTGCCAGTTTGGACAAATTTGGAGGAAAATATCCTCTGATGGAAGGCAGGTTACAACCACTCCTCCCCCACCAGGCTTGGAAAAAAAGAAATTTTCCTTGGAGAAAAGTGAAAGAGATAAAAAACTATTTATTTAACAAACACACAGGAAAAGGATAATAATGTTAAATAATGAAACCTCTCGCTGTGGAGAGAAACCTGGGAAGATTTCAGAGTCCTTCTGTAGGTGTGGTCTCTCTCCTCCTCCTCCTCCTCGGAGCTGGGTAAGTGTGGGACCATTTCTGGGGCCTCAGTGGAAAATTCTYCCGATGCGTTCTGATGTTGAAACAGTCCAGAAGAGAAGAAGGGAAAAACTGAAGTGCCAAGAAAACAAAGTTCAACTCTCCATCTCCCTCCGGAGAAAAGGAGCCGAAAGCTGGCTGAAAAGCAAGCAGGGTGCTTCCTCTGCTCTTGCTACCACAGCTGGAGAACGCAGAGGAGTGTGTATCTGTGTCCTTGAACAACTGTTTTGAAAAGTTCGCTCCGTTTTTTTCCTCTCCTCCCTCTCAGGCTCAGTTTAAAGGCACAGAAACGCACAAAATTAATTTCTGGGCATAGAGCAGCAATAGGGGATACACATCATAGAGTCACCCCAAGACAACTGCAAAAATCCTAAAAGTTCTGAACAAGCTAAAAGATGATATTGCAGAAGACTGGTTCAAACTGCAACCATCTTTTACTCACCTGGCRTAGATCGGGATAGGGTTGTTTAGGTTTCATTTTTGAACTGCGTGCACTGTTACCTTTCCTACCTTTGAGATATGTCAAGAACCCCTAGGAAAAGGAGACGGAAATTATTATGTAGCACTCTTGATATTTCAAATGTCAAGWGAAAGAAGAAAAGTTTGAATGTATTATCGTGTCTTACTAGTGCACTTCAAATCTCTTGCAGACACTACAGCTTAACAAAGTGAACAGTTCTACGCACTCTGCCAGTGCTTCTCAAGCCTTGTAGGTAAAGAGAAAGGTCAGAGACAGTAAGATCTCCATTACCAAAGTCTCAATCAATCTCAAAAAATCTCCCAGTAATTGGAATGGAGTTACTATAAATTAACAAAATTGCAGTGAAACTATAAATGATTTGCTACCTTCTACCACAGGCTTGGAAAGATTGATTTCTAACTTATATTGAGTGAAATCATTACTTCTTTTATGCATGTTTGTATGTCTTAGGGGTCTAGGAAACCAAAACCATACAAAGGATATATTACTTTTAAAAAGATATTATCTGGGCATGCTTCCTGAGATTTTTCAATGTGAGTTTGTAGTTTCTAATAAGATTTTTCAAACACAATATGAAACCTTGTGAAATCATATTCAGTTTAAGGACTGTCTTTTTTCAACTTATTTCATATGCCATCAGATTATTCCAAGAGAAAGCTTAAGAAAWAAGCCCTACTTTTATTGAAAAAGTCTTACTTAAAAAAATGCTGCTATTTGTGAAATCTCTTCAAAAACTGGGACTTGGTTCTATTCAATTGCTTCTTTTTGAAAATCAATAGAGAATACACACCACCATCTAAATCATTTATGATATAGGAAATACACCCACAGAGAAAAAAAATAGAAACAAACCACAAAAAGTCACAGAAGAAAATTACCTGAATGTATTGCCTGGGGCAATGATTGAAGCAGTCAAAGTTTTTTCTTTAAAGCAGAGACTATTTTTAATTTTTGGTTGTGTTTATATATATAGAAGGATCACTCAAAGGATTATATATTTTATTTGAAAATGTCCTTGAGTTGTCATTTAACAGATTTCACTACCTTCTCCCATTAAATTCACTGGGTAAAAAAAAAAAAATTAAAAACTCTCACATACTATCAATGGAAACAAAATGAAGGCAGTGCAGTTATTTAAAAAATTTTATGTAATTATTTTGAATGATCTGAAAGRACTATTCAGCTTTTATAGTATAGTGACTACTATAGACAAATAGACTCTGAAAAAATCACAACAGACCACTTTAATAAAAGTGATATTGTTGGGCTTAGTCTGTAATCAAAGTTAAACAGAAGTCTTAATTAATCTCTGGCACTTACATGCCTTAATTATTTCTCACCATAATTTAAAAAATTTTCTCCCACAGACCTTGAAACCACAGAAGTTTTATTTGGGTGAACTGTGCTGTTGCTCCAACCCTACGGATTTCAGTTTTGTGCCAAACTGGGCACTGCTTCTACTTGCATTCTTGAGTCACAGCCTGAAAACCATTTTCTAAATTTGTTTCCCTCAAAAATGATGAAAGTCACGGTTATACTCTCATTAAGAGTAATGTAAAGCTGAAACTGATGTTTTTTATGCATTCTTGAATTTTTTCATGTTCTTAACACATTCTTAACACAAAATTTATAATTGGCACTACTGTATTATTATTATCATTATTATCATAATCATCATTATTGTCGTCATTATTATTAATAATAATAGTAATGATAATACCACAGATAACTGCCAACAGGCTGGTAATTAGCAGCTCTAATTTCAACAATCCATGAGGAAATGGGAGGGCCTCATTTCATGGTTTTAATTTTGTCCTAAAAAAAAGTGAGAGAAGAGGTTTCACCTGCTTATGTGAATCCATGTAAGATTCACTGGTTGTGTCTCATTAAAATTCCAAAGAATTTAAGAGGTAACAGAAAAAATTGGTTTTTCTAGCAAAATGTCTCTGAAGTAATTGTAGCCCACTAAGTTTTGTCACAGATATTTTTCAAGGGACATTTCTTCTGTAAGTCAAATACCTTTAGGGGTCTGATTTTTTGAATGGATAAGGGGGTGGATCATTTCAGCCTATGCTGACRAAACAATAATGTAGCTACAATTATTTTGGATCTTTAGGCCCTCAAAATTTAAAAAGGAATGTGTAGGCACCTGAGGAGCAAAGCTCTAAGAAAGCAGCTTGAAAGCTTTGACTGTAGGCTTTGAAACAAGCTTTTGAACCTTGTGAAAGACTCAGCTTGATATCAATATTCTTTTTATCAAACTTTCTGGATATGGCTTTCTTCTCTAGTAGGGAAAAACACTTTGGCATTTGCTCAACTCTTAGCAAATATTTAAATTACAAARGCTTCACTCTGCTCCCTCAATAGGAACGCATTCCTGAAATGCAGTTGTCAAGCTCCGTCATTCAGAGGCTACTTTTTTCTTTTCTTTTTCTTGTCAATTTTAACTCAGATTAAATTCACACAGAATCACAGAATCACCAGGTTGGAAGAAACCTTCAAGATCGTTGAGTCCAACCCSTGCCCCAACACCTCAACTAAACTAAACCATGGCACTGAGCGCCACATCCAACCTCTTTTTAAACACATCCAGGGATGGTGATTCCACCACCTCCCCGGGTAGACCATTCCAATATTTTATCACTCTTTCTGTAAAAAACTTTTTCCTAATGTCCAGCCTATATTTTCCTTGGCGCAGCTTAAGACTGTGTCCTCTTGTTCTGTCAGTTGTTGCCTGGAAAAATATTCCATTTAGTGAAAGCTGTTAATAAAAGAGAAAGCACTCCTAATAATGTATACTAGTAATWAATTAGACCCTTGCTTGTTCTTCCAGACGCAGTGTGATAATAGCTGTTTTAAAGAATGAAGAGGCTGCCAGTTTTAAGAGAGCAATGAGGTTGGAAAAAACAATTTTTAAAAATTATCTTACACTTGATAATTTTTCTAAGTGTGAGTTATTATTTGAGAGTAGAAGGGCAGTGAATTTCACAAGACTAAAATCATTTCTGATATGAGGATTACCCATTGCCAACAAGTCCACGAATCCAACAATTAAATGAGAACAACTAAAAATTAATTTCACGAATTAACTCATTTACTTGTAAATTTCCAATAACTGTGTTACATATGCTTGAACAGAAATATGTTACATATTTTATTTTTTTTTATCTGCGATAAAAAACCACTTCAATTTCAGTTGCTTCCTAAATTGTAGCTGCACAGAATTTTGAACTCTCCCAGTCCACTTATATTTTATATTGTCCAATCAYTGCATGTTTTATTTTCAATCCAGTCTTTGGAAGAGTTCATCAGAATAATTGCTATCAATGTTTATTTGCCTAATGAAAGTGAACATTATAATAATTTTTTTTTTCTTCATGAATCTAACTTAGTTATTTGGATATAAATAAAAATACTATATATTAATGGAAAAATGGACTGTGCATAAGCCAATGAATTTGTTATTCTCCAGCAGATAAACAAGGGATTGTTTCAAAATGCCAACAAAAGAACCAAAAACTAAGCAAACAAACAATACCAAAACCAAATCCACAGTTCTTCTGTAAAGGAACTTTAAAAAACACATGGTTATTTTTTTTCCTGAAAGTGACTGTTGAATAAACCTGAGAAAATTCTTGCAATACTTTAGTTCTCAAAAATTTTTCAATTTGGTGGAAACTAAAAAATTGGTTAAAATAGGACCTTTTTTTTCCTTTTCAATTAAGTAAACATTGATGGAGGGAAGAGTGTTTCATGTATGATGGTTCTGAAAAATCATGTGATTCCTACTTGATTATGATATCAAATGAGTCATTAAAATATTATTTTAGACAAATGAGCAACATGTGACAAATGTCACATTTTTAGTCCTGTAAGTTTATTTCTTCTACTAGTAAAAATGTCAAGGCTGTAAATTTTCCTTGTTTTCATGATTCTCCTATATATTTTTATATACATACATTGACATATTTATAATACATATTTTTACATTTTGACCAATATTTTTGTTTGTTCCACAGAAAAAAAATATAGCTATATATAATTTTTAAAACGAACTCCAAGAACTTTAAAAGTTGKTTTTTTTTTTTCTGCTGTTGTTTTGTGTAAATCAGACAGAGGAGGCACTTCCTTCTCTTTCAGGAAATATTTGTTTTCCTTATCCACCCTATTTTATTACCTCCTGTGCCTGCTCCTGATATCTCATCCCAAGTGCAATGAAGAAACTCTCAATCAAAAACGGTGAAATAATAGGGCCTGTATTTCCATGATAAGAATGAAATAGAGACCTTGTAACTCAGATAATTAAAAAGAAGCTAGTTGCTCAGTTTTGGAAAGATTTCAGGATGGCGACTCAAGGTATACATTTCTCTTCTTGAAATCAAATTTTACTTTTCTCAGTACAAAAAACTTCTAGTGGCAGACCTAATCTAAAAAAAAGGTTAATTTTAGCTTTTTTTGGTATTTCCTGTTTTCTCGTCTAAATTCTTTTTATCATTGTGCATAATTAATGTATCACAACCAAAGCTTTGCACTCTTCAACTTATGCTTTCAAAGCAATTTTCTCATAGGAAAATAAATAACTACAAGTCTCCCCTTTATGCAGGTGACCCCTTTCTTTCATAAAACACAAGTATCCCTGAATTAATTTTATTCTTATTATCTCCAGCCAAGACTTGTACCATCAACTATCAGAGAGTGACCATTTAGTGAGTAACTTAAAGAAACTAAGGTATGTGCAGCATGTGATAATTGACAGAGAAAAGACAGAAGGATACTAATATTTTTTAATCACCTGACTATCATGTAGTCCTCTTTTGGATTGAAAGGCTTTTTCCCCAACACTAAGCCTAGCTGTGATTCCTTAGGAGTCAAAGTGATTTAAGAAGAGGAACAAAATATAGCATGGCTTGTGACAGGGAATAAAAAAAATAGTCTCACTTGGAAGGAAAGGCGATCTTTAAAAGTAGAAAATACAATTTCTATTCTGAACAGTGATTAAAACTTCAGCTATGAAAATAACTTTTTAAAATAAAAATTATAGTAAATTCACTGGAAACAGAAAGTATTAGAACAGTGAGTCTACAACTTGAAGTACCTTCAYAGACCCATAGTAGGACCACTAGCCATGGAAATGTCTCAATTATGTAATGATCCATCCTCCTTGACCTTGACAGACAGTGCAGTTTCTTCAACAATAAGTGGTAAATTCAAATATTAAGCTTTAAAAAATCAGTGAAATTTAATTGTCTGCATCTGACATATAAGCTTTTTAGATTGTCAGTGTTTCACCTCCACAAAATTTCCACCCTCTTTTTCCTTTTGTCAAAGACCTTTTATTTATCCATTTTCCAATTTTAATTTTAAACTTTTCTTCAGTGCTGTTGACTAGCATTTGACACTTTGTTCCTTTGACTAATTAGTCTCTGAGATTTAAACAAAGAAAACAGGCTTTTAGAAGTTGTTGGTTTTTTTCCCCTCAATGCAGTTATAGCAGGTAGCATATGTCACATATTAGTAATTATATAACTAAAAAAAAACATTTAAAGCTGGAAGATAGCTCAAATAAATAACCATGAAGAACAAGTCAATTTTCAACAGGACTCTGAGAGTACTCTTACCTGATTTTAAGATGGTCAGGAAGTCATACAAATGGTACAGCACATAAATAGTACAGGAAAATACATTGTGTAATAGGGATGTTGTGACTCTTCATTTTCTCCCTGTAAATGGGAAGCTGGGATTGCAAGATCACAGCAGTCCCCTAAGAGAAAATGAATGGCAGAGATTCCAGGCTTGAATCTGCCATGGAGAGGTTAAAGACAAAGCAGGGGATGGGAGTATGGCTCTGCAGGTGGCATTTTTCTGTAAGACATCCTTACTTGTGCTGGACAGGTAAGAAGTGGTCCAAAACTACAATTTTTTTCAAGAAGAAATATACTTTTCCCCAGGCTGATACAGATATCAAGAAGTAGTCATTATATATCTACAGAGGTTACGTAGATCTTTTCTGGTATTATTCTATGAAAAAAACCAAAAAATGCAGCTAGTCCCACCCTAATGTTTGGGTTTATATTAATCCTGAAGCAATTTTTATTACTTTATTCCAATATAAATCTGTTCTGACCTTCTGAGTCTCTGGCCAGATATAAATCGATATTTCCTTTACTATGGTACTACAATGTATTCCTTTAGTTGAGGCAACATTTTCTCTGATAGTTATTTATACTCAGAAATGAGTTCATGAAACATTTCTTAGACATCCAACACACGATCGTTGGCAGAGTTATCAACAATAGCATATGATCTGAAAACTGATAGAAGTCCATAGATCAAAAATTGTATTTTATTATGGTTTTGATTTGTTTATGGTTGAAAATGAAACTACTTTAGGAATAGCAAATTGAAAAGGAAGTTGCAGAACATGTCATGAGGAAGTAGGAATAATAATTATTAATCAGGACTATTTTCCTTAAAAATATTGGATTTTTTACAAAAACATAGGAAAAGGAAACAGAAGATTTTATCACACCTGTCAATTTGGCTCTTTTTCCTCACTGTATTTCATACCATCTTGTACAGAACAATATACAGATAATATTAACTCTCAAAAACTCCCAAAAAATCTCCCCCAAACCATCAAAATGAATAAATATTTCACGCCCTAATTTCCTAAATGTTGCAAGGTACAAATCATTGAAGATGAACAGTCAAATCCTTGTGTTGTCAACAAAAGGGAAGATATCTTAGCAGAGATCTTGAAGACTTGAGTGCAAATGGAGAAAGTAAGCTCTGACCTGTGGAGAAAGATTTTTGTGCCAGTTAAGAAGCACCAAAGACAGAAAGGGGAGATTTGAACAGCCAGGACCTCTACTGTGCCTCTCCTCTGAGATAATGAGAGACTTCACCCTCAAGGTTTCTCTGTTTCACAGCTTCTACAACCATTATAAATTAAAATTTCAAAAGGCACGTAGGGAATATGTCACCCAGCTGCAACCGACTGTCAACAGCATTAAGCTCTTTCAAAAACTCCACATGCTCACCACTCAGCAGCCAACAATAAACAGCAGTAAATTTGCATGCAGAAATTTCTTTTTTTTCCTCCATTTCAAGAGACTGTCCAAGACTAATTTTGAACTGCATATACTCCTTTAGACTGCACTGTTACTGTTTCATTGAAGTTGAAGGGATCTGCCGCTGTTTAATGTAAAAAAATATACAAGTCAGGAAGACAGTGAGGAGACGTTATTTCCATTTATGCCTTCACTGCTTATTAAACACACCACAAACCCTCCTATTTCCCACTGAAAAGTCACAGTCTGTTTTATGGCACTTTGTTCTTTTGTTTTCAAAGTTGTCTTGAGGACATGTTGCACTGTGACAACTCAAATCAAGTTGTATTCCTTGTACTCTGCCAAGAAGTATTAGAGAGAATAGCGAAATGTGACTCTAACAACCTGAGAAAATGTCATGATGAGATAGAGCTCAGGAGATCASGCAAATATTGTCTCCAACATTTAAAAAGGATTCTGCAATAAATGTACTTTTCCCCAAAGTTTTAATAAGTTTAAGACTTCTTTTCTATTAACTGTCAATTATATTTATACTTTAAAGAAACATATGTGACTATGCTGCCAGGAAATGAAATGCATGGAATCAAAATCTTCTTCCTGTTGCTCTGGCTCGACAATGGTCTGTTCCAGATCAAAATCTCACACTCTGAAGGCATTCTCATACATTAATATCCTACTTCCTAGGAGTTACTAGGATGTAATACAAAGGCTTTTCCAGCTGTATAYAGCACACATCTGCCATGCAATAACTGTTGTGGAACAAAAGGGAAATATTTTTCCAAATAATATGGGACTTCTTGGATCTCAATGCAAAGAAGCAGTACTATACAAATTTCCACAGTTCTTTTGATGTCTGTAATCTTGCAAATGTGTAGAATTGTTAGTCTGGTTTGTGTATTGGTCAGGAACACAGGTGTACACCCTAACGAGCAATTTAATTTCCAGCTGGGTCTAGAGGACATAAATAAATATTTCACTTAAATAAATATTAAAACAAACCCCCAAAACAATATAGAAGAGAGAAAAGATGCTTCCTTGAGAAGGTTTGCAGCCAGGTAAGGGAGAATATTGTGAAAATTTTGTGAAGGAAGAAGCTATATTTAATTTCACAGTAGAGTGCTGAAAAATTACATATAATTAATGAATGCTTTCCTTGAATTTTTTAATCTTTCTTAAAGTTAATTTAAGCGATTTTAACAATGACAGACATCACAATAAAACATGGTTAGGGTTGCTTGGATGAATTATATTTTCATGTATTTATATTTATATAGCTTTTTTGCCCCACTAGTGTTTCAGTGAAAAAGTCATGATTAAGATGGTATAAAATGAGCTTGACATGGAACCAATGCTAAATTTGTTAGTTTTTGGTGGATTTAATAAGATCTGAGAGAAGTAATGTGTGCTATTCCAAAGGTGAAGAGTAATTTCGGCCAGGGAAAAACTGTCTCCTAAGGGCTGGCAAGCCAACATATCCATCCTGGCAACCTTGAGTCCATTGTACTGCTTCTATCCATAACCAATGTTAGTAAGTTAGAAAAACTTTTTTTTTTAGTAAGCAGATTCATGCAGATTTCAGTGGATTTCAGTGTAATTTAATACATTAAGGAATATAAAATAATATCCAGCTGGATGAAATTTATACATCGAAGCTAAAACCCCAAAAAACACAACTTAGACTTCTCAATTAAAAATAATTTATAAGAATAGATAGATGTGGGTGTCAGAGTAAAGAGTCATCTAGGGAACATCTTTAAACCTCATTATGGTACCCAGATTGAAAATTCCCTGGAAAAATAGAAGAGTATACACATCTTTGGCTTCAAAATGGTGTGAATCATGACTGAAGGGTCCCTGAGGAAATGAGAGGCCTTTGTAGCCCAAATATTATAAYGTGAGGTGAACAAACTTACTCCACTAGAAGTTCATGGAAAGACACACTCTTTGTGGGCAGCTTGTGCTCTGGGTGTGGGACACCCGGATCAAGCCATACCTCATAAATCAGCAGCTACATCTTAAACCAGRATGAATTTATATGGAAATGTTTTATGCATTTGCTTTCAGTACAGTAATAAGAATTAAGCCTATATCATGCAGAAAATCTGATCTTTTTCTACGGTCATATTTTTCAAAGAAAGTTTCTTCTCTTTTAATCTTACGATTAACAGAAACTAGCCASACCAGCCACATCAGTAAAGATAAGMACACAGCTTAGTTTGCAGTTATCTCTATAATGTGACTTCACTGGAATATTGAAGTATCCTTTTCACAATAAGAAATCAATTGGTTTATTTCATGCAGTATATACAAAGTATACTAATCTAAAAGATCTCTTTACAGAAGACACCAAAATAGGTAAAAAATATTTTTCTAAAGAAAATAGTCAGTGTTTGAAATATGAACCAACAAACATGCTTCAGCTGATTTTGAAATATACTTTAATAAAATTAAATAGGTGACTCACAACAAAAGCCTTTTTCCACAGATGAGCATTGTGAATWTTATTGTTCCTAACTGAGCTCACTGAGACCCCCTTTTTCTATATATGTACTGTCTTTGGTTGCAAATATTCAGACAGTTTTTCCCCAGCAATTTCTCAGCTATCTCGTACCCATGTAACCCCAGTTTGGCTTTTCTAATAGGATTTTATTTTTAAAGTCATTCTACTATGTAGTTCATACTTGTGGTTAAAAAACTTTAATACTTCTCTCGACRCTTGTTTAGATGGGGAAAATAAAAGCTAAGTGTTTCAAAAATCTCTCATAAGGGGTAAATGAGTAGCTAATTGTATTTTTCACCCAAAGCTCCCCAAAGATTCCAAAATTATTTGAAGATTGTAGTTGTGTTCCTATCTACTTTGAAACTTGAAACAGTCATTATARATGACAGCGTAAATACCTTCTGCTTAACCACATATTCACTTTGCACACACAATTCCTTCTTTGATGCTAGAATTTCTCATTTTCACCTCTGATTTTGAAAATGAAATGCTTTTATGTTGTGTGGGGCAAATGTAAAACACAAACAAGGGTAAATATCAGAGACAATAAAGCACTGATAGATTTCTCTTTTGACTTCTCTTCAGAGAAGTCTGAACTACCAACAATAGGCCATCAAAACAGATGAGTTGGTATTAAAGAAGATGTTTTTCCCAAAAGGCTACTATTATTGTGGCTATTTCCATTTGATATATATGTAATATTTGAGGTATCTTTTGTGGGAAAAAACCCAGAGAATTTATAGATTTTAATGTGGTTTTCCATTAGACTCTAAGGGGCAAGGGGTGAACTCTTGAACTGAGTCTTTCTTTGTTACAATTACTCAGACAGAGTAAAGACCCATCATTTAAAATCTATCTAGTACCTTAATTTTTGACCCTCTATGTTTTTATAAATAAGCCTTTCTATGTGACACTGYATTCTGTAAGAAAGCTTTTGGCATAGTAATAATAAAAACTCCCTCTGAAAACCAACTGCAATTGAAYATCAATTGCTGGTCTTTTCATTGCACAATATCTAAGGTAGCCCCTAATTTATTTACATATTTGAGTAATGTAAATTGTGTTAAAATTGTACATTATGTTTTAACRTGTATTCAAAGATAGAATGTCCTACTGAGCTATTTTCCAGCCTTTTTCAGGCTTTTATCTCTTTTTAGCTAAATGAAAATTCTTTTTTTTGGTGGCAGATAATGGTGGCAAATAATAAAGARTGATGTTCGAAGTCTTGTCAACATGAAGATATTCCCTTGTTATTTTTAGTAAATATAATTTCCGTTTATTAGCCTATTAATTAACCTACAGGTTCTACCAAGGGAAAAATGCTATTTACTCCTCTTGATAGTGAGATAATTGCATCCACAATTTTCCAATGAGACCTTGAGAAATTTAGGGTAAAGATGAGTGGCAGCTACAAGGTATGTAAGATAATGTAAAATTTCACATATCATTAACTGATATATTAGCGTATATAATTCATTTTATATATCATTAGCCTAATATACTCCATAATTTTCCCTTTTAAGAAATTAATACATTATTCAAAATGAATTTGTATCTCCTTGTTTCTTCTGTCATACTCACAAACATTTTCCAGGCCAGTACTTTAGAAGCTACCTTTAAAACTSTTAGGAGCTGTAAAAAGTGAAACCTGAAGTACACAGATCTAGGAGAATAGGAATTTGAACTGGCCTCTTTTCTCCCTTCTGTCCATAAGAACCACAGAAGTAAAGTTATACACATGCAGTCATGRCATGATTATAATATGATATCAGATTAAGCCTGGGACAGTTTTGATATGATGAACACAATGTGTGTATAATTACAGATTGCTTTAAAAATTGTAGTGATCTCAGTGAGTTCATTAACTTCAGATGAAAAAGTCAAACCTCATTGCTTGACATAATTCAACTTTTAGATGCACATAATATAAATTCACAAAAAAATTAAGTGAGCCTTGTTTAAGAGAACACTAAGAAAAAGTAGAAAGGAATTTAAGCACAGGAGATTGCATTCCCTTACCCAGCAGCTGGCATTTCAGCCACCCACAAWCATGTGGGAGTTGGGTTAGTCTTCTGCGTTAGAATGCACAGATCCACAGGATGAGTGAGCTTTTCATTTGGTCCAATGGAAAACAAATTTGATTGCTATCTTAGGACCATAATTCCATATAACTGCACATTAAATTTTGTGTTGTTTTTAAGGACAATTTTCTCTTGACGTATTCAAAGCAAATTGCTCTTACAGTGAACAATGTACTGAGATTCAATGGATGTTTATTCAGTGTTGAGGTATTTTTACTTTCAGAAATGATGAGGYGCTCAGCTCCTTGGAACCTGCAGCACAATTCCCACATTTTTGGGGCACCTCATACTCTGTGTACTCAACACGACCCCCTGTAATTCTGTGCATAAGTACCTGCCTTTCACAGAYGGCGACTGCAGGTTTTGCATATTCCTAAAAGAAGAGGAACACTTGCATAATATTCTCAGGAGCAAGGCAGGAAACACACATGGCAAAAATATGATGGCTGAGAAGTGTTGAATAGTGCCACAGTATAAAGTTCATTGTGGCAGTATATTTTCTCCTTCCAATACTTCATCCCATGTTTTCCCAAGCCATTTCACCACCTGTTTTGAATTCTGATAACCTGCTTCAGTGTATTCTCAACCCTTCTTACCTTGGTGTCAACTCAACTGTAAATTGTAAAAACATTGTCTCTGTTTCTTCAACCTGACTGGTAAGAGATTTCAAATGAAGCAAAGAAGAGTCGGTCATTAGAGAGGTATGGGAAATAYGGAGTGTATTGGTAAGAGACCAGATAAGGCCTCTGCCTCTGGAGGCCTTTCGGGAACAGATTAGAGAAACATCGGTTAAGAATAAGCAATATTTATTTTTAGAATATTTGGGTGGATATCTAGATGCATATTCCAGTAATCCCTTTCAGCCTTGCCCTCTCTCATTCTTAAACAACCTAAAAGAAAGCTTAAATATACAATCCCGACTCTAGAAGCAAGCATGATGTACCATTGCATAGACGCTTGCAAAATTACTAAAGTGTGAAAAAATGTCATGATATTTTATGTTCACTTGGAAATGATTACAGAGTGAATCCCCAGGAAGGCCTGGCATAGTTTGAAGACCACACGCTTCAATGTAAAAAGAAAAATTCTACAGTGATTTTAAGCCAGCTTATCCTTTTTTTATCAAACTCCTCTCTTATAGAGTTTATTGGACATATATCACTCAAAGCATTGTAGTTCTTTTACAAATCTACTTTACAAATAGATTTCATGTTACTGTTAGGAAATTTCACAAATTTTGTATTGATTGAAGCAAGAGAACATTTCTTTTAATTAACCCAAATCAAATTTGTTAACTATTTTTAATGCTACAGGACCAAGCAATCTCCTGGCAATCTGTTTGATTAAATACCAAATCTCCATCTATCAGAAATAAAACCATATATTTTTTTTCCTCCACTAATTGGCAATACCATCTGGAAAAAAATAAACTTGCACATGGTTAATTAGTTATGAAAAAATGACCAAAAGCAACAATAATTGAGCTGTCATCTGGTGTCAGTGTGTAAGAGAATAGTTAACAACATATTCAACTTTTCTGTATGCAGCCTAAGAGAAAGCTTGGGCCAACCTTTCTACATGTTCAGAGAGGGCAGATGCAAAGAAAGCACAGAAAAAGAAAGTGTTTTCATCCCATCTAAAATAGTTGCTGTGTACATAGTCTGACTCAAATATACAAAGAGAAAAAGATTTTATTTCTTTTACACAATCCTTGCTCCAAGCATATCTAAGCTTTCATTACTGAGAATTCCTGCTAAAGCAGGATCTATATCAAAAACACATATGCTGCAAATCAAAGCACAAATCTATCCATTAAAAAATCAGTAGGTTTTAGTAGGCTGTCAGACCAAATTCGTTAATCCCGAATTATCACAGACCCTACTCATGCACCTAGTCTGTATTTAGAAAAGTAAGTAGTAGTATATAGGCATGTAAGGGATTCTAACTTCAAGACTATGTATGGCAAAGAATTTTCAATGAATCTGAAACTGCATTAAGATCTGTTCATTTAACTGCTTTCATGTAGACATTTTTATTAAGATCAAATTTCTTTAATGAGTTATGTTCCAGACACAAAGTCTCGGGTATTAAATAAACAATCAAATAAGTAAGAATTATCCCTTTTTATTTCAATGGACTGATTTTTCTAAACCTTAGGGTGCATTATTTCATTCTTTGCTGGAGTTTAAACTCTATCATTTCTGACTGAGTAGATAAAAACACACAGGCATTATCACATTGTTCAAATAAAGGGATAACTTCAGTGGCGTCTGAATGCTCTTAATATAATTTGACTTTCACTACATAAAACCCCATTTTTGCCAAGCAGGATTACATTTCTTCTGGTGTGCTTTTTGAATAGTAGCACTTCCCTGGTACTACAAAAAATGCATCTCTTAACTTTCAGTGTACAAAACAGTGTTGGTTTGCTTTCAAAATGAGAGGCAGCTTTGGAGATGAATTTAATTTTCAGTGCCTTCCTATTCACTGGGAGTTGAATATATCTGTCTAAGAAGCTTGCTAGCTGTCCTGCAAGAGTTGCAGTCATTAGTCCCTTATCCCACAAATGCTGGAAAAAACCTTGCTAGCTGGCACACCATAACCACCGGAGTGCTACACCTACATAAAAGGAGATGGAGCAAACAAACAGGTGACTGGAGGGCAAGGAAAATGAATGAGTTGCACTAGGGATTTTCCAGAAAATTGGTATTTTTCTCTCCCTCACCCTCCAGCTTCTCTTGCTGTTCAGTTGCATCTTTTTTAATCACAGTGAAATGAATGCATTAACAGAACAAGTCCAGGAAAAAAAATCCCTCAACCAACTGTATTTTGTACTTAGTTGGAAAGATAGAGCAATTAAAAGTTTTAGAAACACTCTTTATTTATTTATACATACACTCCCAGGCATGTGCAAAGAATAGTATAGAAGACCCAGTTTATTTAATCGACACCTAACACGCATTTGGGAAAATGGTGAAATGCAACTCTCAGAGATGTGAACATCTTTATTTTTTTGTGTTATTGCCTCCTCTGCACTCTTCTGATGTCTTTTAAAGATATTTTCCATGTCTTCGGCAAGGGTGATTTATCAGACTCGTTTTTCTGTTGTTTGGTTGGGGTTTTTTGTTTCTTTGTTTGTTTTTTGTTTGGTTGGGGTTTTTTTTGCAACATTGTTCTGAATCTACTGATGATACTATTTTTGGAAAAAGTGCTAGAACACATCCTGACTCACTCTTGGAATTAATGCAACACCTCCTACATTTTCTGTACCACAGCAAACACTGAACTTATATATCATATAAGAGAAACAACATGCTTCCATTTTTTTTAAAGAGCAGTTGTGCTATCTTGTTTCTATTTCAGATCTCAATTCTTCTGATTTTTACAGTAATTCTTTCTCTTTTATCCTTGACAATTTAATCTTTTAGCACACGTAGTTTTCTTAAAAAAATAAGGTATGCCTGATATTGAGGGTTTTGTTAAAACAACAAAAAAGCTGAAATGAGCATTGCAATTACTTTATAATTAATAAGAACATTTTATTTCTCTCTCCTTAATACATTGACTAAAATGTTACTCTGCACAAGGTGAGATAAGTTGGGTTCCTGTGATCCTTATTTCTTAGAAGATATATGGGAGCATTAAACTGTCTTTTAAATTGCCATAATTTTTTACGCCGATGAGTAAGATGTTTTTGTTTAACATATCTTAACATTTAATCTAACTTGTGTTATTGTCAGTTATCTTTCAGTCTACAAATGTGTAAGCACATTATATAGTGCAAAATTTTTCCCTTTGCTACTTCCAGCTAACCTTAACATCATCCATGACTGCTTCGTTAAAAAAAGACCTGTCTGTTGGTTTAGTTAGTTCCACCTTAGATTTGCTGAAAATCTTCAGAAGGAGCTTTTTCAGTTCCCATTTATTGACAGTGATCAAAAGCCCTCGTGGTTTGCATTTATAGATTCCCTGGATGGCATTAAACTTACAGAAATAACTGATGTCCTGCTCCGTCTCTTGTGGGGTTTTGAGTGGGTTTTTTGTTGTTTCTTGTTATGTTTTTTTTTTTTATTTACATTCCTTTTATTATTTGTCTTTTCATGTGCATGCGTTTAGTCCCCTCAAGAGAAATATGTCCTTTGCTATTAATATTTGTTTCTCCTCGTAGTCCTTGCTCACTATTAAAGGATTCTCTTGTAGCATTTCATGCTTCAACGTTCTTTACATCAGCAAAGCTAGTTCTAGTACTCATTTAGACTCCTTTAGACATTTCCAAATTGTGCCCAATGTCATGGACGTTTTTGATCATCAAATTTAGCAAATGTGGTTTGTCAAGTCCTGTGTATGAAGAATTCAATTTTCCATCTCTTACTACAATTTATCATTGAATCTGCATTATTATTTAATTTTTTATGGCATCATGTAAGATTTAATATCACTCACTTTTCCACTTTCTCCCTTACTGGATGATTTCAACTCTCACTTCATGTCCACCCGCTAAGTTTCAGTTTATTCTATGTTTAACTTAAAGTTTTTAATTTCACTGTCCAGCTACAAATTACATTAATATAAAATAAATTTCTGTCTCTAAAGTATCTTTCTTTTGCTATAACATGTTTATAAAGTATCTTCAGATTGCAATTTGAGCAAGAAAGAAAGAAAGAAAAAGAAAGAAAGGAAAGAAAGAAAAGAAAGAAAGAAAGGAAGGAAGGAAGAAAGGAAGAAAGGAAGAAAGGAAGGAAGGAAGGAAGGAAGGAAGAAAGAAAGAAAGAAAGAAAGAAAGAAAAAGAAAGAAAGAAAGAAAGAAAGAAAGAAAAAAAAGAAAGAAAACCAACCTCCATTTGTTCAAGGTGTCTTACAGTTTAGGTGGAAAATCCTTATAGTTCTTAATTAATAAAGCTAATTTTGTTAAAATTGTGACATCTTTAACAGAGGAGTAAATATTTTAACTGAAAATCCTAAACAGTTCTATAGTCCGCTTCAGCAGGAAGGTTCAAGTCCTCGTATTAAGTCTCCATACACAATCAGTACAGGAATTTTTAGATATTTTGAAAAGATTTTTTTTTAACTGTTTTAAGCTGGCATTTCTTCTATTCATGAAGAAACTAATAAGAGGATCAATCTAGACATCTCCTGCACATTCATAAGCATACAAAGTGCCCACCAGTGGTACTACCTCAGGCAAAGTATAAGACAGTACCTGGTTTCCAGTCTCATTAATTCTTGTTTTTACGAAGATACCTATCTGAGCAGGTTAAAAGCAATTTTTAAGCATATTTGCATTTTTTAGAAGATCCATATTTTCCCTATAAGTATTTCCCTTTATATTTTCCAGTGGATTTTATCAATACAATCAAGTATTTATTCAAGATTAAAATAGTATCTTGGTCCTCCTCATTTTTTTATCCATAAGGAAAGCCCAGTTATGGAGATTGATGGCTGAATGCCTAGGCCTGGTATAATCAAGCAGAAGCAAGCACAGGAACATGGATTTTATTGAGATATGAACTCTGAAACTTTATTACCAGCCAGTCATCACCAGTAAAGATAAAACACAAGTAACTCAAGTAAGGCAAGCAGACCTTAAATTTCATTTTGCCATGGTAGCAGATATCAGTATGCCTGCAGTCGAAAGGGAGCATGAATCGACTGCAGCCTCATTGGTGTTTCAGCTTTTCATTCAGACTTACCCTCTTTCTCCATTCTGATTCTTGTTGTACTTCCCCTGTCCAAAGCATAAAGTTAAAATAAATTATTGTATGCAAAGTTATATAGCTTTAGCATCATACAAGGTAATACACTGACTGCTTTTCAGACTGGAAACTCTTCTTGTTCAGTGACAAAAGAAGATGCTGAGCTGTTCAAAAGTTAATATCATCTCCTCCTCTTTGTCTCAGCATTGAGAAGGAAGGCCATGGTGGTGAAGGGGACAACCTAATTTCCTTGTACTAACTGCCCTGTGTTAAGAGCATCACAAAGGAAAGGAGAGAAAAAATTATGTGGTGACATGCCTTGTTTCTCTAGGATCAAGACAATTCTGTATTACATTTACTATTGCAGCAGTCAACTGATACGCGACTTCAGGTGACTTAAATTCCACAGGGTACTGGACCAGAAGCAAACAAACAAAAAAATTCAGGTGATATTGATCCTTGATTGATTTGGCTGGCAATAGTGACTTGAGCCTTGAGAACTCTGTTGTTTGCTTGCTAGACAGTCACAAAATCCCAGAATTCCTGGCCTTGAACACTTCCAGGAATGGGACACACACAGCTTCTCTGGGCAACCTGTTCCAGTGCCTTATTACCCTCACAGTAAAAAATTTCTTCCTAATATCTGGTCTAAACCTACTCTCTTTCAGTTTGAAGCCATTCTCCCTTGTCCTGTCACTCCATGCCTTTGTGAAAAGTCTCTCTCCAGCTCTCTTTTAGTCCCCTTTAGATGCTGGAAGGCTACTGTAAGGACTTCCTGGAGACTTCTCTTCTCCAGGCTGAACAGCCCCAGGTGTCTCAGCCTTTCCTCATAGGAAAGGTTCTCCAGCCATCTGAGTATCTTCATGGCCTCCTCTGGGCTGGCTCCAACAGGTCCCTGTCCTTCCTGTGCTGGGACCCCAGGGCTGGATGCAGCACTGCAGGTGGGGTCTCAGCAAAGCGAGGCAGAGGGGCAGAATCCCCTCCCTGCCCTGCTGCCCACGGGGCTTTGGATGAGCCTAGCACACGAGGGGTTTCTGGGCTCCCAGCTCACATTGCCAGGTCATGCTGAACTTCTCATCAATCTTTCTATGATTCTCTAATTCCAAGAAATGCATTCTTTAGGGGATGTCAAGATAAGTCATTCTGGAAAAAGAATAAAATTTGTCTCGTACCTTTTTACCTTTTCCTCAATAACTTTACTTTTCCAGTTCATTATCAGAGTAGAATGATGCTTCAGCTCTGGCACAGAGCCTGCCCTCTGAACAAATAAATATTGACAACACTGAACTTGAGGTAGGTTTCAATAGCTTACATAGAGGATTATTATCAATGTTTAGCCTACAATTTTTCGTAGAACATTATAGTAATTGTTTTTTGGTTGGCTTTCTGTTTCTTTGATTGTTTCTTACAGATGCTATTCAGATGACAGGTGTGTATACTTGATTAATTTTTTTTATGGAATCATGACTGTTTAAGCTTTGATGGCTTTTGAGACTTTTAAAGATTTTTTCCTTATCTCCTTTTCATTGATTGTTCTTTCATTTGTCGCTTTGTTCCATCCCTGTCTTTGTGTTTAATGATAAGCAGAAGTTCAAGTCTGCAGACAATTATGGGGTCTAACCTGCTCTAAGCACTGATAGGTATTGGAAATGGAACCAAACATTTGTACAGAGGCATACCATAAATCCATTTTTTGAGATAAATATGGCATTAAAAAGGCCTAATATCTCCATGTCTTTAATAAAATACATCGTGGGACATGAAATCAGCTAAAGTTTAGAGGCATTCACAGGTATTTTATTGAAGTAAGGAAAATTTCTTCATTAGTCTAAAAGTTGTCCCATTTAGCTACACAAAATGAGTGACTTAACCAAAATAAAAGCACAATTAGAAGAAAATTTTATTTTACTTTCTACTTATCTGTTTTTGGTAAAAGCTATATATATATGTGTGTATATATGTGTGTGAGAGTGAATATACATATGCATAACAAATTATAAATGCTGTAGGAAAACTATGATTTAGCTGAGATGTGACTAAACTTCTTTCATACTTTAGTAATGGTATAAGCACTTTCTAAAATCAGATGCATAATTTGGACACTTGATTACATTTTGTTAGTAAGATGATTTCATTCGAATTTAAAGAAAAAGAAAAATAAAGAAAAAAGTTTGTCCATATAAACAGCATCACTGATAGCTACACAAGTATGATAGCAACAAAAAAAGATTGTTGCATAACCACACAGCTCAATGAGCTGGGCTTTAAGATCTTCAGTTACAGTGAATTGTCATGACTGACTGTTTCATCTCCACTTTTTTTTTTGTGCTAAGTGAAAATATATCATCAAATATTGTAAGAAATGATAAAAATTTGAGAGCCAGTAGAAGAGTTGTATATGTAAGAGTAGTAAAATAATGAGTATATACATACATGGATGGATTAAAAAATGTCACCAAGAACAGATTTAAGAGTATGATATCCTTGAAATCACTGAATCACAGAGGGGTTTGGGAGGAAAGGGACCTTAAAGATCATCTTGTTTCAACCCCTCTGCCATGGGCGGGACATATTCCACTAGTCCAAGTTGCTCAGAGCCCCATCCAACCTGGCCTTGGACACTTCCATTGATGAGGCAGTCACAGATTCTCTGGGCAACCTGTTCCAGTGCCTCACCACCCTCACAGGAAAGAATTTCTTTTCAAAATCTAACCTAAACCTTCTCTCTTTCAATCAGGAAAAACACTTCAAAAATACAGGAACTAGTAGTCGGAGCTATCACAAAGTTCTGCAAAAGCATGATCATGTGGTTGTATTACACAGGTTTGTACCCTTGGCATATTTCAGAAGAAGATTTTTAAGATGTAGATTTCTACTTCTGGCTCTGGCCGCATCACCACTCTCAATATAAGCAAATAAAAGCAATGAGCCTTAATGTAGAAAGAGCATCAATAGTCTGGATGGTGTATAATGCAGGAACAATTATTTCTCTTCAATGGCAGAACTAAGATAAGATGTGGAGAGGCAGAGCATTAAAGTTAAGGAGATTAATTAACAAATTAATGAAACCAGCTCAGATTTTCTTTGAACTTCACTCAGAGGAGAGAACTGAACTCTGATTTTATATTCTTTTTGAGTGCTGCAGCTGCTGAGCCTCATACACGGAGGTGGACCTCTCTGAATCCAGATCCTCATGGACACGCCCTTCAGAAGCCAGGAGCTTACACACTGTAGGAAACTTGGATGGCAACTGATTTAAGGTCACTGCAGGAGGACGGTTAAGCTGAGATACTGAGGTTCTAAATATAATACTTTTGTGTTTGAATTGGGAATTTG
Source organism: Parotia lawesii (assembly GCA_003713295.1). Classification (NCBI taxonomy): domain Eukaryota; kingdom Metazoa; phylum Chordata; class Aves; order Passeriformes; family Paradisaeidae; genus Parotia; species Parotia lawesii. The sequence goes on from RAHM01000183.1 coordinate 1,535,361, forward strand.
ATCCAACTACCATCCTCAATAGTTGTTGAATTGCCAACAAATTGAATTGCCAGAAAAAAAAAGCCTCAGTGCAGAGAATTTAAAATTATTTCCTTAATGACCGATCAAAACAAATTTTTAATTACTGATGCAGCTTTTGCATAGAAAGAAAAAAAAAAAGGCAACAAATAATTAAACCAGCACTTAGGGAAACATCTTTCCTTTTCATTTTTGAAGACTCGACTTCTGTTCAATACCTTCCCTTTCTCCTTTCTGGACTCAGATTCTCTTGTTTGTGCTGAGGGTTAYACAGAGTTTCTCCCAATCCCTTTGGTTAGTCTTCTGCTGGTGCAGGAGGCTGAGGTTAGAATGTGTTTGTATACACTGGTTTGCATCCTCAGCATACTTCAGAAGTAGACTTTTAGGATGTAAGTTTCTTCTTCTGGCCCTGCCCATGACAATGTTTTATTTCTGGGACTCCCTGCTTCGTGCTTTTTCCTTCACTGTTTTATTCTCAGTGCGCCAACATGAGATCCTCCATAGAGCATGGCCCCTCAAAAGTAACCCTGCAACAGTGTGGGCTCCTGTATGGCTCTCTCTTTAGGGGCGTCCCCTCCCTGGCATGGAACTTGTGCTGCACAGTAAATTGGACTACCTTAATTTTATAGAAATTTCTTCTATATATAAGGTAGCAACATTATTACTGAAATTAGAAAATTGCCTGTAATTTCAATTTACAGATTTAATTAGTTGTAGTTTTAAACCAGTTTCTTGTGCAAACTTTTAGGCTTGGGTCTGAAACAAATGTGGAAGGCTTTCTGTATGCTCTGCAGCGTACACCGAAACTTTATTTTCCAGTAAGTGTTCCTTCTGATAAATTTTTTTGAAAGACAATTAGTGCAGAGACAGCAAAGCCTATCTTACATGAACGGGCTGAAAGAGCTTGGCTTGTTTAGCCTAGCAAAACATAAGATAAGAGGGTAGATGATTGTTCTCTGTAAGTACCTCTGGGAAGAAACACAAGGGAGAGGGAAGAGCTATTAAAGCTAAAAGACAATATCAGTGCTAGAACAAAGGTATGTAATTTGGTCTGAAAATTGCACTGTAAATTAGAAAATTATTTCTAACCATGAGAAAATGAAGTTGTGAAGCAGCACCTAAAAGCAAGACTAAAAACCCCTGCAGACATGGACTAGCTCTAATGAAGGGAAATATGAGTATATGAACAAGATTAGGTCACGAGTAACCTACAATAGCAGATAAATTAACTTGGCAGTCAAGGAAAATCCTTCCTGATCTTTTTTTTTCTCTTCCTTTTTTTTTTTTTTTTTGCTATTGTTTGGGGTTTTTTTGTTAGTTGCTTAGTTGGTTTGTAAGGAGTTCTGGTTTGTTTTTAAGGAATTTATTTCTGATTGGTTGGGGTTTATTGGTTTGTTTGTTTGTGAGATTTTTATATTTATATTAAGGCTGGATAAGCTTATTGGAAGCAAATTTACCAGTAATAATCAGATCTCTTTGGGACTTGTTTCAATGAAAGTGCACTTCTCCCTCAGCTCACTGTATAGAGAAGGACCTCTACAAAATGGAACATTTGCAACAAAAGAGAATGAACCTTCACCTCACCTGGTGACAGTAGAGTTCATTGGGGACACAGAAGATATCAGCCACCATTACACAGCAACCACTCTTAAATTTCACATCTCACTCTAAATAAGAAGAGGTGGAAATTTATTCCAGAGTTGTTCTTGATCTTACTGTACATTCTTGATCTTGAATTAATCTTTTTGATGTTGAAAAGTGTTCTCATCTCCTGTAAGCACACAAACCTAATTACTTATGCCATTGTAAGGTACATTATTCATTCTTCGGTACTTTTTTTTTGTCTGTAATAACGCACAAACATGACGGACATTGGCAGATCTGACAATACAACGTGATGTGCAATTAGTCTTAAAACTGAGCCAGTTATGTACCTKTCTTGCAGTAGATTACATTGTAAGTATTAATTCAGTTTCAGAGATCTTCTGTAAGACAATAATATTCTGGTTTGTGAGCATCTTAAAACTGTATTTTATACACTAACTGACATTCTGCCAAGGACATGTATCTCATCTGTTCAAGATTTCAATTTTCAGAAAATGTTTGGGGAAAAAAAAAAGAGATTATAGGCTAAACTGTCAACAAACTTCTAGTCTTCAATACAACAAAGGAATTTTAACACTAAATCTATCAATAAATCAAATACACTGTTTCACATGACCCCTCTCTCTCTTCTTACCTTACACCCTGTACTGAAAAACTCCACATTTGATGCGACTTGCTTTCTTATCGCAGCTCCTGTTGCAGAATTCCAGAATCTCACAATGGATCAGGTGGGAAGGGACCACAGTGGATCATCTGGTCCCATCTCCCTGCTCAAGCAGGGTCATCCCAGAGCACAAGGCACAGGATTGTGTCCAGATGGTTCTGGAATATCTCCAGTGAGGGAGACTCCAAACCCTCTCTGGGTGATCTGTTCCAGTGCTCGGTCACTGCACAGGAAAGAAGCTCTTCCTCATGTTGAAGTGGAACTCCCTGGGCATTAGTTTCTTCCCACTGCCTCTTGTCCTATTGCTGGGGGACCATGGAAAAGAGCCTGGTCCATCCTCTTGACACTCACCCTTCTAACATTTATAGATGTTGATGAGGCCCTGTTGTATGACAATTGCTCTGAAAGCTGTTTCCCAGCTGCATATGAGGTCTATATTCAAAGATTCCAAAGCCTACACAAACAAGATCTAGATAATGAGAAGAGTAGAGGAAAAGATGGTACYAAGTCAGAGTAGATACATGTCCTTTCTGCACTACTGATGGCAATCTGTCAAGCTGCAGTTTGCATCATTCGTTAAATTGTATTTTTATCTCCTTCCCAGAAAGATGTGGGTTTCTCTGACAGGCAAGAGGTCACTACACCATTAGAATTTTCACTGTGAAAAAGAATTATTAAAATCTGCCTCAGCTATAGAAAAGGACTAAATTCTGATATAAGAAAGCTTGTAAATGTAGGAAAACCATAAAGCTGTTAGAAAGGAAGCACAGTTTTTGCAACTCCTGCAAGTTACTTTATTTTGGTAAACAGGGCTCTTTCTGTCCACATGATTTTCTTCTTCATGTCTGCTAGAAGCTATCAGTTCATATTGTTAATTAATGCCAATGTAAAACAAAGCCCAGTGCATTTTAGGGCCATCACATCAGACCTAATGAGATTTACTGCTGGGACCTGGAAGTGTTTTATTCCAGCATGCAAACCTCTCCTCTCTTTTGTGGGCCTGCACATGACTCAGACAAAGTGCTGACATGAGCATTTGCTTATCCTGATTTAAAGTTCACGTAATTCTGTGGAGATTGGTCTGCTGACATTAATGGGGTTTGGATTGGGTCCTTTTAGCACATTGTCAGGCTCCTAAGTCTCCAGGAAACACTCCAAGGTCCCTAAACGGGCACGACAAGCAGTCTCACTTAGTGAATGGTGCTTCCACTATTCCCCTCTGATGTACCTTTTTTAAAATATGTTTGCAAGAGAGGCTGTTCTGTTTATGATTGATACAGGAACTACCAAGATATATGATCAGCCACGCCTACACCACTTCTCCCTTTTCACAAAACAATAAAACTACATTAAATCTCAGTACTTATACAGTAACTGAGGCTCACATTATTTCTTCAAATTTCAAATGCTTTGGGAAAACAAAATACAATTAAAATAAAATAAAATAAAAAAAACTAAATTAYATTACATTTTAAAAAACAATTGAACAAACAAAACAAGCAAACAAAGGGGCTCTACTGATAGGACAAGGGGTAAGGGTTTTAAAGTAGAAGAGGGTAGATTGAAACTAGATATAAGAAAAAAAATTTTATTATGAGGTTAGTAAAACATTAGAATGAGTTTCCCCAAGAGTTGATAGATGCCCAGTCCTTGGAAACATTCATGGTCATGTTGAATGGGACTTTGAGCAACCTGATCTAGTTGTCCCTGCTCAGTACAGGGGTAGTTGGACTGGATTATCTTGAAAGCTCCTTTTCAATGCAAACTRTTCTATGATTCTAGGAAAACTTACAGATTCAGCAGTCAAGCGAAGCCAAAAGATAACTGCATTTTATGAGTATGATAAGAAACACAGTAAAACTGACCTTTTAGAGATTCACATAATCACTGAAAATCTTAGTTAGTCATTGTGTCTGAGAGACACAAAACAAAGCCAGAAGGTTGACTGCTGCCTGTGATTTATACTGTCCAACTGCACTGTGGCACATGGTGAGAGATCATAAAAAATTAGTAATGTTTGACTGCAAGTCAAAAAAAGAAAAGCTGCAATTCCATAGATCACAGGCAAGTACATAAAGCCACATTCTGTCAGCAAGAGAATTGTTTCATTTATGTCATGACTAACAGTGAAACACAATTCCTAGAGATGGAAAGTATTAACTATTTCACTAATAAAATTGTAATAAAAACACTTACATGAGCCCACAAAGACCCTTAACCACCTGCTATTATTGACAACAGTTTTTGGTATTTACCAGACCAGACAGAAATGCTACAGTGAAGACCAAAAGAAAGATCAAGAAAAATCCACTAGAGCAAAATGCTACTTGGGAAAGAAGTAAAATAATTAGGGGAAAAAAAAAAAAAGGCCACATAAATAAAGGCTTGCCTTCAACCTGATCTTCCTACCTAATTGCAAAACAAATCAATAAGCTGAGAACTTCCCACAACTTTCTGCAGTACAAGAAAACCTGGTAAAGGCAACAGGTTGCACAGCTGCCATTATGCACCTATAATGATAAATTCTAATGGTAAATAATAAAGTCTAATGATAAATTCTCTAGACTTCATAGCCTTCCACACCAAGTTCTTCGCTCACTTATGATGACACYTGGGGAATGTGTCTCTTGGAATATGGAAAAGGAAGAATATCTACCAAGGTTCCTGTTAAAACAGTAAGACACTGAATATTAAAACATGGCTTTTCAGACCAAAGTCATTAAATTCAGCTATAACCTCTGACTCAAAACTCAACTAAATCACAAAGAGCATTGGTCAAATGATAACCATTAAAAATAAAGAGGTGACAGTGGCTGAAAAAACCCCGGATATTTAAAGCAAGCATGCTTTTAAGAGTAAAGTATAGTATATGAAAGAAACAGTGGATATTTTAATGAGAGAATTCTTAACCTACTTAATAGTTATATTTTAGGAAATGCTGAATGTCTCTGAATTAGCTAAAGAAATTATTGATTAGATATTTTCCTTAGTGCAAAGAACTACAAAATGGTTGCTCTGGGCAGTGAATGGGATTGCACATTAGCGAAATTCCAAGTATTGCCTTGCTCTATTTTTTTTAATTAGAATCACCAAATAAATTGTGTAAAACTTTTTGGAGAGAATTTGTAAGAAGTTTAAATGACTATACTTACTGTTTGAAAGACAGAAAATTCAAAATAGAAAAAGTAATTATTTTGATAGAGTTTTGTAAAATATTGCAAAAGCACAATTTAAAATCCTATTAATTTAATGTTCAGTTAGATTTCTTTCTTGGAAATCCAGGAACATATGTATTATTGACCAGAAAGTACAGCTGCTGAGTATTAAATAAAKATATGATAATAAAGCTAAAGTCAATTTCACAGGTAAGGGATTCCCTCTTTCTACAGAACAAAGAAACATACTACACAGTAAATTAGAGAAGGCATGGTGTTAAAATTATGCCAACTTACTGCTGAAAAAAGTTGGCACAGTAAAAGGGGGGTAAGTCATGTCTTCTCCCACAAAAATTTCTAAGGGAAGTGAGAGGACTATACCCAGAATACCTTTTGTCGTATGAAAAAGTGCATTATTTTTCCCCTTTTCCTCTATAACTCCAGAATTACTCCATTTAAAACCTGGTGTTAAGAGAGGCTTGAAAGGTATCTGATGGGCATGATCTGTCTTTTCTTCTTGCCTCTGYTTTTGAAACCAAACATCTGTATCAGAGATTCCACGTCCGAGCAAAACTTCTATAAGCTCCTATAGGAAAACAAGTACAGCACCAATAGTCACTGAAACATACAGAAAATTATTTTTTCAGGCTTAAAAGAAATCCATCTTTCCCATAGAAGTAATCATCAATCATAAGAGACCAGGCCTTGGCAGACGACAGAGCAATCAACAGGTTAATGTCACTTTGAAAAAAGGAGAAGATGATGATGGCTGATCTTTATCCTTGGTATCAGTCAGTTCCATAGTCCATGTAAATAGTTTCAATTCACAAAAAACATTAACTTCTTACATGTTTCAATTTGTTGTTTCCATTGAAAAGAAACRTACTACAGGCAATTTAACTCCTGTAGAAAATTGTCTTCATTTTTTGCATCTGGAAAGAAAGGAAACAAAACCGTTTGGAACATACCACGCAAAGAACTGCTTGAGACCGTGTGTCTACCCTGTGCCTGACCTTCACTCTGTCTTGGGAGTCTAATGCTGTTACAAACAACCCACCATGTTTCGCATCTTTTACAGAAGAAGACAATTTGAACTTCAGCTTAGTGGCTTCAATCAGCAAAATATAAACTTTTAGGAATCGGGGTTTGAGAAGCTTGTCTTGTTTCTAGTGAATAAGCCACCTACACTGAGAAAGCCTTATTTTAGGCTTTAGAAAGTCCTTGGTAACTGATACTTGATATTAATTACTCTTTTATATCCAGTCATATTTTAACTTATGTCTTTTCTAGATTGCTGTTAAAAGCTCTCTGTACTTGTGATTATTGTGAAAATCTAGGAAAAAAAATGTTATCTAGGAAAAAAAATGTTGCTTTTCAACACATGTAAATATCTACGTCCTTATTTATTTCAGGCTTAGAAAACTGTACTTCAAACAATAAAGTCAAATTCACAGCTTTCAGCAAAAGAATAATTCTGAATAGATTCCCAAAATTTGGCATCATGCTTCAGCTATAAAACTCATTTATAAAAGGCAACATCATAATTTAGAGTTTTGTCTTTTGTCTAAAAAATGTGGTTTATAATTTTCGCTGCATTTACTATGGAAATGAAGTGGCAATTCTTTGTTTATTCATTTTTAAGCTGTTTTATACCCAAAACTCTTATGCTATTTTAGACTCAAAAATATTACCAGCAAATATAACAGTCAATATCRAAACTTCTAATTTACAGTGTTAAAATTAATTCTAAGTAAAGAAAATAGAAAAAATTGCTTACTCAATAATGCTTTACAGCCATTTCTACAGTGATGTGATTTAAAAGATATACTTTTATTGACAAAGGTCCACTTTCAGCTAACAAAAATTAATGTAGATGGATCTTTCTACAGGAAGGAGATTAGAAAAGAGGGAAGACTGTTAGAACAAGTTTATTCCAATATTATACCTCCTTCCTCCAAAAGCAAACTAAACCTTCCACACATATCAACTTAAAGTATCTTTTCTTGTACACAAGAAATCTGCAACACTGACTAATTCAATTGAGAAATGGTTATTTTGGGGTGTTTAATAGCATTCAACCATAATTTCGTGGTGTACCATGAGACCGAAGGGTAGAACATCTTTGCAACTGAAGAGGAAGAAAAAGAAAGGAGGTGAGCATGGGGATGGACAAATGTAAGAACCACAGAATCATATTCTGGGTTGGAAGGGACCCACAAGGATGGTCAAGTCCAACTCTTAAGTGAATGGTCCATACAGGGATCAAACCCACAATCTTGGCATGGTTAGCAGCATTCTAAGAACAAAAGGATGCTTGAATAGACCTTTCTACTGCAGCTACATTCTTCCATCTGTGATAAAAATATGTAAAAGGAGGGCAATGCTAGCAAAAACTGATACTTGGGGGTTAGAGCATCTATTATTTGTCCCATTTAAGTAAAAACCATTATACAACATGATTGCACAGAAGAGTGCTGAGCTTGAACTCTGTGAAATGTGAGTGATTAATTCACTCAAAAGAGAAGTGAAATCTTTTCTAAAGGGAAACTTAATACCTTCCAGTTGTCATCAAATGCTGTTTTGTCCAGGCAAAAAAGGAATGCTCATTGCATGTTTTTCTTTGGTAAGCTGCTAGACCTATCATCACTTTTATCCTAAGTGACTAAACCTGCGTTTACTGAAATGCTGGGTTCATTTTGTATTTGTCAGTTCAGAAGGATGCCTCAGACATGTACTACAGTAGCAGCTCTGAACATTCATGTCATGGTCTGTGATGCATGATGACCATGATTTTAAACTTGTTTCAATATTTTTGGACTCATTTGATATTTTTTGCCGTAAGTACAAAGGCTGAGCTTGGAGGAGGAGGATCTGAATTGTCCGTATTACTTCAGTAATCTGAGATGAACTCCCATGTCTGTGTTGCAAAGGAAACCCTCTTTCCCAAAAGGAAACATTTCAAGGGAGATGGTCTAATGAGAAATCTCAAAACATTTTTGGGATCTTATCTGTAGTTACTCATTACAGTTATATAAACTAGGTAAAAGAATTTTCAAGTTCTTGCACTAAAGGAAAACAAAGATCCAATTTAAGACACAAAGCATGCTTTACTAGTCTGATGATTTTCTAAGAGATGAATTTTTTTAGTATGGGAAGATGGAGAACAATGAAACATTTTAATCCAAGTGGACTGATATGAATGGGGTGGGTGGACAATACATGAATTTACCTGGCCTGCCATCCTCACAGACTTGAATCAGCAGGAAAAATCCCAACTGGGTTGCTAGAAATGCCCAGAGTACCTTCTCCAGGTGAGACTACCAAATCAGGGTGTAGAAGGGCAGGGCTGTTATACTTGGGGACCTTGACAGACTGAAGCAAGGGTTTGCCAGGAATCCCAGGAAATTCAGTGAAGTAAGGCAATGGTAAATCCTGCATGTGTAATGGAATAACACTGTGGGACTACGTAGGCTGGGCGTCAGCTGGATAGAAGGAAACTTTGCAGAGACAAGGCAAGAACATATCCAAGAAGAAATGCAGAACCCCCGTGGACTAACAAGACTTAGAACAAGTGCATATTTTATTGACTAACACTCCACATAATTAACTTTCAGTTTGTTAGGAAAAAAAAATGTAAATTTGCTGTAAGAAGTAGAAAAATGCACAGGCTTTTAGGGATAGCACCAAGAGTGTCATTACTTGTTAAAGAAAGACAGTTCCAGAAAAATAAACATTTAGGAATATTTATGGTGGAATATGCAAAGCAAATCTGAGAAAAATGTAAGAAGATAAAAAGATAAAAAGAGAGGAAAAAACTTCAAGAAAATTAAAGTATTTATGGTAATTGTCACAAGTTACCTTGGGGAAACAATTTTATTCATAAAATTTTATTCAAAATTTTATTCACAGAACCCCCCATAATTTTATTCATAGATTAACTTGTTTCTAATTATTCTAAGAAGCAATATGCAATTAACCATAAGATAAAGTTTGTTTTCTTGTTTTTCTGTGTGGTAGTCAGGACAAACATATACAGGTGCAGGCATTTAAATTTGCCAATAAAATGGTTATCTCTACTGAGACAGATTCATAACACAAACCAATCTGCCAGCGTTTTAGGAGTATCTTTTGGGCTGCACAGATTTACAGGAAAATTCTAGATAGGTCCGGTTGTCACAAGACATGTAATTTTAAAACAGAATATTGCTTATTTTTGTCCAGCTTTGCAGTACAATTACCTCCTTTCTGCAATGAGAAGTACCCTCTTTGTTCTGCATTATTTTGATTTAATTTCAGCATAGCATTCACAATTCTCCAAGAAGAGACTTCTAGCTAAAGAGCTTGGAGCTTTATGTCAGTACTCCAATTCCCACCAAAAAAAAAAGTTTGAATATTGTAATATTCATATTTGTCACCTGACATCTTCTCTTCCAGCCAAGATGTTCAGCTGTCATACAAGTTTTGAAGAATCTTACACTTGGAAATGTTTTTCAATAAAGTCCAATGAAATTAACAAGTCAGAGGCTGGATAATGTCCAAAAAACATCTTTCAGGAAAGTACTCTTCATCCATACATAGAACTTTTGGTATTTTCCTTCCTTTTAAAAGATGGCTTTGTGGTTGGGGTTTTCTGGGGGCTTTTTTTGAGGAGGGTGTTGGTTTTTTTGGGGCGGGGGGGGGTGCAGTTATTATTTTATTTGTTTTTTGTCATTGATGCTTTGTTTGGGGCTGTTTTGGGGATTTTTTTGAGAGTGAATTATGACAGTATTATTTCTCCTTGCCAACACAAAATACAACTCAACAGACAATATGAAGATACGAATGAAAGTGAGCCCAGAAAAAAGTGTGATATTCAGGATAATTCAGACTTTTAAATAATTCCCTGCTGAGGAAATCTATCAAGAAAAATATTTTGGGCAGAGAGTAAACACTTTCAGCTCCCACTCACTTATTATTTTTGGCAGGTTAAATATTAAAAAGGAGTTGCTGAAAGTAGAAATTAATAGGAGTTTTTAATTTGGAAAAGTAGCAGGCATTTTTTGCCTGGTGTCTTCATAAGAATTTGTCTTTATAAACTTGCTTTGAAATATTAGACATAAGCTGAGCAATAAATGAATAAAATAAACTCAATAATTTATTTTTTCAATATATCAAAACTTAACCAAAGTAATTTTTAGGGCAATAAGATGCCACCTCTCACTTGGAAAAAAGGTATCTTGAATCAGAAAGATGATGATGAAACATCAGGAAGAGTTGTCTGTGCTTTCTTCCTCAGTTTTTATCCCTTCATACCTTACTATACTGAAACTTTAACTGGATTAATGTTGCATTAAAAAAAAAYTGCAGAAATCAATTTAAATAGTCCCTTCACCCCCAGTCTTGACTGTCCACTTGCTTTAATTACAGAGCCATGACATTTACCCCTGATTTTTGAAGGGGCCATTTGTCCRCTCTTCCCTAAAAGGAACAAATGATTCTCCCTGTGATGACACTAATTAAACTGAAACTGAGATGTGAAAAATCACTGAGATCTCATTTTCCTTAAAGCACAAATATATCAGCTCTCATAAAACTGGTTTCTCAACCTACAGAGCAAAGATCTGTAACCTTGATCTCCCACATTGTCACTGAAATGGCTAATAGCTACTTTTTAATGCAAATTCATTTTCTTACAAACCCAATTTAAGTGTCATTCAATTTTCTTATCTGCGGCCATATGCTTAAAAAGTAATTACTCTGCTAGCATTTTTAATTAAAATGATGTTATCTATGGTTCTAGATGCATTAAATACACCATTGATCTCAGATATCAAATGAAATTTCCACAGATGAGTCATGTCATGCACATTGTGGTCTTAGGATCTGCATTGTAACTGGTGCTAACTATGAAATACAGGTGGAACAGGCACCCACCAAATTTTCTCAGATATAAGTGCCAGTCACAGAAAAATATGGTTGCTTCTTGTATTTTTTGTAACAAATAACAGCTGTATTACTCTTAACAAGATCAGTAGACTGTAAGTTGATGCCTGAGGCTAAACTCTTCCCTGGGCTTTTTTAAATTTYAAACTTCTTGTCTTCTCTATGCCCTCGCAGGCCACGTGTGTCCAGTACAGAAAGTCTGTGAAAACAAGTCAAGAGTCTGGGACAACCTAAATTTTTACGTTGCTCAATTAACTTTTAATGAGCACTTCAGCCCAAGTTCATTGAGTCTGTTCCTTAATTACATTAAATGTTAAGCTCTGTCGGTTGTATGGTTAATAATTAATCAATGCATTATTTGCAAACAGCAATAATAGAATTTCTACCGCAAGGTATTGATCACTATCACTCTCTTAGCCAAACTATGTCTATTAAAATTAATTTTTAAACATTTTATAATAATTTGACATTCTTAATTCCTTATTTTTCATGGGCTTTTCATATCCAGTGCTATAAGGACATTAATTCCTAGTATTACGTTTTTCAAGAAACCGGTGTATAATTAGGATCAGGGACAGGTAGCATCACTTTGCAACTGGTAAAAAAATCACCGTCAAAGAGATAGAGATTCATCCACACAGTGCATTCAGTGTCACAAGAAGTAGAAAATAATATCATAGCATGAATTTACGGAATTTTTCCTAAAAAAAATGAAAGCAAGCAGTGATTACACACTGATTGCATGTGTTGGTGATTTAAATCAGTTTGCAGCTCAACGCACTATTAAACATCATCCTCAAAATATTAAAATTATTTTCCTGTGACTAGATGGGAAAATAAAGGAAAATCAATATAATAGTGATGGAATCTTATGATCTAAAAACTGACCTAGACGTAGACCTGAAATTCTGTTTTTCTGTATTCATTAATAATAATAATAATAATAACAACAATAATAATAATAGTGTTGCTATAGCTGTTGTTTTGAATTATGCCTTTAGCTGTTTTCAAACAGGTACTGCAGTTAAAGTTGAAGCTCACGTCACTTAGAACAGCTGCCAGCACATATCACACACAGAGGCAGCACACTCATGTTCTGCTCTTCCTCCTCTSAGGCATTTATTTGTCTTTATTAATAATAATGTGCTATCAAATTTTATGTTTAATGACACTTTAAATACTCTTCGGCAATATCTTAATTAGAATCTCCAGTGAATAAAGTAGATTAATTTTAGGTCTATGACCGTAGATTGCAGCAGTCTGCTATGACAACCTCTTTCCATCCTTCAAATGATCCAAGACAACATCCTCACAGTAGAAATCCACACCCAAATACTCTCATTCCAAAATTGGTTTGGAATTTTCTATTTTGTCACAGTTTTAGTTTATTTCCCYCATCTAAGGAGAGAATGAGTTCCTAAAAAATGTGTGACCAGTGATTCTGTGCATAAGCATCATACCTGGTTTGTGTGAAGCCCCAGCACAACATTTCCAAGTGCAGAGTAAACACAAGCCAAAACAATTAAAACAAACAAATGGACTAGCATTTATGAGAACAGGCTGAAGCTTGGGTTGCTTGATTGGCTGGTTTTGGTTTGGTTTTTTTCTTAAATGTGACTATATGCAAAACATATTTCTACAATGTCATACAAAGTCAAAAGAGAAGATTTACTGTAATATTTATGTTAATGTTTGAAGCAGCAAAATGTCTTTAAAAAAACCTCTTAAATGACTACAAGCTTTGCATGACCTTCCAGAATTTTTCCATCTATTTACAATGCTTAAGGTACATTCATTTCATTTCCAAATTCCAATAGCTGCATTTAAGAATTATCTTTATTAAAAGTTTCTTCAATTATATAGATTCCTATATTTAGCCAGTGGCTTCACTCAGCTGCATTTTATTAATTTGGATTAATGCCACATGTGGAATTGGAATTCTGTATCTTAATACAACATCTCATAAGTGGAATTCTTGAGACACACCAAGACAAAAAAAGCTGTCTCAGAATGAACATTTTTATAAAAACAGCACGGTATGTAGAAAGACAAGATGCTCCACAAAAGAACTTTTAAACTAACAGTAAAAGGAAGTTTTCAGCACAGTTAAGAAGTAGCAAGTAGTTAATTGCAATAATATATATATGTTAGCAGAAGAATAGTTTCTATACATTATTTTGATTTTAAGTCACATTTAAACAAAAATATGAGAGGAAAACTTGAAAAATTAATGATTAGAGATGTATTAAAAATAACATACATAATATGGCATGTGTTCTCTCTCATAAAAGGGATGAAATCTTTTTCTTGAGACAAAATAAAATGCCATGTTATACTCTGTGACAGAAAAGCATTGTTTTCCCTGCTTATAATTTAAGAAATATCTTATATAAAGCTGTGTGAAGGACCACTGTGTGAAGMGCCACTGTTCCCTAATTCAGTAAATTTAATGTTTCTTTGTTAGAGGATAAGTACTTGCTTTGCTAAGTTTTTAGAGCACAACTTTAACGTGTTGGGAGAAGAGGGAACAACAAAAACAGAATAGTCATTTAGTACAGAGGTTATATGTCTCTTAAAATATCCCTGTAAGGTTTTTTATTTCCAATTCTCAAGTGAGCAGCTTCAAAGAAGTAAAAGTGATTAACACAGGTCTCATCAACTATCCAGTTTTAAAGTAGCTGCAGAGAATGCAAATAATAACAAAAGAAAGCAGCCACATCTGAAATGGGGGCATGGGTGTTACTGCTGAACTGTTTATTTAGGTTTACTTAGACTATAACTCTTTCTGGTTCCTTAACCTGAAATGGCCATGAGAATTCATTTATTTGTTTCAAAGATGTGCTTTAAAAACAAAGACAGATGTTTCTCTTTTTGGTTCTGTCTGTTCCTTGGGGGACTGGATCAGAACTATATCTGCACAATGGAATTTTGAGGTACCAAATTCATTTTAATCCCACATTGGAATACAAGCACTTTTTTTCCCCCCATAGCTACCTGAGACAAGAATACTGTCAAAACCAGCTTAAAACATTTCTTCCTCCATCTCTTTTTCCGGGATTAGAAAGATCTGAAACCTAAGAAACCCCTGAGAAGTAGTTGCTTTGAAAGACTTCTGCCCACTGAATGTCCTGATTTATCTTTTAGTGAGAAGTTCCACAGACTACTTGGAAAGTAAAAGATTGTGGGGCACTTGGTGAATACTTCAGTTGTGTGAATAGGTATTACTAGAGCTGCAGGATTGTACATGGGGCTGTGTCTCATGTTGTGATGGTGCAGGTATGAAGAACATACCAGAAAGAACAACATTCACTTTAAAAACTTTCAAAGCATCACATTTTTCCTAGGGCACTGCAAGAAAACCATGTGTGTGTACCATTAACAGAGAAAGCAAGAGTTCCCACCAGAGGAATAATTGTGGCCTCAGCTTCCTTGTTTCAAGATAGACAGGAAATTAACTAAACCAGGGTGCTTGGCTTAAATAGAAAAAAAACTGAGCTACATGGCAGGGTAGAACATTGCACTTCATTTGCTTTTGAGAAAATGAGAGGCGGGACATTCCTCCTGGAAAACAAAATAAGTGTAATGTCCCTCCTCTCTCCCAGATGAAGAGATGAAGGTAAGACATTCAAACCCCGCAAAGGGCAGAGCAGCTAGGAATGAAACAGATGTCCCTTTAAAATTAAAGAATCATAAAACAGTTTAGGTTGTAAAAGACCTTTAAGATCATTGAGTCCAACTGTTAACCCAGYACTGCCAAGCCCAGCACTAAACCATGATCCTCAGTGCCACATCTACACGTCTTCAAAACACCTCCAGGTGCATTGACTCAACCTCCTCCCTGGGCAGCTTGTTGCAATACTTGAAAACCATTTGATTGAATAAATTATTCCTAATGTCCAATCTAAACTTCCCCTGGTGCATCTTAAGGCCATTTCCTCTTGTCCTATCTTGTCTTACCTAGTTGTTCCTTGGGAGAAGAAACTGATCCCTACCTGGCTCCACCCTCCTTTTAGGGAGTTGTAGAGAGTGATAAGGTTCCCCCTGAGCCTCCTTTTCTCCAGGCTGAGTCCCCCCAGCTCCCTGAGCTGTTCCTCACCAGACTTGTGCTCCAGACCCTTCTCCAGCTCTGTTCTCTTCTCTGGACACACTCCAGCCCCTCAATGTCCTTCCTGTAATGAGGGGCCCAGAACTGGACACAGGATTTGAGCTGTGGCCTCRGCAGTGCCCAGCACAGGGGGACAATCACTGCCCCGGTCCTGCTGCCACACTACTGCTGATACAAAAGGGGGAAATGAAACAAGAAATTTCTTCTTTGTACACCAAGAGGAAAGAGGAGTGTTTTCCCATCACATTTCAGTGCAATTTCTGAAATTTCCTAAAATCATGCATTAAAGTAAATTCTTCTTTTTCATTCCTTGTACTTTTAAGTTAGACCTGCAAAACAAATTTAAAACATTGAGAATTATTTCTTTTACGCATATAATTTTTAATATAATGCCTTTAAAAAAATAAAAGATCTCAAGGGGAACAGGAGTCAAGGGGAGGGTTTCTTTGTCTGAAACTTATAGACTTTTCACTCTGGTTAATATTTTAGTGAACATTAYCTCAGAGAGTATTTTGTTCTCTCTTCTCTAATGTACCAAATATGTTCCAAAATATACTCCTGATTTCTTGTGGTTTTTCACRTTTGAATTTCAAACAGAAAGCATGTAATTAGAACCATTTCACCTGAATTCACCAAAATCACTTAAATTCTTTATTGCTGTAGCACTTTTCAGCAAGTTCCTATACGCTTTTCATGACATTCTTTCCCTTCAAAAACATTAGATAATTTGAACACGCTWTTCTAAAAAATAGAGGAGAGTTATAATTGTATATTTTCAATAATAACCTGATATTTTGAAGAACTGCAACCGATTTTTTTGAATCATCCTTCCTTTCTTAAATGTTTTGAGGGCATACATATGAAAATTGGCAGATTGGCAACACATGGAAAAGCTCAGACTTCACCTTCACTATAGAGAACAGCACACAGAGAGCAAGCAGCATGGTTTTGTTAATTCTCCTCGCCTCTCAGCTCCAGCCTTTATCCTCTGCAATAGCCATGACCATCAGCCATCCCAGTTTATGACAGCCAAGTAACAGCTTTTAGACTTCAGAGAAGACAGACAGCGAAATTGAAGACTCTAATGGAGGTTAAGCAGGGCTGACAGTGTTACAAGGGGTTTTTTAGAGCTCAAAATTTCTTGTTTGGATAAAAAAAGACCATGCAGTGAAGACTGCTATTCTGCCAATTGTTTGACAGAAGATCAGCATTTAGGTTGCCTCTATATGGAAATAAAGATATGTAAGAATTTCTGGAGTCTGCTATTATAAAAGATACACAGGAATTAGGCTTAGATGGTCACAGATATCCTGGAGGTCTCCACTCAAGCCTCACTTTGCCAGAAAAATTCATGCCATCTATTTTTTCTGTCCTGCTCTATTCCATTCTATTTACCTTTCTAATACTTAAAGTACTACTTGACAGCGCAATAGACATTATTCTAATATTTCCATATAGGATTTTTTTTTCCACATTGAGACTAGATTGTGAAGTTGTACAATACTTTTCTGTGTGTAAAATAATCCCATTGTACATAAACCTAATGGATCATATTTACCTCCTGTTCATATCTCTTGGGCAGAATGATACCAAGCACTTAAAATCTCTGTTTACATGAGGAGGATCTGATTTTTCCTTATCTATAAGACAGTGGAGACTAATAGAAAACAACAAATGGAAAAGACATCTAAAATTATAATTTTTTCTTGTGCTTTCCCAGTATTTTTAATGTGAGACAGCTAATGAGGGAATGCTCAGCTAATTTCCTGTTCTACCTTATCCATTGCAGGGATGTACTCTACTATGATTTGGCATTATTAGAAATCAAGAATATGACTGGAATTTTTTTAAAAGAACTTGTCTGCTCTCAAAAGGGAACCCAGATATGTATTTACTTATATATCTAATATGGTTTTGATTTCTCAGTATTTACTATAACTATTAGAAGCATTTTAAAACTTGCAATGTGCAGGGTAGGGCAGAAAGACAAATGTATCTTGTGCTGCACCCAAAGCCCCGTGGGCAGCAGGGCAGGGAGGGGATTCTGCCCCTCTGCCCCGCTCTGCTGAGACCCCACCTGCAGTGCTGCATCCAGCCCTGGGGTCCCAGCACAGSAAGGACAGGGACCTGYTGGAGCCAGGCCAGAGGAGGCCACCAAGGTGATCAGAGGGATGGAGCAGCTCTGCTAYGAGGAAAGGCTGAGAGAATTGGGGTTGTTCAGCCTGGAAAAGAGAAGGCTTTGGGGTGACCTAATTGTGACCTTCCAGTACCTGAAGRGAGCCCACAGGAAAGATGGAGAGAGACTATTTACAAGGKCCTGGAGTGACAGGACAAGGGAGAATGGCTTCAAACTGACAGAAAGTAGATTTAGTTTAGATGTTAGGAAGAATTTTTTTTTGCTGTGAGACAAGTGAGGCCCTGGCGCAGGCTTCTGAGGGATGTTGTGCATGTCCCATCTCTTGAAGTGTTCAAGGCCAGGCTGGATGGGGCTCTGAGCAACCTGGTCTTGTGGAAGGTGTTGCTGCCCATGGCAGGGGGATTGGGACGAGAGAATCTTTAAGTCGTCATCCAACTCAAGACATTCTATGATTCTATGAAATAAAGAGACAACAGCCAGTCAGATGCAAAAATATTCTTCCATTTAAACTTCCATGCAACTGTACTTTTTGTAATGAAGGAACACACCATATAGCTCTGCACAAAACCATAAGAGAAGCTAACCTTTTGCTACATTTCAATAGCAATAGGGAGGAGTAGATTGGAGTTTTGGAAAAGTTGAACATAATCAAGATTTGGTCTCTTTAAAATACTTAACCTTTATTTACTGACGATTGGATTGATTCTTGCAATATCAATGAAAGAGAAATTATCTGTCCATTGTGCATGTATTACAGTAATAAAAAAATATTCTACGGTTTCCATTGCTTATTAAGTATAGAAAATCAGTGAAGCTATAGAAGATAGCAAAGATATAACCATTTGACTATTCCCCATTCAAAATGGTATGATTTCTGATTTGGAGTTATTTATTTTGAACAAAGTATTGCTTTTTTGTACTTAAAACTCTAACAGTGACCTTGAATAGCTGTGTAGTTCATTTACAAYTCATATATTTACTTCTCTGATCTCTGAATTTTAATCTTAGAACACTTTCTGTTGAATTTGAATCCACCAGGCCAGGCYCTGTGGCATTATCATGAGAAGTCTTTCCATAAGCAAATTTCCCTTTCAAGGACTGCACAAAGGAGGTTACATGTGAAGCTATGGTTATATGTGAAGTGAAAGAATAAGTAGCATTTATGACAATCAAGAACTACACTGCACAATTCCTTTTATAGGGGAGCATAATAAATTTATAATGCAATGATACAAGAGGTGTAGATTAAATTAAATTAAATATAGATTTATTATATCCCTAAACATCTGAAATGTCAGTACTGGCAGATCTTGATCCTAGATTTATACTACTCAGGGTGTGGGATAGTCAAATAATGAAACAGAAGTGGAGCAACTGTACCCTGAGACACATAGTAAATTTTAGTGTAAAATAAAGCAAAAGCACAACTACCAAAAACCCTGAAACTCCAGACGATATGCCTTTTCATACCATGTTACAAGATAGGAAGAGGATTTGGGAGGGTGAAGAAAAAAACACCTCTTCAAGTCAAATTTTTTAAGCCAAAAGCATTTCTCTTGCATGAGAAAATAATGATTTGTGCTGGAAAGTGCAATCCAGATGTGGTCCCACTCTATTATACCCATATCCAACCTACTCACACAGGCACACATATTCCAGGATTCATGATTTCATTTTTCTTCTCACATTGCATATACTTGCTACATCCATGCTTAAAGTAAATTGTCTGCTTCTAATTTTATCCTAGAAATATATTCCTGCATTTAGAGAAATATATCTTGATAAAATCAGTTCATTTTTAAACTGCCAGTGCTTCTGTTTCTTTAATAACTAAATGCCATATGGAATAGTTAAATGCTCAACTTTACAGTATAACTAATATTTCTAGATTTATTAAAAGGTTCTATTCTACAAACCTGCCAAGCTTGCAAATTCCATTCTCAGATCTACAATGTAAATCAATATTACTGTAACTATTTTCAATCACGCATTAGTTTTACATAATTATTTCATTCTGAAATTTGKGAGCACTTAGTATTAATGCAACTGRTGAAAGTTGGCATTCTCTCTTTTGGTGAAAATACAATTTAAGAACAAAGTATTGATTCATTTAAGTCTGAATGGTGAGAAATAATGTCTGTCTATAATCTTAGGATTTCTTTCATCTCACACTATTAGTGCTGCAAGCTAAAGCTGTTGTAGCTTTGCTTTGCTCAGAAATGATTTAAATCAAAAGGTTTGGATGTGGAACTCAAGGAGACCTAGATCTCCAAATCTYCACAGTGTTCTAGAATTTCTAGCTCTCACTGTTTTCACACTTAGCAGGATTCCAGTTTTATTTTGGGACCATCTTAAAATCTAGATTTAGCCTACACAGTGGGAATGCAAAAAAAACCCTCCGACAGCAGAATTTCCCTGCTTAAGAAATGAGGTTCCACCATAACTACTGAAATATTACAATATTCAAATCTAAGTCTTTTTCAGACCCTATACCAGAGGAGATCCCAGATTTGATAATATTTCCATTCTAATACTCATAATCCACCTCTAATTAAACCAAAATTAACCTAGAGATAAATAAGATTTTTTCCTGATTCTCACCTAATTGAATTAGGTCATACAAGTTATAAATAGTTCAAACAAAGCTCTAGAAAAAACCCTCAAGATTCCTAATTAAAACTCAGTCATCAAACTGATGGACTGATTTTCCAGGAGCTATTCTTATTCAGCCATTCTCTGTCTATTCCTCAATCATCCTGTCACAGATAATCCATCCTTGAGACTCATAACATTCATTCAGGAGAACCTGGCACTTCTGATTTTTATCCTTCTGTCGTGGTTTAACCCCAACCTACAGCCAAGCACTACGCAATTCACTCTCCCACCACTGGGAATGGGGATAAAACCATGAGGCCRAAAAAACTAGAAAACACGTGGATTAAGACAAAGACAGTTTAATAGGAAAAGCAAAAGTCATGGATGTGAGCAAAATAAAAAAGGAATTAATTCACTGCTTCCTGTAGGCAGGCAGGAGTTTGGCATCCCCAGTAGAGTACATGATATGCAGTGGCAACTTGGGAAGACAAACATAATCACTCTGAAAAGCCCCCACTTCTCCTTTCTTTGCCCATTTTATACACTGAGAATGACGTCATATGGTCTGGAATATCCCTTTGGTCAGCTGAGGTCACCTGTCCTGGCTGTGTCTTCTCCCAGCCTCCCAAGCACCCCCAACCTCCCTGCTAGCCTGACAGTACAAAAAGCAGAAAAGGCCTTGGATCTGTGTAAACTCTGCTCAGCAACAACAAAAACATCTCTATTAACCCTGTATTCAGTACAAATCCAAAACACAGCCCCACACCAGCCACTGGGAAGAAAATTAACTCTACCCCAGCAAAAACCAGCAAAAACCTTGTCGTATGAGTAATGAAGAAATCATAAACTCATGCCAGAAAAGCAATTATGCCACATTACCACATTACAAACATACACACACGGGGAGTGGCTGACTAAACATTATCTGCATCAAAAATTCATGGAAAAATAATTGAAATACAAACAAGGTAAGCCTTCTTTTGCATAGTATTTATTAGATTATATATCTTCATATAAGGTCAGATTGCTAGAAGCATTTCAACACTGAAAGCTAAGACTGGCATAAAAGTCCTTCACTATAACGAAAGATTAATTTCTATTGCCAGTCCTGGTATTTCAAGTGTGGAAAGCAAAGACTGTATCAACAAAGAAGGTCTGGCTGAAGATGTGAAGTTTGGGAGGAGCTTTGGCTGCAGTGTTGATGTCTGAATAAGAGTCAGTGAGACAAACAAGAGTATTTCAGCCCTGGACTTTAGGAAAGCAGGTCTGTTTAAGAAGCTGCTTGGAAGAAATTTATGGAATAAGGCCCTGGGGAAAAAATTAATATCTCTTTAGTTTTCAAAGACGACCTTCTTTAAGCTCCAGAATGGCCCATCCTAGGTAATCCAAAAAAAGACAGAAGGAGCACTGCATAGGGGAAAAAGGAGTGTTTGGTAGGTCAGATGGTTGTGCTGGTTCAGAGAGCCATTGTCAGGCTTGAGAAACAGATGTAAAAGTACCTTCAGAAATTCCTATTGCAAGGACTTGCATTTGGGGAAAAACAACCCCAGATACCCGGACRGGCTGGGATTTGACTGACTGGAAGGCAGGTTTGAAGAAAAGTACCAGGGGCAAGTCCCAGAAAGTTCACCATGAGTCAGCAATGTGTCCTTGTGGCAAAGAGCCAACAGCATCTTGGGCTGCATCACGCCAGCAGGTGAAGTGAGGTGATCCTTCTCCTCTCCTTAGCCCTGGGGAAACACATCTGGATRTTGGGTCCAGTGCTGGGCTCTCCAGTAAAAGATAGACCGGGGTGTGCACTGCAGCAAATTCAGGGAAGGGGCACAAAGTAGGTTATAGGCTTGGACTATCCATCTCATGAAGAGAGGCTGGAAGATCTGGAACTGTTCTGCACGGAACAGAAAAGATTTTCTGAAATCATATCCATGTGTATAAATACCTGATGGCGCGAATAAAGAAAACGGAGCCAGACACTTCTTGCTGGTGACAGAACAAGAAGCAATGAGAACAAAACTGAAAACCTGGAAATATCATTTAAAAATAAGGACAATTTTTTTTTTCCTGAGAAAGTGGTCAAACACTGGAACGAGTTCTGCCCACAGAGGTTGTGGAGTCTCCATTCTTAGGATGCCCAAAACCTGACTTCACACAGTCCTAAGCAATGTGCTCCAGCTGACCATTCCACCATCCTACTATTTCTGTGAAGACTTGACCATTTCCTCTTCTGCAGGTTTCAATTGAAAAGGAATGAATGGAACTTTCTGTAATATATTGRTGTTCTGGTATGTTGGAGTTGAGGAGACCAGAGGTGAAAGGGCAGCCACCACAACAACAAACTGGTGGAAAAAAAAAAAATCACTATTTTGCAGTCCTGAAGTTTCTTAGAGGTAGTAAAAGAGTATTAAGTGATCCCTGGGATGAGCTGCCACAATTTGGTGTGACTGTATGAATATGAATATGATACCATACTACAGACAATCCCTGCGAACAACAAGTTAAATGTCAAGTCTACGCCTTGACCTTAAATCTTACTTAAAAATGGCATAGAATATTGGAGTATTATTTTAAAAGCATGCTAATATACTTCCTAAAAAAATGACAAATGCTAAGTAGTAGATTCTTAATTAGTATTTTTCTTACTGCATTCATAAAGATTTTTTTATTCCTTTAAGAAGACGATCAGCAAACGATAGGGGTTAACAACATCTATCTCTCAGGATCCCTGTTCTTTGTGAGATTTGTATAGAATAAAATGCCTGCAGTTTCCTAACAAATTATCCATGACTTGATCATTTGTCAAAATGCTAGAAATATGGGATTCCTATTTCATGGCAAACATAGTCTTTTAAAGGTAATCTGTCTGAAATGACTTATTTTTCACTCTTCTCTTCAATATTCTAAGAATTTTTGAAGAAACGTGACAAACCAGAAAAATATACAATTTCTCTAGCTTGTTAGGAGAGATGAAGATCCTTGGATTTAATTTGCTTATCTGTAATTTATCAGTTTAGCACTTGATTGATGCTTGATCAGTAGTTCGAGATATACACTGAATGTTAGCAGGACCAAAATCAAAAGATTTTCTCTAGCCCTTATTTGGAAGGGAGAGGGAACAAAGGCCATTAACTAAAAGCAATGCCACCCTAAACAATTATTACTAAAGGCTGATACTACCACCTTGTGTCTGCAGGTCTAAAAGATTTTAAGCATATCTTGGCACCACACATTGCTCAAGTACTTTGAGAACTTAAAATAATTTTACATACTTCAGTAAATTTTCTGAGAAGGTCATTTATAACCAATAACACTTTCATATGCACTACTTTTGAAAGGGAGAATTACATGGACATCTAAACCAAAACAAAATCTGTAACACTGGAACTGCAGATCCCATAGAGAAAACAAAACCTCAGTAGCACTGTTGCTGTAAACCAAAAGAAAGCCAGATAATTTTTAAAAAAGAGAGGATGAGGAGAAGTGTCAATTACTAAGCATCCATTGTCACATATTAAATCCCCATAAATACTCACCTGCAGAATAAGCAGGTTTGCTTAGTAAATTACTAGTGATGCTGTTTCTCAGCTCTCAGGAATATTTTGGGGTAAATTCTCCTTCCGCTTGGATGCTGAGAGGAAACAGCTTTTGCAAAATAGTTCTTACTGAGCTTTTGCTTCTGTTTTAAGTGTTTCTCCTTTGCTTTTGTTACTTTAAGGCTATCTGAAGTCTATGGAGATAAAATATTAAAATGCATAAAAATATTCATATACTATTATTTGATACAAGCAGTAACTGGCTGCTGAAGTCATGCTCTAGCAAATGAAATTATGTTCCACATTTAAATCTTAAATTCACAGACTAAGGATTCATTTACTACGGGTTTTTTCCTAAAGAAAAACCTAAACCTAAAGAAAAAAGTAATGATGAGACTGAAATAAATGGGATTATTTAGTATGGCTACATATGAATCACAGACACCATAATAAAGCCTGATAAATCTGATTAAACAATGCCTATGCACTGAAATACGGATTTCTTTTATATACTAGTTGCATACCAGTGCCCATAAAGAGACATATTGCCAGGAGAGTTCTTTCTGAGTATGCTGCCTTCAAAATAACTTTACAAACCATTGGCTAAATTAATGTGAGGTTTGACTACTTTATTTATTGGGTTATTTTACTCATAAGAAACTAAATTACTTGGAATCTGAAATAGTCCAGCACTTGGTTGAATATCATCTTTTGAAATACAAACCATAAGAAATACACCAAATTACTCTTACTATAGCAATACTGAGGACTGCAACACAAATCTTGTCCTTGATCCTGTAGCAAATGGCACTTCTTTTACAGTATCAGAATAGAGTGGAAGACCTATACTTGCAGAAAATTGGAAACAATTTGCAAGTAGTTCCTCAGAAGGAACTATTCCTCCTTTGCTGTCTTCTGTCAGAAATCCCTTTGTCCTTTTCTGAGCAAGAAAAGCATTTATTTTTAGAAAGATTTATGTATGTTTTATGAATTATGTCCTGCCATAGCAGCCTGGGCAAAGCTTCAGCATTTCCCCAAGTAAATTCTCACATCAGCTTCTTTCCAGAGTTGGCTGTGTGGGTCAGATATAGGAAGGTGAAAGAAATGCAAGAATAGAACTGGATGTGAGTTATGGGACACTGTAAAATTCAGTGTCAGACATGTTGTTTCTGTGCTAGACTAGGGCTAAAGGGAATGTGGACAGACTGCAAGGACTGCATTGGTCTTCACATGAACAAAGAATAAGGACAGTACAAAAATACTTTAAAATCCTTTTACCACATTACCCTCTACCTAGCCATGCGAGTTGTCTTGGAACACCCAATATTAACTCATGCAATCACTTTACAAAACCTGTCCCCAGTACCACTAATAATTTTCACCTGCTTCACAAAACAGCTAAAATTCAGTTTGACTAAGTAAGCAAACAAACTCCTGATCTAATTTCAGCAATCTGTCTGTATCACAGAATCACATAATCCCACAATGGGTCAGGTGGGAAGGCACCGCAGTGGGTCATCTGGTCACACCTCCCTGCTCAAGCAGGGTCATCCCAGAACACATGGTACAGGATTGCGTCCAGATGGTTCTGGAATATCTCCAGTGAAGGAGACTCCACATCCTCTCTGGGAGATCTGTTCCAGTGCTCTGTCACTGCACAGTGAAGAAGTTCTTCCTCATGTTCMGGTGGAACTTCCTGGGCATCGGTTTCTCCCATTGCCCCTTGTGCCATTGCTGGGCACCACTGAGCAGAGCCTGRTCYRTGCTCTGACCCCTCCCTGCAGACACTGACAGACATGGATGRGGTYCCCTCTCASTCAYCTCTTCTCGAGGCTGAACAGCCCCAGCTCCCTCAGCCTTTCCTCATAAGAGAGATGCTCCAGCCCTTCATCAGCTCTGTAACCTCCACTAGACCCACTTCAGGAGCTCCATGTCTCTCTTGTCCTGAGGAGCCCAAAACTGGACACAGCACTCCAGATGTGCCTCACCAGGGCTGAGCAGAGGGGCAGGATCACCTTCCTACGCTTGCTGGAAGTCTTTCTACTTTACCTCAGGATATATGTTGGCAAGTAAGGGATAAAGYTCAGTCATGAGTCATCCTTGTCCAGAGGCCAAATAAAGCATATCATGAAGCTGACATTGTGTGAAGTTCTTAAGAATAATTTGAAGCATTTTTATAGCTTTTCTAGCCTGTAAATTAAAATATTGATTACATACTGGCCATTCTGTAAACAATTAGTCGCAATGAATTGTGCTTTTAAAATCAATTTTAATTATCACCAGTGTTGCCTATGCCTATTTGCTGATCATTTTATGCATCTGAAATAGATTTTTCCATATGGGCATAAAAAAATTTTTTGAAAGCATTTTAGTAATTTTTGTTAAAAAACATACCGTGTTTATATTAAAAGAGAGTTTTATTTTAGCATTCTGAAAATATGAATTATTTTTTTATTCTTCACCTTTTGTTAATATTTAAGAATTAGGAGAAGCCATTGCATTCCATTAACAATTTCCTACTTGGAGCACAGACTGGGTAGTTTCCCAGAAACTGGAAGTCCCTTAACAAATTCTCCAAAGGTTATGACAACATAAAGAAAATGAGATTTATACCATAGCTATCTTTTAAAAACAGTACTTCTCTATTTCATTTGTGTTATTTGCTTTTCCATTTACTAATTGGAGGACTTTGAAAAATAGGGGACTACAAAATGAGGTCCTTTAAAATTTTCATGTAAGGAATTTTTTGTGGAAGGTTGTAAAAGGCTGTAAAAGTCCTTCCCTTGAGAAATTTTCTGCAAGAGAAGCTGCTGAGTAGGGATAGGGAAGACTAGTCAACCAGAAGGTTTAGAAAATCAATGATAGAAGACCGAATTTAGCAAAATATTCTGAACTTCCTCTTGGAAATACCTTAAGGTTTATGCACAGAGTAAGAGAAATGCTGGGATTCATAAGAGAAGTAAGAGAGTGTCCTGTCAAAAGACTGAAGAGGAAAAGGCAAGTTACATCACCAAGGCAGAAACAAAAGAAAGCAGATGTCCTTAAGAGAAATATTT
The DNA here is from genome assembly GCA_003713295.1 of Parotia lawesii. Classification (NCBI taxonomy): domain Eukaryota; kingdom Metazoa; phylum Chordata; class Aves; order Passeriformes; family Paradisaeidae; genus Parotia; species Parotia lawesii. The sequence continues at coordinate 1,562,148 of RAHM01000183.1, forward strand.
ACCTGAATAAAAAAATACCAAGAGCTAACACATCAATCAGGGAAGAAAGAAAGACAAGCAGCAGCCAAAGTCAACAGATAATTCTAATTCATATCTCATCATGGATATTGATGTAGGAGTCCTCCATAAAGTTTTCCAAACTGAACTGTCTCCTGGCCAAGAAGTTAGTTTACATTGACACTCTAAATGCAAACAATGGTTTTAATCTATAAATATTGGCAGACCTTGTCATTGTAGCCAATGCAAAGGTCAACGATGCATATAAATTATAAATGTACTGTTTAGGTTAGAATTAATATATCGACTTGCCTTGAACTTGAAAGTAGCATGCTAAAGTGGTGCAGCCAACAGCAATATGCAAGCACTTTACAGTGTTGGGATGGCATAGCCACACAAAGATTTACACTGGTGTATGAGCAATGTGAGAAGCACAGGAGGGAGAGGGATAGCTACACCTCCAAGGCAACCRAGCAACAAAGTCACCACATAGGAGAAAAGGGTGAAAATAGGCAGGACACGCTGCTAAAAAGTAGTACAAGGATGTTTGGCAAGATGGAGAAAAACAGAATCACAGAATGGGTCAGGTTGAAACCTGCTCAAGCAGGTTCATCCCAGAGCACATGACCTGGGATTGCATCCACACGGTTCTGGAATATCTCCAGTGAAGGAGACTCCACACCCTCTCTGGGTGATCTGTTCCAGTGCTTGGTCACTGCATAGGAAAGAAGTTCTTCCTCATGTTTAGGTGGAACTTTCTGGGCATCRGTTTCTGCCCGTTGTCTCATTGCTGGGCACCACCAAGCAGAGCCTGGTCCATGACCTCCCTGCAGACACTGACAGACATGGATGAGGTCYCCTCTCAGTCATCTCTTTTTGAGGCTGAAACCAACCCAGATCCCTCAGCCTTTCCTCATGAGATGCCCCAGTCTCCTCATAATCTTTGTAGCCCAATAAACAAAATAAGCAGTGTGGGGAGCAGAAGAAATCCCTGTTTTGGGGGTGGAAACAGGGCAACAGGATAAAAGCATCAGACATCAATGCAGAAAATTGACAGACAAATCCGTTTTTCTTGACTTGTCTCATTGAGGAGCTCTCAAGACTGATCACCTTGACCTTGGTGAGTAGGAAAAAGTAACAACAGCAGCCATCAGTGCTGACTGTGCAGCATCATTGTCAGCAGACTCACAGTTAGTACAGAAAATGGTTATCAAATACTAACAGTTTTGTATAGGTAGTGATGATGACATGTAAGGATTAAGCCTTAGCAAGAAGAATGCCTTTAATAAATGAAAGTAGTAAAGTTCAGTTTTATAGTTTAAAACTGTCCTGTCTTGTCAGTCTTTTAAACATCTCACCACAGCAATCTCTGACAGATATATAGATAGACAGACAGATAGATTCAATTACAACATCACGACTCCTCAAAAATATTTTTTCCTTATAATATGTAAATCCCCAGGAGAAGATCCAATGAAATGCTGAAAAAGGAACAAAATGTCAGGTCAGACCGAGACAGGATCCTCACTTAGTATAGTATTTAATATTAAAAAAAAAAAAATAATAAAATCAAATTTACATGTAAAAAAACTGGTGATACAACTAAAAAGTCCTCAGACATCTTCAGTTGCAAATAAAATATCCAGGGAAGCTATCAATACCATCTGCAAATCATAAACAATGGTTTCACAGAGGCTTCTTTTGTTCTTTTGGAAATTTTGTGCAGCAGGCTTGAAAAAGAAGTTAACTTCAACAGAATTTTTTCACGATAAAGAAATGCCCTGTGATATTTTGTCAACATTTYGTGATTTCTATGGTCAATGGTGAAGAAAAGAGGAAGCATTTCAGAAGCTCAGTTCCTACTGCTGAACCACATTTGTGTCCTCCTCATCTTTTCCTGCTAAAGTCRATCAAGGATTAGTCAAATGACAACTTCAGAATTTTTACAYATCGAAAGAACAGAAGTTTTAAAACTAGTTTTTAAAATTGTTTCCTCTAACTATTTAAACAGRAAGTATTTTATGTGATGATTTCCTTCAAACTATCCGTTTTCCTTGGGCTAATGATATAAACCAGTCATTAAGTGTAAAATTGCACCATAACATTTGTGTGCTTATCTTAGGTAGAAGAGCTCCATAAAATCATAGATTCACAGAATGGTTTGTGTTGGAACAGGCATTAAAGATCATTTAGTTCCAACTCCCTGGCATGGGCATGGACATCTTCTACTAGACCATGTTGCTCAAAGCTCCATTCAACATGGCCTTGAACACTTCCAGGGATGGGGCAGCCACACTGTTCTAGTACGAAATCATAGGGACATTCTTGTTGTATATCTCAGGGTGAAGGAGAGGAATTTACATCAGCAGGTAGACTATAACCCCGGGGATAATTCACAACATCTCTCTAATTGCAGATTCAGCATGTGAACATGTATACTCACTAAATAATACATGTAAGAAATCACTAGGTAAGAGAATAAAAGACAAAGTCAGACAACACAAGCACTCCGTTGCTACATTATTAAATGTGACTGCTTTGCTGAAAAGTCTTTTGTCAAAGGAAATTGTRTTTACTTGTGCACTAACAACTTAGTGACCATTCAAACTCTGTTCTTTCGGAYATTGAAACAAAATATAAAAATGAAAAGTAAAAATAAAAAGAAAGTGAGCTTCAAAATGCAATCTAATCTCTCTTTTTAGCTGGCTGTATGTTGTCTAAAATGGCACATGGGGTGACAAGGTCTGAAGAATGATTTAAAGGAAAGTTGTGCATCTTGCAATGTCTGACCATTTTCTAAAGCTTCCCCATGACTCCATAAATCCAAGAAATTTTGTCTTTGAATACCTAAAAGACTCTTGAGAAGATTTATTCAGCACACTGTACTTCTCTTTAAAATGTGACAAGCAAAACAATATATATGGTCTGGAAAGACAATAAATGCAGGCAATGAAACTCAAGATTCAAACTATAATGAGAGTAGATATTTTAACACAGCAGATTCACACCTCTAAAATTGGATGTCTAGCTTTATTTAAGTTTGATGCAAACAAAATATAACCTGAAAAACTTTTATATAAAGAAAACAATATTTAGATGCAGGCAGAACTTTTCAACTTTTTTTCTTTTAATATTTTACAGGAATATTAAAGTTTGATGGTAGTTCTAAGACAAAGTATGACAGGGAAAACACATTTTAAAATGCCTGTTTTCTCAGCTTCTTACTATACATATTATTTAAAAAAGCAGTGGAAAAAAAGCTAGGGATGCACAACATCTAAAAAAAATGCCATTATCAAAAGAAAACATCTCCGAACATCAGTCTCTTAAACGACAGCAATAAAAATTAGAGTTTGAACCAGTATGAGATGTTTGGTTAAGTTGCCTAATCATAATTGAATATTTTTTTCTAGTATTTTACAAAAATTTCTGCCTATGCTTTTTACACCTCAGGACTTTTCACTAATTTCCCCATTAAAAAGACTTTCACATCTCTTTCTAACATTTTTCCACTCTTGCTTATATCAGTGCTTTGGTTATGCAACTCTGAAGCTGATATTTTGCCTTTCAGTTATAAGTGGTTGAAACAGGGAAAAAAAAAACTTTGGAGCCACTTTCTACAGCAATTTAAATTCASTTCTGTAGAAAGTCACAAAGGCCACTTGATAAGTTGCACCAACCCATATCACTGCACTGAGGTTCTTCTGTTTTCACACACAGTGATACAAGAATGTTGTAACTACTTTCAGAGCCTAAGTTTTCATCAAAACTTCTAAAGAATTGCTCCTAAAGCAGAGCTTGCTTTTAAATCAATTGCTTTGTCCTTTCGTCTCTGTTTTACAAGCCCTTTTTTCCTACTATTAATTATTTCTGTCACAGACAATAAGTCATGAGGTAACACAAAGTGCAAGRGGTTTGAAGTATTGATGATAGACTTATTATGCAGAGGACACACGTCCATCAAAAGATCAACAAGAAGTGGACTGCCACTGGTGTACTATTTATTAGCTTTCGCAATTCCCACATTTCTTTGATTTTCCTCTGTAACATTTCATCTTCACCCTTCACGGTCTTCAAGGAGGAACTATAAAACAAATACTACACTTCCATACCAATTATTCTTGCAACATTACTATGAATAGCTGCTTGAAAGATTTTTATTTTTTAAAACAAATTGTATACATCAACTAGTGTAGGCCATTGAGAATACTTATCAAAAACCTGCCATATGGATAGAAAACACCCTGGAAAAGGAGAGGTAAACTGCACTGCAACCCGTTATCTGAAGATCTTTGTGCAAATGTTCACTATTTCAGCTCACAACTCACTCCCAATCACACATATGCATTTCTGCAAAGAAAATGCTTAAATTTACACCTATATCTTAAAACTTATTTTACTGAAGCWGTCTGTAGGTTAGATGATTTTTTAATACTAGTAATAATTCTGAATCTCACTGACATTTCCTGTGTTATGCTGCACATAACCAATTACTACTATCTCTGCTGGGTAGCTGAGACAAAATCTCCATGATACTGTATGCTGCTGGATTTCACATCCATTTAATTAATTCTGAGTACTTTCTGATTAAATTTTCATAAACTGTATCTTGGCGCTATGTGTATTAGATTTCTTTTGTGTGGGCAGTAATCAGTACAGATACACAGACAGCAGCGAGTACATTAAACAAACAAGTACTCTGAGGGTTTTGTAAATACAGTTTTTATGGGCATCATAAGTAGATTTACCCAGCACTTCAGTGACAAAAGACAATAACGATGTATTTACCATCTCAAATCTTACAAATCTAGCCATAGGGAAAAAAATGTTTGTGTACATGACATAGCTGCTACATTTTCATTTCTGCTTTCCATGAGCTGCTAAAGAAGAAATAATTGCCAAGGGAAGAAGGGTCAGAAATAGTCATGAAGCTGGGAAGATGAAAAGGCAAGGAGAAATTTAGATCATTAATTAGGCTGGACAAGTTTATCTTCCTAGATGGCTTTTATGTGAATGGCATCATTAGGAGACAGTGCTCCTCCATATTTGAGTTCTGCCTATATAATTCTCTCCAGATTGTCTTGGCAGCACAATATAACATTTCAGGAAAATCAAGGATCTTCCTCATTCAAACCCTGAGTTTTATTGATGATTAGAATTATTAAAAAGGAAGAAATTTAAGTGTGATCCTTAATCATATCTACTTTTATAAGAAGTGGCTTATTACATTTATAGTTGTTTTTCCCTAGTCTAGTGCTACCAGTATATATCACTATGGCAATGCAACTGTTCAGTCTTTTGTGTATGATATAATGAGCCTTCTAGAAACAATGTCAGAGGTCTCTATTATCACTATATTCATGCAGGCAATTGTAGATATATCAGAGCTTGCTATTCCCAGACTCACTTGGGAATCACTCAGCCACTTCAGCACAGTATTCAGCTCTGGCTGTAAGTTGCCTTGGAAATCCCTCCAGATGAAAAGAATGGAAGCAATTTTCTGTACTTTCTATTTACATCACTTCTGTGGGTTTTCATTGCTATAATAAGATAAACATTTCTAATTGTCTCTTCCAGGCTATGTGTACAGTTTATCAAAATCTCCTGTGACAGGAAGAAGTTCCAAACACTGTAGCAAAACAGACCAAGACTGACTTTTAGATTTAACCTTGCAATCACTGTCAATAAAGGCTCAAGAACTTGATAACATTGAGGTGTCCTATATAAAAATTGTAACAATGATGGATGATGGTACCATTTCAGCAGACTTTATTAAAATTTCTGATTATAACACCACATGTACATTTTGCTATTTGTGACTCTTTGTTTCACTCTAGGGCCGATTTGCTTCCAAATAAACAGTTGTTTTAGCATTTCTTTCTGTCTGACTCCAGTCTGCTGACTGGCTGTTTTGTTTATTTTTTACTCACTTCAAACTTATGCACTTGGATTTTTTATKGTTTAGGTTTGGTGGTTTTTTTTGTGTATGTGTGTTGTTTTTATCTATAATAAGCTTTCTATGATTTGGGTATATTTTCTGAAAAATAAGGCTTTTACCATCACTTCTGGTCTAGGATCTTTTGAATGTCCAAGTGAGACCAGTGACGAGCAGCATTATCAGGGGTTGGTATTAAGACCAACAGGTTTTAACATTTTTGTTGGTCTCAYGGACAGTGGGATTGAGTCACCCTCAGAAAATCTGCTGACAACTCCAAGCTGTGTGGTGACTACACACTGGAGGTAAGGGATGGATCCAGGGGGACCTGGACAGCCTGGAGAGGTGGGTCTGTGTGTCTGTGGTGATGTCATTGTCTTGGTTTGAAAGACAGGTGTCTGTCGAGGAAGGCAGGAGCCTCCCCTGAAATGGAAAATGCAACCCCGTTCCCTCCAAATTATTATAATTTTGAAATTTAGGGGGCTTTCAGGCAAAGATATGAGGAATAGGAATAACAGTTCTTTACTAATATATATATATAAATATGACAAGGCAAACAAACAACAATATCTATGGCAGTAACAGCAAACAGAACCACAAACCCAGTGCC
>RAHM01000183.1:1568920-1646436 GCA_003713295.1 Parotia lawesii
GCACAGATCCCGGGTGGCAGACGACATGTATCAGACTCCAGAGCTGCAGTGGGAATTCCGGGAGGTCTCAGCCGGCAAAGGGTGTGTGGGGGCTACAGTGTAGCGAAAGACCAAAGCAGCGGAGGAGGCAGGGCGGCCACAGCTGGGCTCCCCRCAGGGCAGGGAAAGGTGGGCTTGGGAATCCTGGGTTTCTCCAGTAGAAGGAAAGCAGCCGGAAAACAGGAACCTCCAGCTCTGACCAACTCCTTCTGCACACTGAGGGCACCAGCCAGCCCCGCCGCCCCCACCCCCCGGGTGAAAGACAAGTAGGTAGTTGGACCCCCCCCCTCTGTGGCCAGCTCTTTTGTTCTTCTTAAGCACCTAGCAATCTGTCCCCCTGGCAACATATATGGGGAAAATTCTTTAAGAGAAAAAGAAAACAGGAGAACTCCTAAACCCCCAACAATCATGAAGTTCAACAAGGCCAAGTGCAAAGTGCATTGGGGCGATCCCAAATGCAGATACAGGCTGAGTGGAGAATGGATTGAGAGCAGCTCTAGGGAGAAGGTCTTTGCAGTAGTTTGAGATGAAAAGCTCAATATGAGTCAGCAATGTACTCTTGAAGGCCAGAAGACCAACTGTGTCCTGGGCTGCACCAAAATGAGTATGACCAGGAGGCCAAGGGAGGTGACTCCGCTTTCGTGACACCTTCCCTGCAGTGCTTCATCCAGTTCTGGGTCTGCCAACATAAAAAAGACATGCACCTGGTGGGACGAGTCCAGTGGAAGGCCACAAAGATGATCAGAGGGCCAGAGCACTTCTCCTATGAGGAAAGGCTGAGAGAATTTGAGCTCTTCAGCCTTGAGAAGAGGATGCTCTGGAGAGACTTTATAAAGGCCTTCTAGTAACTGAAGAGGCTACAAGACCTGGAGAGCGACTTTTGTCAAAGGCATGTAGTGACGGGACAAGASGCAGTGGCTTCAAACTGATAGAGAGTAGGTTTAAAGCAGATATTAGGAAAAAATTCTTCCCTGTGAGGGTGGTGGGGCACAGGCAGCACAGGTTGCTCAGAGAAACTGTGCATGCCCCATTCCAGGTAGTGTTCAAGGCCAGGTTGGATGGGGCTCTGAGCAACCTGATCTAGTGGAATGTGTCCCTGCCCATGGCAGGAGGTTGCAAAGAGAGGATCTTTGTGGTCCCTTCCAACCCAAACCATTCTATGATTCTCCAATACAAGGAATTAATGAACTTATCCAGTTCTCTTTGGGTTCTGACATGCAAGTTTAGAAACAGATGTTTAAAGTGTTCCTTACAAATTTTATGCTAGGATTTCCTCCTTCCTAAGCTGCACATTTTAGACTGAGAGAGTAATCATTGAATACTTGCAAGATTTTTATCTCCTCCATAAGCAGCTCAAAGTCATTCAACAGTAGCATGATACAGACCACATTTCTTCCTTTAAGCATTTCTTCCTTTAAGTTTCACAGACCTTTGAGAATACAGCATTAAACTCATGCCTCAAGACAGAATTGAAGTAATATCACTTATTTCCTTGGGTTTTTTGATTCTAAGCCTGATGCAAGAGTACTGGTGGCATTTATAAAGGAAATATGTTATCCAAGAAGCTTTCAGAGAGAGTGGAACTAAAAATCAACTAACATCAGTGAAATACCTTGTAAACCTAATACCTTGTAGGATTATAGAATGAGTAGGAATAGAAATATTATTTCTAATGGAAATATTATTTTAATTTTTTGGTTGTTTTTAAAGTTAATGAATAGCTACACTGTTGATAATTTTAGATTATTTGACAGTAGTAGCCAACTTAGTGTTATGCAGAAAGTGTAAGGTTTTTTGATGTCKCTAAATCTTTTCTATTTTTATCTTCTGCAAACATGAAAGCAAATGTATGTCACCAGGACAATTGCTGTTAATTTATTTTGACAAAGAGAGCTTTCATCATAATTTTAGTAAGTAGCTTTATCCTCTACTTGTCAGGAAAAAAGGAGAAGAAAGAAAGTATTACTTTTAAACCCCAATGATTTCTGAAATTGCTGGATGGGAAAAGAATAAATATACAGCTGTCTTTTAATTTTCCCATCATTTTCTGGTAATAAAATAATTTGAGTCCTGGTTGTATGAGGCATTTCTCTTCTCATTTACTCCTGTCTTTAATGGCTGTTTCATTGAACATCCCTTCTACTTATGTAGGAAAGATACTTTTCTGTGCAGTGTATAGACCAGTACTTTCATTTTCCTCCCATATCCTGTAATACAAGAATGTTTTGGAATGGCGTCTATTTTCTTTATAAGCCAGCTCATTTTCTCTTATTTAACAGCTGTTATTTCTGACTTTCCAACCTATCTAACCCTTATGTAAATCAGTCCTACTGCCAAGTCTTTTTAATTAAGTTGTATTTCTATAGCTTAACTCAAGGGCAACAGGCAAATAGTATTGTCTTTTCATTCATTTATGCACTAAGGAGAAAAGAATGAAGATGAAAACCCCTATGCATATTTATTAGATACCAACATTTTGAATAGCTGTATTTTGAGCCAATCATTGGGACTGCCACAGATCTGACAGTAATAGTTTTGGGGTTGTTTCCATTAAAAATCTCCCATTGGAGTAGGCTATGCTTAACAATGATAATGAAACTTTCTTATCAGCAGCAAAACACTGGGACATAATTTTGTCTTCAGGTTAGACAGACCATTTCCTCCTTTTGGTTAGTTCAAATTCAGGAAACAAACCAACAAACAAACCTTTAGGGACATGGTTTGCTGGTGGACTTGGCAATACTGGGTAAATGTTTGGATTTGGTGATCTTAAAGGTCTTTTCCGACCTAAATGATTATAATGTTCAATAAGAACTGTCATTTTACTGGAATATATTTCAGGTCACGCTTAGCTTTTAGTTTTGTTGTATAATAATACCTCAGATACTTATCTACTCAATTTACTGTACCCCTACTACTCATTTTCCTATAAAGTCCCTGGTTTTCAGTGACAGAAAAGTGAATCCTAAAACCAAAATGGAGGAAGCAACTAAGTTTGCTAAAGTGAAGCTGAACATTTTTAACAAATGCTCAGCCAAAGCACCTAAATACTATGTTCAGTACRAAAATAAATGTAAAGAAAAGGCTATTTTTTCAACAGGAAGTATTCCTACAGAAGTCACCACTAAAGGAAGTTTTTTGGCACAAAAATTTATGTGCTTTCAGGGGCCACTTTGATGAATTGTTGGCAGAGAGATTCAAGGACTTTAGAAACATACAGGCCTCAAAGGACCAGAAGAGAGTTCAAAGTAACTGGAGACTGGAAGAATGTAAGAAGGAATATTGTATATGCTTGTCATGTTCTAATACAAGTATCCGTCAATGTGCATCCATCTTCATGGGAGACAGGATAATAGGATAAGTTTATAGCCACACAAAACCAATATAGTTATTCTCATTTTTTTAACACCTAAATGCTAAATTCTCTGAATTAGCTCGCAGATGATGGTACTAAGTTTCTTGTACCCAGCCACTGGATCGCTGTGAACAATTTAAGCATGTATGCAATGCTGTCCTCTATTCAGGTGAGGAAAAATAAATAAGCAAACAGAGAATGTACAAGGTGACTGTTTCTCTTCTGAGAGACTATAACAATTATTGCTACTGTTTACTGAACAAAATTAATCTATTCAAATTATTGGAATTTAAAATGGTTTAAAATAATATTTTGATTCAAAACATATAGCTCTTTAATTGTAAATACCAAGCGGTCCCTCATCTCTAGTAATGTCCATGAAATAATGATGGACATGTGAAATAACACTTTATATTCAGAATCTCATTGACTAAATTCAATACACGAATGTGCTCTCCTGAAAGAATTTTATTTTTTACATGTACAAAAGATAGAAATGAAAGATATGTGCTAAACTATTTACATACAAAACCCTAAAAGATGTATCTTTAAATATTTACATGTATGCACTGTAGGAAATATTTCTGCAGAAAATAGAATCGGCTATAAATACGTTTGCATACATAATACAATCTGTATATAATTCAAAACTGTATGGAGATATGATGGTTCCATCAAAGCTATTTTACAAGCACTTTGAAAATACTCCTTACTGAGATTGAATCCTATACTTATCTTGGGTTTGAAAAATTGATTCCTTCAATTCTTTTTGATGGACAAGATGTATCTCCAAGTCAAATTCCTAGTGGACTTATATTTATATTTATATGAACGTCAATCAAACTACTCAGTAACTTCAGTTTTTGCTTTCTCCAATGCCCAGCAGTATAAGAGATCCTTGGTTTACCAGATTCTCATAAATTGGATACTACACTTCTCAACTCAAGTTGGAAATGCTTAATGCCAAGAGACATTGCACTAGGTAATGCTTTTAGTCTCTACTAAACACTAAGGGCAGAACAGAGGAATGCTCTATTAAGCCATGGGAATTGAAGTGCTATCCAGGGATGGCTTCTTTGAAATCTTGAAAAATAGCAGTAGGAGCAAATGTCATGATCTTCATATTCCAAGCAGAGTAATAATCAGAGCTGCTTTTATATACATTGTCTATAATATGTATATAGTCTATAGTCTATATATATTTTCTATAATATATATATATATTGCTCATAGAAGGATGGGAGACCTTTCAAAGCAGACAGATATGTAAGGGTACTGAAAAAAAAGTCTTTGAAGAAATACATTTACTATTAATTTGTCTCTTTCACCACGAAGATAAGTGACAAAAGAATGTCTGCATTTTAATGAGAGCCCAGGATGCCAGGTTCACCATGCCAGGAATGGGCATGGCTGCTACTGACGCTGAGCATAAAGAGGGCTCCCYACGCACTGGCTGAAGGTGCAGGATGGGCATGCAACAAACTGTCACAATTTAACTGTTTATACAGAAATCTGATATGAGGTTTTACGGCTGCACAGTGTCAGAGCTGGCCTTGAACACAGGCAGCCAAAATTGGGGTGAMTATGTTAACATTGCATTTTACTGCAAATAATTATATGGGTAAAAACAAATAACATATCTTAATGTTTAACAAACACGTTGTTTGGAAGCAATATTTCTTTAGCATTTTCCAATTCAAATTATGCAAGTTTCAAATTTAAAAGGAAAAGGACCTTGTGGATTCTTAAACAGGTAATTTTCCTGGTAAAATACACCTGTAGAGATGAACTGGTCTGATTTATGTCAGCTCCATGCCTGTAATTTTCTATACAGTGGTTCACAGCTTTTGTTTTTCCCTAATTCCTCATGGTCACACGGCTTATTTATAATTTTATCTTTATTTTGTGAATTATTTTCCCATTTCTTCTCTTTAATATTACAAGGTAACTTTTCACATTCTACTGGGAATGAAAATAATGTTTTATTCTTTTGCAATATTTTAGTAACTGTTACTTGTTTTAGGTAAAAACTACTTTGTTCTCTTGGGGGTTAATTATTTGTAAAAGACTGTAAATACTAAGACAAGTGTGTTCCAAATTGATCTAATTAAGTGCACAAGAAACTTCCCAAGAGAGCAGATATTCGAGCTGTTGGAGTATCTGTAGCTGGTGCTYGGGTTTTGGGATCTTATTGCCCACGGCAATTAACCTGAGGGTTTGATTTCTCCTTCCAAACCAGGTACGCTAAGGTTAAATGCTGCAGTGTTTACAGCCTCTATTAGAAGTCGCTGTTGAGAGCTCTGAGGTTGTTTACAAACTGCACTGGCTGCAAACTGCTGCTAACGCTGACAAATAATCCCAGTGTTTCTTTGAGAAGTTAAGAGAGCTCTCATTTGCTGTCCTTCCATACCCCTCCTKAGCTTGTTAGCTAAATAAATACTTGAGAGTATTGAACCCAGAAGATTTTGAGAAATAGGCAAAGGTATCCTTCTTCTTCCAAATCTGCAATCACTTTTTGTCTAAGCTTATTAACTGAGAGGAATTGGGGAAAGTGCTTGCTTCTCATTACAGCTGTGACTATTGAGAAAAGTGTTGAAGGACTGAACAGTTTTTTCTAATTTACATATAATCTCAAAATAGAATATTGTTGGCAAAAAGTCATTGTGAAAAAAAATAAAAGGCCTTTTAATGTTTTCAATTTTTGTTGTAAAATAAAAAAGTAAAACTTTTTAGGTTTTATCATTATATCAAGTATTTTAGAAGACATCCTTTTTAAAGGTAATCTATCTTTTTCACCTCTGTCTCAGATTACATCATTCCTTTATTGCAGCAGAAATTATGGTTATAATTTTAATTTATTAAAAATGTAATTTTTATCAAGGGAGATATAAAGACATTTTCTAAGAACTGCGTCAGCTTGAAGACAGAATGAAACACAATCAAAACAAACAGCTTCATGGAATATTACTGACTGAAACAAATAAAGACATAACAAGAAAACTTTTTATAATCTGATACAATTTCTACATAAAAGTAATTTCATAAATTTTAATAAATTTACTATTGAATCACTTGGTATTGTTATGTTATAGATTCTACTACTACAATAATATTTATGTGTAGCATCATGAGCAAAACTCATTAGGAATAAGAACTATTAGTACCTATAATCYAATCAGAATATTGACATAGCAATGTAAACTAACATGTAATAACATTTAGAAAGGCATTACACCATGAAAATCATTTTTTAAGAGAAAGAAATTGAGAATTGTTAAGAACTTCCAAATCCTGTTGAGAATCAAATAATTTATTTATTTTGAATATTTGCGATATTTAAAGACTTTTTGCTTCTTCAAACTTTCTCTTTTCTATTGAATTAAATAATTTCTAGAAAATTGGTGAGCACATAATTTTATATGAAATGTAAATTTTCAAATACCTATTTCAAATAATTCTGGGTTTAGATAGCCTTCATTTTTCCCTTATTATGCAGAAAAAAAATGTTTGTGGACTCTTACACAATTTATCAAAAATTGAAATTCTGTTAATCGGACACAAGCATTCCCCAGAAAGAAAAATCATAAAAGCTTTAAGGAGAGTTAAAAAAACATGATACTCATGTAAGCCATGGTACAGGAAGCACAAAGTAGCGATATATATCATATTATTTGGTCATGTTTCAAAAACTCTTTTAGCAAAATATTAATTAAATTTCCATAAGTTCATTTCCAATAGTCTACATTCTATATAAACCAAAGTAGTCATGAAGAGAATTCTATCAACAATTGTTCAAATAAATCCATTTTCTTGGATAAAATATAAATCTTCAGTATCATTCATCTATGAAGTTACTAATAGTTTCCAAAATTAGCTCCATACAAATTCAATTACATTTTATTTCAGGGTTGTAAAGTTTCAGTAGTAGTGGACTAAATGAAAGTGAATCATTATATTTTGACTAGCAATATAGTAATAGGCCTTCTGAAATGCTGATAGTAGGTGGTCAGGTCACATCCATATAAAATACTTCCAGAGAAATACCAGATGTTGCAGTAAATTGCATGGTTATAAAAAAAGTTGTAATTCTTTCTACTAAGCTGATGCTCAGGAAAACCCACATGATGTTAGTGACATCATACTCCTGCAGATAAACTCTTTCAGATGACATCTAAAATATAAATCTCACTGCTTATGATAATTTAATTTTTTAAGTGATAAAAAATAGATTTCTTCTTTCAATTCAAATCCATTCTGCTTTCATATTATTCATTATAAATCTCCAGATCATAAAACAAGATAACCTTCCTGGCCAAAAGACCTTTAGAGTGTCCTATGTGTTGTTAACACTGGTGTTCATCATCTTAGCGGTGCTGTGTTTTGGTAGTGGAGAAGTCTGAATTTGTGCTCAGACACAATTCCTCTTACTCCTTTTATATTACTTTTTAAAGTCATGGGTATGTCAAAAACTTTGCCATAGCTGAAGAAGCTACAATCATTTCCTAGTAGAGTGGCACACAGAGCATTTTACAATGATATAGTACAATAATTGCCCTGTGCCTGTGCCTCTGCATGGATAAATCCATCACTTCCCCAGTCAGCCAGCTTTGAGGAAGTAAGAAATAAAACAACTCCTCAGATTCCTCCTTGACTTTTATTAACCCAGATAGATGAAGAGATGATCTTTGATAACAAAAGTTTGGAACCCAGATGTGGGATGTACGTTTTGTTTTTGGTTGTCTTTCCTGATTGGAAAAGCACACATGCAAGAAGGTTGTGCTCATGAAAAAAACCTGATATATCCTTGCACATTGAAAACGGTTACTATTTTGTGCTAAATATTACAGGTATCCTCAAAGTAAATTCACTTCAGATATTCTGATAAAATGTTCTGCTCAGAACTCACGTTGTCAAAATGATAATTAAGGTATTACCATTAATCAGGCATAGATTTGTGATTTATTATGATTTTATGATTTATTGGAAAGAGAAAATGTCTTTGGAGAAATACACAAACTTACATATTGGTGTCTATGAAGTGCCTGTGAATACAATAATATTYCAAATTTAGAATGAAAGGTCTCAAAGCTGCTCATTTAAAATGTCAGGCTCACATCATTGACTAAGCATACTAAAATACCAGAGAAAAGAGAAGCGTTTAATGAACTGTATTCTTTGTATCTGCAACCTAAATGAGCCTAAGTATGAAGTCTCTAAGGGCAATAATCAGCTTTGTTTTACCTGCCCAGCACCAAAATCTCTCCCCTTCTCTGCCTTTGATCCAGGACACAGTTTCAGACCTGGAATAGCAGTTTTCCAGTGGCCTGTCCTGCTTTCTGGCTGGAACCATTGCCCTGGTCTAGAGCAAGGCATTTTCCTCCCTTTGTTTTCAGAATAAATTTAATAAAGAGTAGTCATGAAAACTATGATATTGAACAAAAAGCAAAATGTGTATAAAATTTTAAATTATATATAGTGTTATTTTCCTCATTAACTTTGTAAGATATTTGTGGATTCTACTAGAATTTCACAGATTCATTCAAATGTGGTTTTTTTTTCTCTGTAAGTCAAAGCAATGATCAAAAACTCATAAACAAACAGAGATGCTGAAAACTGTACAAGGACAAAGCAAGTATTTGTTGGATCTGTTTTTCAGGTGTTGCTGATGGTTCACAAGTACCACATTTTCCCTTTAAAATGCACATGGTGTATGTAAATAGGAAAGTTCAACATTTTTAATCATTATACTTTATAGGATGTAGAATTGTAAAGATATTATTTATAACTTACAATCTAACATTGAAATACTGCCAGTATCATTTCACTTGTGCTACAGCTCAGAGATGCATCAACCTACATATCACAAAAGCATTTTCATAACTACCTACAAGTGACATTTGACCTACAACTATTCAACCAATATAGATCCAAGGGCTGGACAAAACGACAAAAGAAGAAAATTCTCTGTTTAGAGTGCTGGAAACTGAAACTTTTCAGGATCAAGCTGTAATTGAAGACATTTGAGACAATTCGTGTTTGTGCTACAGTACTTTCTTAAATTAACATGCAAGGAAATGAAAAAGAAAAATCCAGAAATATAAGGCAGTGGAGAAATTTGGATACACGTCATGATTGAGACACAAGAGGAAAATAAAAATTCCTGAAGTCTTCAGCAGTGCAGATATTCCCTTGCCCCACATTTCAGGCAAGTGTCATAATTGCTAAGCTTAATTAATTTTTAATCCATCCTTTTTATGAAGTAATATTTGGATATGCTACCAATATGCAATAACAAAAGACACTTAACTTTTCCACGGAATCCCCTTCACCTGAATTGTTGGAGCATTTTCCTATGGTATAGATGCCAGTCTCCTCTCTAGTGGGAATTCTAATGGTTATATACAAAGCACTGATGAAATAGCATTGACATAAAAATCTAATGAGAAAGCTGCTGCAAAATGCTGTATTAATTTGAAGCTGTCCACTCCATTGGGGCCACAACTTCCAGTTGTTCCACAGTGTTAAATGAAACCTAGCAGATGTTAAATGTGTCAAACTCTACAACTAAACAATCAACTAAGCCTTAATTTTATGCAGTTTGTCTAATTTTGTCCCCAAAATTCACTGATTCTAGCAAGAAATGAACTAAATACATAAAATTATCTTAGGAAAAATTGTATTGCACTGAGGCATTTCCTATGCTTTGAACAAAGTTCATTGTATCTCTATTGACATCGGTTAGTGTTTAAAGAGTTTTAGGAGGATGTAAAAAAACCTCATAAAATCCCAGTCATTACAGTCTGGGGGGAAGTTGTGTGTTTTTCAAGCAGAGCACTAAGTTTCTGCCTTTGAATGTCGGGCTTGGGGTTTTATTTCACACCATTTGTAGGAGGCCCATTACTTTACTGAGAAGGAGATGGAAAATAGAGCGTACAGCCAAGGGACCYACAAGTGCCACTTTACTGGGCATACACCATTCAACCAGCAGCACTAAAGGGATTAGGAAGGCAGCTTTGTATTGTCTCAGAGGTATAGTAACATAAGCACCACGCTGGATTGTATGACAGTTACTATAGTAACCATTCCATCTTTTCCTACCACTAAACCACACATTTGCTGGCAGAACAAGCCAAGTAATTTGCAAGGATGTGAGACAAACGGAGTCCTTTCAGTCTGACATTCTTTTCAATATTCTAAATCCAAAGATTGTATATTTTGAATGCTTAAGCCTCTACACTGAGTTATTTTAAGCCCTTTTATGCAAAAGAATTGTATCAGGTTCTTTTGGGARGTCTTGTGCAGAAAAGAGCAGAGGTATTTTGTAAGTAGATTACCAGGAACAAGTTAAAAAAAGCAGCAAGACAGTATGACATAAAGGAGTGGCAGACAACGATCTTGATAGAATTATCCTTATCTAATAAGTATATTCAATAATCCTTAAGTAAAACAGAAATATGCAAACACTCTTAAGCGACAGAGATTAAGGGAATACTGGTTCAAAAAATTACTTGTAGTTGTTAGTGTTCATGTATGTCTGAGGTGAAAATTAGGAATTGGACAGAAAYTCCACCCAAATGGAGCAATCATCTGATTGGTTTAAAGACGTCAAACCACACAGGAATAATACCAACAACAAGATCAAAGATAAATGAGCATATTGGCTTATAGTGTATGTACAATAATGCATGGCAAGGGGGAAATGATGTCAAGAAGAGACAGGAGGTTAGAAGCACATTTTTTGAGTAATAATTTAACAGCTTTGAATTGGTAAGCATCCTGTTTTCCTCCCTTGACAAACTTCTTCCCTTCCAAGCATTCAATTTTATCACTGAAAATTGGCAAATTCCTGACCATGACTAAAAGTCTCTTGAGGAAAAACAAAAGTAGGACTTAGGAGATAGGAAATACTAAAAATTTTCTTAATTTTTTGGATGTTTTGTTTGTTTCTTTTCCCCAGAAAGAGCTTTCTATAAAGGATTCCAAGTTTCAGCGAATTTTCATCAAATACTCATTTAGAGAAGTGAAGAAAAAATGCAGGAAGTCCACCTTAACCAATTTATTTGGTTTTAATAGCTTGATTTAGGACAGCATTTACATCTCCTCGTGGAGAAGCATGTGTACTCTTCATTCATATTATGGCAGCAAGGCTTCTTTATTTTAATTCTGTAAATTTCACATTCTTGCACCAGAACAGTGCAGCAATACAAGTTTGATGTATGCAGAACCCCTGTCTATGGGATTAAAACAGATTTAAGATGAATATAGCAGGATCCATCTTTTTAAATGTTTCCATTTCATTCCAGAGGGAATTAGAAGCAGGGGCTTGGAATGAGATGGTCTGTAGGGTCGCTTCCGACCCAAACCATTCTGTGATGCTATGAAACCCACAGAACATGCAGTTACTCAGCACAAGTCATTGATCTCTTTTGAAACGCCTGTGGCTTTTTATGAAGAGAAAGCCTGAAAACCACACAAGAAACAGTGCCCGTTTCTGCTAACCCAGAGCTCTTAATGCAAAGCTTAGCTTGAAGAATGCCCTGAGCATTGATGGAACTTAATGACACAAAAACTTCCTAAAATGAAAGAAGGGTAACACAAAGTCATCAGAAGTAGCATTTCTATTTTATTTTGCTGCTGTTTATACTACCAAATATAAGAACAACACATTAACAATTGCATATGGATGGGCCATGAATGAACATTGTAAATTTGATGAAGATAAGTTTTAAAAATATTTCATGTATTTTAAAATTAGAATAATTTATTAATTTTATTCTTGAAGGCCATATCTGATCCATGCCTTCAAAACTAAATTTGTCTTTTAAAGCATTCTGGAGACAGACAGAAAGCATGGAGAAGAAAAAAGAAGAAAAATGAAAGAAACCCACACAYATCTACCAATGTTGTTTTCTTTACCCTATGGATTTTTTCTTGAAGAACATTAATAATCAATCCTCTTCTGTTTTCAAAAGTGAGCCCATAGCTTCAAATAAATAAATAATATCCAAACCTAATATTTTTTTCCAGGAAAAGTCTGAAGATTATGCAAAACACAGTAAAGTAAATAATTATTCAAAGCATTAATTAGAATGAGCCTTTATAAAAGGGTATTTGTTAACAGAAGTTTAGAAATTGGAGTCTAATGATAGTTACTGGTTGGAATTCAGTTTAGTCTTTTATTTCTTGCCCTCAGAGCCACAGATTTACTTTCCTTTTTTGTGGACAGATATATGTTTCAATTAAACTCCTAATCAGGAAAAAWTTCATAAACATACACTGCAACATTTGGTAAGAAAGAACTTTTTGACACAATTTGGTGCAAAAACTGCCTAGTTTGGAATATGAGAGTTTCTTTTCAGCCAGGAAGAGAGATCTAACTGAGGAACTATCACAGTCATGTTTACAATTACAAAAAGGAGAAACCAAGGTGTTCAGTAGCAGAGTTCAAATCCCTTTCTCAGCCCTTCTGCATGAATGTCTGGCTTCTCCAAAGAGGGATTGTCAAGGAGTCTTTCTCAGTCTTCATTCAGACCCAATTTATGGGGGGAGCATTTTCATCATTTCACCCTGAAGAACAAGAAAACCTGAGATACTAAAAAATTCCAAGGGAATGCAAAATGCTTTTCTAAGCCTCTTTTAGTTTTAACCTTCCCTAGAGCTCTCTTTTTAACTGCAAAGTTACTTGCCCAACACACATCTAGTAACCTTAGAGATAACATCTAAATTACAAATGAGATCTTTATAACATATTTACCATGCAGAACACATTTTCACCTCTTGGAAGACTGCAATTTCAATTACAACAAAACATATTTATACATGCGAGACTGCTGTTTAAAGAATGCTTGGGATTCCGAAAGAGACCAATTAAAATTTTATTAGAAATTAGTAAACCAATCTGAACTAAACAGAATCTTACCTTAAATATAAAGAAAATCCARTGTTAGAACCAAACTGGTTTATGATAAATAGAAGTATTTAATTGAAAAAAATCATTGAAATGCTGTGTAAACCCAGCTGCTGTTCCTACTTCAGACAAAGAGGTTCAATCAGGCAAGTTTGGCTATGTTCATGGCTTTGCTTTTGTTGATCTCACAAGTATTTTGCTGGGGTTTGCCTATTTTTAATCACTACTCTGGGAAAAATAATGTTTACTTTCTTCTTTCAGAATAAAGTCGCAAACATGGACACCACTGCCCTTAGATTTATGAGCTATTTGAAGTGGGCTAACATATATCCACTAATCTTTTTGCTATTTCATTCACTTTAAATGAAAGTTTCAAATTTAGCATCTTTGTATTTGGGTATAAGTAGTGGAAGAGACCATACACAAAATTAAAAAAAAAAAAACAAACAAATATTGACATTTATAACATATAGATAGATGGCAAGAATATAGTCTAAACTCCCTCAGAAAGTACAAATAAATCGCTGTCAGAAAAATTTTTATTTTTCTTCTGGGGCTGTCACTGCTGCTCAGGATGCTGCAAAGTTCGGAGAGAAAGGTGTTATGAACTACTGGAAATATAAAGAAACAGTTTTCAATTAAGATTAAATGAATCTTTTAAAAATTATCCTAAGTGCCATCTGCTTGGCCCAAAAATACTCAAATACCAATATCCTTCCTCCATTTTTTTTGTTTTACTGAAAACTGGTATCACATACATAGTCCTCACATGAGTTTTTGAGCTGAAGGTGCACAAATGAATATTTTGCAAAGCAAAATCTCCAACCGATTGGTCATGAAGAATGTACTGCTTATATAGCCCTATGGCATATCCAGAAAATATCAAAGTCCTCTTGCTTCTTATCAGATGCTTTTTTTAGCACATTAGAATCATCTTCCAATATAATTTAAACAGATTTTCTGGAGGTATCAGATTTGTACTTAATGGTTTTAATTTTGGTTTCTGTCACAAGGCTCGAGATGGAGGTCTGTGGTCATCTAGGTCTTTTCATAGTAGTCGTTGTTTTTCACATGCTGAAACCACACCACCTTGCCAAATTGTTCATATGTTCATATAAGTCATATGATAAAATTGTTCATGTGACCAAATTATTTATATGATTAAAATAGCCTTCCTATGTATTATACCTTTCAAGTCCAACAGAGRAATGTCTTGGAATACTAAAAAGAAATTTCAGTCTGTCAAAACCTCAGTGGAACACTGATGTGTGAATAATACTGGCGATGTTAATGGCATTCTATTAGCCTTTATTAATTAGGAAGAGCAGTATTTGTTGAAAGACCCATCTGGAAATCAAGTTTGGATTTTTATTTTTATTATTTCTTCTTTGGAGAAAATAAATATTGCATTTCCCACAGTCAGAATAATCTGACAGGAGAGATTCAGAACTTTTTGAAATGTTGACTATTTTGAAGTCAAAGAAAAGAAAGAAAAATTTCCTGCTGTTTTTAAATTTGGACATTCTGACAGCAAAGTAGTAAAAGTGACATTAAAGAGTAACCATTTTGATTAGCTGCCTTTCAGAAGTTTCTGTCATGTTCGAGGCCCTWCAAAATCTTTTTCTCACTAAGAAACTGCGTTTTTCAACCTCTATGAGTTTTAATGAAAGTCTTGATGGTTTTAATTTTTTTTACTGTAATTTGCCACTACTAACATATCAGGAGAAAAGTAATATAACCTGATAGCTTTAGGAACAGAACCTTTTTCTTTTTTTTCTTGTTTTAAGTTTAGCCCTGTTGTCAGCACATTTTTAGCAGTTGTGAAAACAACCTTTTAAAGTTGGATGAAGGAGTGGTTCAAGGGATGACTAATTAAGTAAACACTATCGTCTTTGTGTTCTCCATATCTCCTGCTATTGGAAGAAATGCAATTCCTTGGTGGAAGACAATTCCAGCATTTTCTTAAACGAAAATTGCAAAGCTTAGCCAGGATCCTTCAGTAACCAACATTATCAAGTTTTCTAAATCGTTGTTGATTGATAATAAGTTAGTTGATAAGACATATCTGACAATCCCACAAAACATCTCATTGTATCTTCCTGCTTAGATATCTTTAATTTTAACTCTTGCCCCTTGATATTTCAGTATAGATGAAGTACATTAATGCAACCCATAGAGTACAACCAGTATAATTGAATTGAAAATGTACTGAAGAATTTCTGAGGGGGAATTCAGTCTTTATCCCTCATTAGGAAAGTCAGTAGTGTTTCTACCCCATACTCAGCTAAGTCAGAGATGTAACCCTGGTGTCCTGACAGGAAAAAAGGAAAAGCATGATTCTGGGGTTGAAAACTAGGCAAGAAGTCACAAAGCCCTGCACTACCTCAGTTTTGAATAACACATTGAACATCTGAGAAGCCAAGGCACTGTCTTCTACTGAGGACTACATTTTGTTTAGGAGCTGTATTTCCTTTGAGAATGTAAGTCTTCTGGTCTACATGTGCAGAGGTGAGGAAATAGCATTTCTCTTCCTTGAAGAGTTAGCATGACGATAAATAGCCAGAAGGGAGGGGAAGACACTTGATAGTCCTTCAAAATGGATTTGTTTATATTAAGACTTCTCTTGCTTTTTTTTTCTTCTTGGAGGCAAGACAAGCATTCTTTTTGCTATCATATCCCTGTTTATAGGAATAAAAATGTATTTTAGTTTTTTCTGTCACAGCTGCTTCAGTGTATGAAACAATCGATGCTGCCGATAACCCTRTCAATACCTTAGAGCTCATGTATAAGGAGGGAGGAAAATCCATGGACATATATATGGATGTTAATAAAGGTTTTGATCTTTCATTCCACGTTCTTTGTTTCAGCCCCACAACGTATTTTGGAAGTTTTAATTCCATGCAATTATGTTAGTGTACAGGTAATTATCATAGACAAGTCTCAAGTAAAGTGTCAGGGTAAAAGTTGAGGCTTCCTCTAAAAGAAATGCATGTGACAAAATTGACATAAACATCTAGGGTGACAGAAAAGAGAAACACAATATATAAAATGCGATTCTGCTAATCTATCCTAAATTTTAAAGAAAATAAAATGCAAACTTTGGAAAAAAGTAGAAAAGATAGAAATTTAATAAAATGAAAAATAAGATAAGAAGCCCAAAGTCAGTGCAAATATTTTCACCTCACAGCAAGATAATATATAAATTAAAATAGAATACTTTTTGAAAAACAACTATTTAGAAATCTTTAGCAAGTGACCTCAGGGATTATTTACCGTTTCTCATTAGGATTATAAATTAACTTGCTCTGATTAGCTGAAACTTTACTGACTTCAGAATTTTACTGACAGCAACACAATACCAACAAATAGTTCCACATAAAAAATTGAAGGAACTTCCAGGATGACAGAATATCTAATGGATTTCATTCTATTAGAATCCTAGGAGCAGCATCTATTAAAGAATTAGTATTGCTGATATGGTACAAAGGGTTTGATACCTTGAGATTTGTTAAATAGGGCTAATGAAGGAGTCATTGCTTGAGAAGTATTATATAGGGAATAAACTACAGTGAAGATTAAAAAAATCCCACAACAGTGATTATGAAAATATTTTGGAAAAGAGCCCTCGGAGAATCAATTTGGGTTAGAGCGCATATTTAATTTTGTACAATAACAAAACCCAAAGCAAGATATTAATGCTCTCTAGTCCCCAAACACATTTTCCCTATCTAGCCAAAGTCACCCTGAAAGACGATGTGGAGCAAATCAGTTCATTTGGAGTGAATTTCAGTAGTTGCAGTGTATAATCCTATTTGGTTACTCTTCTCCAGCTTTTAAATTGCTTTTCCTTTCAGTACTAGCTTTATTTTTACAAATGATGTTGTCCAGCCAGTTCTAAAATTAAATTTGTAGTAGTAACATCTGGTTCTCAGTTAGTCACTTCCTTTGCTCTGATCTTGTCCTTTTCTGAAGTTCAGCTTTCACTGAATAAAACCAATGCCAYCTTAACAATTTTTGTCTCAAGGCATATTTTAGATTTTCTGACAGATTTGAAAAAAATACAAACACACACACAAAAAAAACCCCTAAACAAAAGAACCCCACAAACAAACAAAACCACAAAAAAACCCCAACAACCCACAAAATCAGCAAAAAAATCACTAACCAAAAAGACACCTATAGGAAATGATTCATGAAATCTGGTAGAGTATTTGCAAAAAATATGTTGCTTCCACAATCCAAGCATTTTTTTCTCCATCTTCTGTGGTCAGCAGTGAACAATAGGAGAATCTCAGTGCTACACCAGTGCCCTGCTGCCAAGGTGGCCCATGGGGGCTAGACACAGCTGGGGATAGAAGTACCCTCTGCCAGTTTGTTCCATCCAAAGACCTGGCCCAGAATACTTGCTTTCTTCTATAGTCTGGTGTGCTCTTTCTCCTTGGAGTGTAGTAAGAAGGATCTTTGAGCTTAATTCATGTATATAACTCCTCAACCCAYCAAAAAAAGATATATAAGAAATTCTGTCAAGTACAAATATTGTTCTTGATTAAGTGATTGATAGCAGCATGTATAAAAACATCATGTATACAGGCAGATATATTGGAGAGGCAAACTGCTTTATAAACAGCTCTTCAGAGAAGTAGCAAAATTACTTGAATCTGGCATGCATCACTGCTGCTGCTTTATGGCAGTATTCACCAATGGGAGACTTGAGTAGTTCCAGATTGCTTGTTGAAGAGTGACTTGGTAGGAAAAAACACACACAATTCCCTCAATATCTAACATTGTATTTCAAAATACAGCAGTACTTAAATGTTAGATTAAGCTTCAAGTGCCCAATTGCCCAAATTTATGTATAAAAACCAGTGTCATCATCTTTGAATAGAGATTTGATGGCAGTGGATCAAATGCAGCAGTACTTGCAGGCTTGTTGTCCTTGGGGACACCATTAGCTCTGACTGTCCCCGTCCACTCCCCTGCGGCTTCCCCCACCTGACCATAGCTAAGGATCTCATTTCTGCCCTCTCCAAACTCTCCTGCCCTGCCCGTGGCCCAGGACCTGGTGTCAGCCTCCTGGAACCATCTGTCCCTGCAGCGGTGCTGCAGCAAGGCCAGTCTCTGGCTTCCCACTGCCCTGCCTGGCCATGGACCTGGCTGGGATGRGTCCACATCTCCACCCAGCCTTGGCTTGTCCCCCGGGAGGTGCCCAGTGCCAAGGGTTGGGGCTGACCTGGTGCCTCCTGGCTGTCTGCTCCTGGTTAGAGTGGTGGGTGGGCCTTGGATGTCAGACCCTACTCTGCCACCCTGCATGGAGAGCCCCAATTCTGGTTTCTGGTTCCCCATCCCTAAGGGGGGTAGCTGGCTTTTATAATTCCCTGACATGCACAAGTGCATGGACTTCACTTTTCTTAAATACAATCAGTACTCTGAATCATGGCTGCTGGTATCCTCCTCCTCTCAGGCTGAACTTGTGAGAATTTGTACTTAGTTCCTCCCACTTTACCAGAGCAATTCCAGTTTGCTCTAGACAATGAGCATGTAGGAGCAAGTGCAGCACCCTCATGGGTGCTCCACAGATCCCCAGCTATTTGAGTGATATTCAAGTGCAAGGGCCACAAGTTTCAGGCTCAACGCAACTGCTTTGGCAGCTGAATGTTATGAGGTCATGAAGAGAAAAAATTAGAACACAGACTAAATCAATTATAAGCCTGAACTACAGTCTCTAAGTATTTTTCTGTAGAGATCTATTAATTATCCATACGTATGTAAGTTAGGTAGTTGTAAATACAGGTTTATATAAGGAGATTCCCATTACTTTTCCTATATACTAACTGGGCTTCCTGTGGCTGATTAAGTTTGTTATCTATTTTATGACCGAAAAAAGTCAGTGAAAAAGCAATTCTTTTTCACTCTGTTCTTCAGCAATAACTCTGGGATATTCCTACACTTCTGGCTTAAATTCCTCAAGGAGACACTCTGATTCAAGGTTTATGGGGCTTTCCACTGCTTACTTCAAGGCCACATTTGGGAGCAGTGACGAATATTACCCCTTTGCTGGTTCCAAGCCGTACGATAAAAGCTTCACCACTCCGTTGAATTATATCCTATAATTTTCTCTTGCAGTTGTTTCCAAAACTCCAGTTAAGGTCCATCATTYTGGATCTACACTTTAATAAGATACTCCTGTCACCTTCTATTTATAAACAATCTGCTTCCTAAAATAGTTGGTTTTTTTCTAATGATTCAGAATGTTTCTTTCATGCTTTAGGATTCAGCTTAAGGAACTTTCCAAGTTGCGATTTTCAGGTCCTTACCAAAATATAAAGAAAACGTTAATTTTAATGACACCACAAACTCTAGAAATTTAGAAATGAGAGTCAAATGCAAAGTAAACAAATGTTCTGAATGTCGAACTTTTACTAGGAATGTTTAGTTACACCACCTACATTGATATGTAAATACACCACTGATTTCACTATATGTAATAATGAAATGTTAAAATTTCCTGATGGAGAGACTGAGTTCTATTGAATAACACTTTCTCAAAGCAAACTAACATTTGCTTTCAGGCAGGTGGAATTTTAAAGCTCCAATGCTTTTTCTATAGCTATGTGTATGTTCATTAACTTAAAAATGAACGACACTGAGCCACTGTCAGAATGAGCTACACTCTGAGGTCTGAAAACCTCATGTACACATGTATTTATTTTCTAGCATTAAGATGGAGTAAGCTGTGCAGAATGTATTCTAGAAATTACAGTACTATTTTTTTAGGAATAACTTCCAGAGAATGTCTCCACATTTTGAATACAAGGTGCATTAATTGCATTCAAACAAACAAACAAAAAAACAACAACAAAACCCCAAATAAACAAAAAAACCCACACCCCAAAAYCCAAACTATCTTATTTGGAAATTACAGAACAATCATATCAGTCTAATTTAAATTATGATGATCCCTTTTTTTTTTTTTTTTTAACGTTGTTTTGTTTGGTTGTGACTTCAACCATTTGCTCTTATTTCTCAGTGAGCCATCAGAACAATTTCAGTACCTTGGACAACTACTCAGATCCAGCAGTTCAAGGGAGCCAGGCTGATTTACAGAGTATTAACAACCATAGCAAATGGTGTTTAAGGGAAGATAATAAATTTAAAAAAAAAAAAATTAGGAAAGATTTTCCTTTTTTCCTTCTACTGCTTCAAGATATAATCTGAAAAATTACTAAAACTGCAAAAAGTCAAGGCACCACCACCAATTTTCTCTACACATCTACGCCCATGCACTCTGAATTTTGGGATGAGTAAAATATCCCATATATGGAAAAAGAAAATAACAAGAACATACATTTTTATTCCATCCACGGATGTCATTCCTGACCAGCTTTGTTACTACTAAACCCAATAGCCAAGACATTTTTTCACTTCCTTTATTGCAGACTTGACAATATGTAAAGTACATTTTTATGTAAAGTACATATTTTTTTTACCTTATAACTGATTTCAATAAATTAGAAATTTAAAGAGAAATGTGTGTTTGTGTCTGTTTTTACTCCAAGCTTCCTGAACAACAAGGTGATTGATACTGCACCATAAAGTCAGAAAAAACTCATGCAAAAATGACACATATGTCAGACCTTATGTGAAGACATACCCTTTTAAAGTGAATTGATCTAGGGAAGAGGAATTTTAATCTGTGAGAGTGAGGATGATAGAAAAGTAAGACTGAGCCAAGTAGAGGTTAGCGAAGCTACAGATACACTTCCAGGGTAAGTTCCAGGCTGGAGAACAAAACACCTAAGACAGAACAAAATACTCAGGCAGACTGAACACTCAAGTGAAAAAAAGTGTTAATATTTTGAACACAGTTGTAACAGAACAAGTCTTAAAATAAGGCAAGATTATATGAAAGTGTGATCCAAGCTGCTTATCCTCTGTTTTAATATGAAATGTTTGAAAGTAAACCTGTGTTGTATCCATGCTTTCTCATGAACCCTTATCAAGTCACTCTGTTAGAACTTGTACAGTTTCAAATTCTCTTCACTTCATTGCAAAAAAGAAATTGTTAAAAAATAAGGTCTTTTGTTTTGTTTTGTTTTTTCAAAAGAAATCTGAGATAACTGAAGGACATCCAGAGGCAATGACACGTCTCAGTGGTTTAATACAAAGGCATTAGACATACTATACCATGTAATACAACTCCCCAAATCAGCAGATTCCACCAGCTGATGATACTCTGATACACTCTGTGAGAAAATGTATTGTGAGTTTAAATCTTGGGGATAAAATAGCAAGATCATATCTAACAAAATGGCCTTAACASTGTCTGCATTCAAGCTTTTCTCACACAGAGGAAGAACCTTCAGAAAATAAAAGCTTTTTTCCCTGCAGTTATGTAAGACTAGAAATTACTCATTTCTCTCATCTCCTTGAATTGGGGAGAAAACAACCAGMTAAACAAACAAAACTTCAAACAAACAAACAAACCCTACCAAACAGCACAACAGGAGGTTTTGTCACATTTATTCTGTCAGATATGCGGTTTGATTTCTGGGGTTGTCCTGTGCATGGACTATAAAGTTTTCAGTCCATTGGAGAGGGTTTTTTTTTAAGGCAACATATTTGTAGAAAAAGGTGTAATTGAAATGTCTTTAATATATTTTTAAACAATTTATTGGAAATTAAATTTTTTTATACATGGACAGTTAAAATAAGAAATTTCTGATAAAGTGTACTTCAAAGAAAGTGTACTTCATATTTTCCAAACTTCTGTAGGTCTATGTCCTCCTCTAATCCCAGGATATAGCACAAGACATACAAATTACAGGATTAAATCTCTTAAGGAAAATTTACTTTTGCTGAGATACAAGAACACATTCTCAAAGAGATGCAAGAATAAGAAGCTGAGGGTTTTTTTAAAAGATAGATTTAGTGGCAGTTGTGATTAAAAATTTTATATAAAATCAAAAAACCATCTTGAGGGAAGGCATGAAAAGAGAAAACGACCAAATCTCGTCAGCGGTCTTTAAATTTCTAAGGAGGGATTGGTCTTCATTAAATCTTGAAACATAATACAAAGCTTCTGAAATGGAAGAGAAGTAGATCACTTTCAGAATGTCAGCTTATTCAACCAAATCTACAAATGGGACCTTTAATTTCTGTCTTTTAATCTCATTAGATAAAACTGAATTTCTAATTTAAAAAAGAAAGAATAAGCAGAACCAGGAGGACTAAAGACGCTGATTTTTTAATTTTGCTTGTTTGACAAAAAGATCACTCACTTTTGAGTTCTTCTCACTTCATTTTTTTCTCCACTTACAACGTCTAAAGAAAATAGGAAATGCTGCTCCCTGTAAGAAGTAGCATCTTTATGTGATACTGTACATCTGTGCCTTTGACAAAGGAAATCTTTATGAGGTTGATATGCCTTTGTTAATCTCAATTTCATTTCCCATAGTTGTCTGTACGTGGGCAGATTTGCTTGAATTACTTTGTTATTCTTATTTCCTGATGTGTTCCCTTGTTTAAAATATAAATCTATGTCATATTGAATTCTCAGTTCTCATGTGATCATGTAACAGTAGAAGCGGCACATTATTATTAGCTTCACGTAAAAGGAATAACAGCTCCTACAAGAAAAAACTCATTTCTTTGCATCACCAGCATTGTAATGAAGGCTAAGCTAGTCTACAGAGTATGAAGAATTATAAAATAAAAGAAGAAAAATTGACAGTAATCAGGAAACAATAAAAGGGATGAGTATTCTTGTCTCTGTGTGTAAATATTCATGTATGGAAAGGTTAAGCTAAGCTCTGACTATTGTATAATGTTCATAAGGTCTTAATTTTTCTGGTGAAATGGTGCTTAAGCAATGAGATTTTGAGCAGACTTTGCCATAAATAATTCAGAATATCATAACATTAAACTATCTTATTTGTCTTGTACTGAATTTTATGGATTTTATTATACCTATCACACCACCTCTGATCCTCAGAGAAGAAAATATTCCATGATGTTGCATCATTCTTTATAAATATTAGCACAATTAAACAATTGGTAACAGACTGTCCCACGTATTTGTGTGAAACAGTGCTCTGCAGGTGCTGGAAGGGATCTGTACTCCAGGGCGTGCATCAAGCTTCATATCATGTTTCAAACTGATTTTGAATGCTGCTTAGTAGTGAGACTAAAGAAACCAAACAAAAAAAAAAAAAATTATGAATGGGAAAGTAGAACAGTTGTAATTCCCATAAAAGCAATTAAAGTCCTCACAGGAAAAATATAAATATTGCATTAGATACAAGAACTTAATCCTTATTTTGACAATAAACCTGCTTTGATAGATTTCAATTATTTAACTAAAGGAATCTCAAGAATGGAGCTGTATTGAAGAGCACTGCATGCCATGTAAATACAAAGCATAGAATCTGTATAATTTTAAACAAGAAAGAATGGAAAGGAGTGAAAAACAAGAAAGTGATTGAATGAAGGCTAAAAAATGTGCCATGCAAATTCCAGAGCAACAGAAATCTCTGACTTCCATAATTAGCCCTTAGTTTACTGGGGAAAAAAACCCACAACAAAATAAAGAATAAAATCCTAAACAAAATATGAACCTGGGAAAGGAGTGTGAGAAGCAGTTTAGCTGTTGACAAGCTAATGCCTTTTTAAATAGCAAGAGTTAATGATTTAGGCTAAAAAGTCCATTTTTCTCWGGATACTCTTTCCAGTAGTGAACAAGAGTGGCTGTCTATGTAAGAGTACAGGAACACAGAAACTTTTTGGTGATGATCACACAGAGTCCTCTCCCAGCCTTCAACAGCTTGACACTTTTTGAGTCAGGAATACCATTTTTATGCTAATCCTCTGTGTATTTTCTGCATCAACTTGTCTTTTGAATTCAAGAGAAATTTAATGTCAGCAACATCCTAGGGAACTCCACATCTTATTATATTTTATTATACAACAAGAACCACTGGCTTTGGTAGGGGATTTTTGTTGTTTGTTTGTTTTGGGGTTTTGCATTTTTTGCCTAGCAGCTCAAAATTCTACGAGAAGAGAATTCAATTAATTGATCCTCATTCTCTTTCTAATTGCCAGTGATAATTTTTGAGATCTCTAATGATACTTTGGCTATTTCTTTTTCAAGCTTAGTTTAGACGCCTATTCAGTCACATACAGAAACCTTTCCTATCTTTGATCAGTTCTCTCACTCTCTCATGAGTAATTTCCAGGCTTAGCCCTTTGTGATGGGAGAAGCAAAGCTGTACTTAGCATTCAAACAGAGATAAAGCTTGATTTTATATACTTCAGTTCTTATTTTTATTCTGTTTTTCTTCCCAGAAGTTCTATACATAATGGAGATAACATTTTAAACCAGTGAAAAATAGTAGAAGAATACCATTGAAAGGTTTTAGAAACCATGGAAAGAACTATACATGTACAATAGAGTTAAACCCCATAATTTTCACATAATCATAGTCTGATCTAGCAGCCGATAGCAGCAGCCAAAAAGTAAACTAGTCCTGTAGACATAGGTTTCAGGGTTTTTTGATGCTAACATCATTAATTGTAAAGGCTTGGGTTTTTTAAAGGGCAGCAAAAAATTAAATTTCTCTCTGAGGAGAATGAAAGCTTCTGAAATAGTCTCAAAAAGTACAGTGGAAAAACATTCTCATTTATGCAGAGCAACTCAATTTTTGCTCCATGTTACATTCAGGATGTTAATGGACCACAACTGAGTAGGTGGCATTGTAAAATAATTTCTTTACAATTCAGAAGTACATCTTGGGATTCATCTCGCCTAATGGAATGCTCTACATAGCACGTATGTTCATCTGAACAAGTCACTGTTCACTTCTACTATACTTTTTTCCCTGAATTACGCCTGGGGCAGACTTGTGGATACTGAGGTAATTTGTGCAATACTATCCTCAGGAGCAGAGCAACCTTCTCCACAGTCATTGCTTTGTAGCACAGCAGTTTTCTGCTGTATCCAAGAGTTATCCTTGTTACATGAGACACAAATACTATTTATAATGTTGTTTTCAGCTGAAAGACCTTGAAAATTAACTTTATGACCTTATACTGTGAGGCTCCATGAAGCTGCAGGCATTTGACACCTGGTGACATCCCTAGAGACTGTTGAAGAATGATGTTGGATGGAGACATCCATACCTGGTATATATCCATARTGTTTGCCCGAAGCCAGGTGAAAAAATGCCTGGGTCTCTTCCTCAGAGGCCAAGAATGAAGGAAGACAAAAATGGGGAGTTAGATCTATAAAATTAGACATTGTAAGTGGAAAGAAATAGAAATTTACGTAAGTGCCTAATATAAGAAAGTATCCTATGTTCCCTAAAATGTCTGATTACTTGTTCCCTGGAAGCTATTTGCTTCCTTAACTGTGCTTTGAGTCCAGGGTGAGTAATTCAAATGCAATGTCTGATACTAAACAAACTGAATCCCTTCAACACTATGCTAAGCAATAAGTTGGTCATAGACAAATGTCCCTGCCCATGGCAGGGGGATTGGAACTAGATGATCTTTAAGGTTCTTTTCAACCCAAACCATTCTGGCATTCTATGATTATAGTAAATTATTATGTCCTGAAAATAGGACACTGATATCAGAATTGGTTCTACAGCTACTGCTTTTAAGAGCAAGAACAATACCAACAATCTCTGCCTTGTCATCTTTAACATCTTATTGAACAGCATTGTGGCTGTAATTGTATTGAATTTACTCACACTGGATGCTGTAATTTTGTAAGAAACCTCAGAAAACCCTCATTCATAATCCTGAGTATTGGACACTAGCAGCAAACAGAAAATATCACTCTGTCTGTTAATGGGAGATAATGATCACAACCAGTTCTGTCACCACTAATTTGGCTAATTTGGAATCATGTCATTCTTTTAGCTCAACTAAATGCATATCCTGAAGGGAATCATGGCTTTTCTTTAAACCCCAGGAGGAAGTGAGTTAAGAAAGGCACCACTAGAGCCTTCTGCCAGCAAAGCTCACAGTGAGGCGAAAGTCACAGCAGACCAAGTCTGAACCCAAGCTTTTGTTGCAACCAGAACTGATGGGGTTACTATTTAACACATTAAAATTGGTTGCTTAAGTATTTTTTGTGTTATATTTGGTTGGAGAAGCTACATTTTTATCCTCGTCACCTCATAAGAATAACCAGAAATGGCCTGTTGTTTTGCATAGTGATGTGTGACACAAGCAAACACAAAACGAGTGTAGTAGACCTCTGTCAACTCCCACAGTCTGAGTAATAACCGAATAATCGAATTATTGAAATTAAAATGATAAGATGAATCTACACAAGAAAATCAGCTTTTTACTTTATATAAAATTTTTTATTGCTTGACACAGTCTTTGAAAATTTCTTATTGGAAAAAAACATTCAGGAATACATTTTGCCCACTAAAATTTATTAAGTAATCAAAACAAAATCAATTCCCTCTCTCACCTTCCCCATTTTCTGCTTCTCACCACCAAAATACCCTGTTCTGTATGATTCCTAATCACTCTGTAGGCTTACAGTTGATGCCTCTATGTAAATCTACTCAAATCCAAGTAGAAAGCTATATTCTCATAATAAAATAAAAGTCAGTTTTAATGAAATTTTACCACTCTTTTTTTTTCTGAAAAGTAGTTATTTACTCAGAATTCCTAATTAGATAGCGTGTCTACTAAATATCTGAGTTGAGGTTGTCAGGACATAAATATTTGTTATCTCATAGTATATTGATAGATACATTGCTATGTTCTAGTTTATTATATTCTTCACATTTATGAGTTTGTTTTGTKTTGTTTTACTTTAAAACATAAAATCTATTTTTATTAGCATTTCATGTTGTAACTCACTGAGCTCTTTCAAGAGCTTTGACAGGCTATTAATTTACATTATTATATACACCAATAAAACAACCTACTATTCTAATTGCTCAGTGATTGCTGGATTTATACTGTATTTGTTTAAGTAATGAAAAATTATTCTGAAAGTTACCTCTCTGTGCTTTAGTATAAGGATGTATTTGTCATGTTCTTGTCTTCCTGTTGCAGCCATATTAAAATGTAGGTCTGAGCAATTTTCTTTCTTCTCTTTCCTCTGAGGGAACTTATTATTCTACTTATGAAATACACTGAAAAAAGAAAATAAGTGACTGGTACAAAACCCATGATTGATTTAAAAAAAAAAAATTGTTCTTTACTTCCCCTTTAAGCAATAACAAAATCAATTATTAGCAAATGTGGGTTTTATGTCAAACAAATATATATCATAATTAGCTGGTTTTGTTCTACAACTAAGAGAACACAGAAATAATAAGCCAATCCTCTCAGCAATGCCAAAGGAATGACTCAATTCAGCTGCACAGGGATATTTTGTCAGGCTAACTGGTTGTTTTCTGGAGTTATTTGTACAGGGAACCAGAGAGAAACAATTAAATTACCCAATCAAATTTAAAATAGAGAAAATTTAGAAGGGATTTTAAGGTAAAATAAGGTCCTAAACTTAAAACTTTCAGATAGTAATGGAGCAACTCTCAAATAACCCTTGGTTCATTACCATCAACCCTGGTGTCAGTTAATACCTGATTATGACAACCTGATTAGGAGAGATTTTTAATAACCTCTACACCAAGCTGCTAATTCATATAATGGCTATGTGATATAATATACAACCTCAGTGAATTAAAGTCCTACCCTTAGATGTACCCATTGCTTCCTGAGAAAGGGAGGAGAACATTTTTCTCCAGTAGCTTAATATTTTGCTGAGTGTTTAGTCCAAGTAAGAAAGATGATGCTATATTCTGGAGGATTAACATCTTCAAAAAAGTAACAGAAGCCAATAATATAGGGCAAGATTTTTGATAATGTTTTCTGAGCAAGTTGATAAACTACAGCAATTCCTGAATTACGCTGGGAGTGTGGGGTAGTGTTGGAGAGAAAAATTAATGCAAACTGGGCACAGAAGAAAGGGATTATCCTAACAGAGTATAGGAGTTATCCTAACATCCCCTAAAGGATGCATTTCCTTTAATTGCAACCCAGACCCCTGAGACATGTAAAAGGACAGCAAGTCTGCTACCATGTGGGGTAAGAATCACTTACCTCCTGCAAGATGGATCTATAAAGGAAATTTGTAAGCACTTTATCATATATTTTTCTTTTCTGTCAGTAGTGTCTGCAGCCTTTGACCAAATCTTTGGATGTGGGGTTTTGGGTTCCTCCACTGAAAGACTTTTCTGGGATGTCTGGAAATCACAGGTTTCTTCCTGACTAAATGCATGGGCCACTCTGAGAGTGAGTCATGTGGGCATGCAAACGTATGGGGAGCGCTTGGCTGCAGCTGAGAAATGCTCTCAAGTAAGTGAYGCAGCCCTTGGTAAGTATTTTTAACGATTTCCCCTGAAATTTTTAAAAATTACTGAAAATATTACACAAACCCAAAACACAGCCCCATACCAGCCACTGTGCAGAAAATTAACTCTACCCCAGCTGAAACCAGAMGAAATGGTTAACAGTAAAATCACTTTTAATAGTTAGGACTTAGAAAAGCCTTAGCTTCCAGCATTTCTTTATGCTTTTGTCTGAAACATTTAAGGGCTCTATAGTATCACTTATCTTTCTACTGCTGCAGGCACTTTTAGACTATGATCAAGCACAGTGTTATTTTAAAGGAGTTAAAACACTCAGCTCTTGAAGTCTCACTTCATGAAGAGAGTTTTCTAAGTCTTACATCATTTTGTGGTCTGGATATTCTGGTTTTTCTTTCTTCCCTGTTAAAAGAGTTGCACATATGCATATCATAGCCACATACCCCATTTCACTTTCTGCTAAGTAGTTAAAACATGCTTGTAGATACATCTAGAGAGAGAACATTTAGTGCTACTCTTTTGACACTCTGTACTGGAAGGGACAGGAACTTAATATCTCTTGTGAAGTTAACAGATAAATGTGTAATAGAGCTCCTCCATATCCTTAATGTAAAGATCTTTTTTCCCCCAYGGAAGCATGTTCTTAAAAATTGAATGTTTAGCTGCACACAATTTCCCAAGTGAAGCAGTTTATTTTGCATAATAAATATCCATAATCAATATTTGCTATTCTAGTGCTTGATCTTAAGGTAACTTTTATTCCTCAGTGATGGTCTTATGGCTTTGAAAGAAAAAAAAAAGTGCTTCTGTTTTCTTCCAAGTCACATATATCACACTTCACACCAGCAAGTTAACTCTATTGGAAATAAAGGCAGGATCCCACTTGAGAAAATACCATTAAGCAATTAATCTCTACTTAAGCCATATTTTGAAACCTACCTGTGTTATTCTATTCAAACCATAGACTACCAATGGCTAAATATTTCAGATCAAACTAATACTCATACCAAATATTCTAAATACATTAAAGAAGAAGAAGAGGGGCAGGCACTGATCTMATTCTTTCTCTGGTGACCAGTGACAGGACCTGAGGAAATGGGCAGAATTTGTGTCAGGGGAGGTTTAGGTTGCATGTTAGGAAAAGGTTCTTCACCCAGAGGATGGTTGGGCACTGGAACAGTCTCCACAGGGAAATGATCAAGAAGCATTTGGACAACACTCTCAGGCACATGGTGTGACTCGTGAGGGATCCTGTGCAGGGCCAGGAGCTAGACTTTGAGGATCTTTGTTAGTCCCTCCCAAATCAAGGTATTCTGTGATTCTATAATTCTATTGTAAACAATTTGAATATAGTGAAACACACACCTTATTTTATGAAAGTATTTTACTTCTTTTCTTAACACTTTTTGACCTATGACACACTCTAGGCACTGAATGTTTGTGTAGCTGTAACCAATATTTCAGTTCTCATTTAGCACTCCTCTAAAAACTTTCCATTGCTTTTCAGGTTTTACTTAATCTAAATCTATCTGTATAGTTAACAGCAAGTTTGCTTTGGTTTAGGATGCATTTTATTAAACATCTGTGGGAAAATGCCTTGGGGGTAAAATTAGAGAAAATTGGGAAGTTCTATTCCCACTGTAACAGAAGTTATAACAGTATGGAAATTATAGGATGAAATGCAGTTGCTAGTCCCTGGATGACACAGGGTCAGCATGCCTGAGTTCCCACACCATACGTGCTCAGGGAGAATAAACAGAGCATGGAGCGGAGTGGAGACATCATGGCCAGGCTCTGTCAAAATCCCTGCAAGAGAGGGAGATCAGTGGTACCTTGCAGCTGATAAACCCCATAGCACCTGTCAAGCAAGGGAGGGAAAAGATTTCTTGCTGTTGACCGAGCAGCTGTGGTGAGATCACAAACACACACGTCAGATGTAATAGTGACCTTACCCACCTCCGAGGTACGGCCACCCCCACTGAATATGAGGCATAGTTAGAGCCACTCAAGCTCCACCTAAATGCAAAAATAGTATAAATGTAAGTTAAAAATGGGGAGAAGTTAGGGAAGACTCCATCTTAGCATCTGGGACCAGTCAATGAGCTGAACCTGTCTTCTCTCCCCCACAGGGAAGCCTAAGAACTGTAGTCCATGCGCCCTGGTTGATTATCTGGAGCCAGCTTTTAGGAATTACAGCTTGTCCATATATTGCTTTGAATACATTTTTGCAGCCTGATACCATCACAGGCAATCTCTGCACCTTAACCTGTCACAATTTTATATTATATTGAGTGTTATTCCATAAACTGTTAAGTGTGAGTCCTTCAAGGGCACTCAGAGTTGCTGGCAGGAGGGAACATGCTCACTGGTGGAGGCCTGGGAAGGGGTGCGTCTTATGCTGTTGGTGTGTGCCCTGCATCTTTCCTGGGGTGCCCACAGACCAGGTAAAGGTGTCGACACCTAGGAGAAGGATTTTTTTCTTTGCATATGACCTTGAACAAGTCCACTGAACCACTTTCTGATGCAGCTGGACTGTTCAGTGCAGGGTCCCCACAAAGGGACACTGACAGCCTGATTGGGCACATGGGTTTTGGCTTTTTCACTGACAGACTAATCAAACACAAAGGTTTGAGAAAATCTCCCCTCCTCAGATGAAATCGCATTATTAAAAGCGCAGGGGCTGAACATTTCTGACATCTAAGTATCAGCCTCAATGGTCCCAATGGAAAACAGCTTTAACATTACATTTAAAAGTTTCATTCCAATGAATGGTTTTGATTCCTAAGTAAAACTGGAGTGAAGACAAGGGATGGAGAGGGCATCCTGATCAAGTGAGCACAGAAGAGAGGTATTAAGTACACTATAGAAACGTCACTGCTGAAGTTCTACTCTTCACAAGGCATTCTTGCAATTAGACTGAAAGCTGACTAAGCAGTACTTTATGTTTTTTACTATGTGTTTCCTTCACAGGCGAAGGAAGTTAAAAATCAAACAGAGTACACTCAATTTTCCTTTAATATCTGAAGGGCTTTTAAAAATGCTAATGATGAAGCATTCAGATAGATGAGGAAATTCACCACTGTAGATTTTTTTTCAATTATCCCCTTAGTAAAAGAGAAAATGTAAATCTCAATTAGATAATAATTCCCCATGTATGCAGAATAGCTTCTTACAGAATCAGTTGGAAAATTTAAATGACCTTCCCAAGGTGAACAAAAAGATGAGCCTAATTTTTTTGGTATTGT
Organism: Parotia lawesii; assembly: GCA_003713295.1. Taxonomy (NCBI): domain Eukaryota; kingdom Metazoa; phylum Chordata; class Aves; order Passeriformes; family Paradisaeidae; genus Parotia; species Parotia lawesii. The sequence goes on from RAHM01000183.1 coordinate 1,600,859, forward strand.
TGCTTAAAACCACTCCAGAAAGCCACTCTGACTTTGTGTGATTAAGGTACTGACAAATGACAACGATGATAAAAGGAGTGGCAAATCTTTCAAGCATCCAGAGATGGAGATTTAGGCATACATTTTCAAGAGATTTCTGTCGCTGCTGTATTTTCCATGTCACTGTACAGACTTTTTATATATGTAACCTGCAATCCAAATTTTCTGTGGTAACTGAATGAGAACTCTAATCCCATTCTACTCAGAATTCCATTTCAAGGCACCTAAAAACGAGCAATGCAGCCTCCACTATAGGTGATTTCTGTCTGTAGATGATGTAGGATGGATGTGGCCCTGATTTAGATAACCGTAGCAGTGCGGAACAGTGTCTGAACTAATATATACTGCTGAAAGACTGTGAGTAAAGATGTATTAAAATTTTGTCCATAACAAAACCCATTTCAAGGGAAACTGGTGTTGTCCAAAACCTTAGAAATTCCTGTCATTAATTTCTCATGAATATGAGCAATCATTATAATCACAATTTCCTCTGCAACCCTGTTAACACATGAAGGAATGGCAAAATGGTTGTAGTTGTGTCATGCAAGTATAATTTCAAAGATAATGACTGAAAAGTTACACTGATGCCCAACTAGATTTAATCTGTCAAGAAGACATAAAAAACCTGAAAAKCACTATTTTTCTACAGTTTGGTCCTAGACCTTTTTTCTCTGACATTTCTTTAAGAATATGTTAAGCTGGATTTAAAGAGAAAGTAAGGAGGAAAACCTCGATATTGACTCTTGTTAGCACACACACACAGAAAGTCCAGACACTGTACAAGAATTTTTAGATCTCAATATTGGTTGCAAACTTCAAAGCCAGTGGCTCAAAGTTGGACTTCCTATTGTAAACATTAATAAGAGTGGGTGAAGAAAAACTAAGGAGAAATATGGATATATGGGATGACTTCGCAGAGATGCAAAAACTTCTGAGGAAGCAAAGGCTCTCTTCTTGTGCCACATCTCTGAGGGATGTCAGAAAATAATGTATTCTCACTGAACGAAAGAATAACTATCACTTTTGGAAAGACAGCAATGACAAGAGTCAGCTGTGACTTTAATGAGGGCTACCCAGATAAGTACAGTCACAGAAGAAATCATTAATTTACTACATCAAAATTAGGCACATATGGAATACTCCGGTCTTTGCTRTTGGCTTCCAGGGATGTAGAATATTTACCTGGACAGTGGCAGCTGATGAATGTGATCATAGCACTAAAAATTGTCACCTTTACTCCGGATGTACATCGGGCTATAAAAATGAATAACAAAGCCTTATGCAGCATTTCAAATTCTGTCACTGCTCAGAAATGCATTTTATTTCTTTGCTTCTGTAATGACAAATCTCTGGAGGATGTTTCTTGACTTTTTTTTTAATCTGCTTTGAAAATTGTCTTATACTGCTTAAATGGTAAAATAATTTGCAATCTCCTAGAAAATCTGATGGTGTACTTTGGAAAACAAGGAGCTTGTGAAAATATTTCAGTATTGGACRTTTTTTGACAAATTTCACTTCTAGATATGAAAGTCCTTGGCGTCAGTTCTGCAGTTAAATTTATTAATAAATAAGTTTTAGTATTTGAAGAACACATTTCCATTAAAAAATATAAAATAAAAAAAATGAAAAAGATAGCATATCCTACAGTTTATAAAATTTAAACTAACAAAAAAGATTCTTGCTACCTGTTTCAGTATCTTGGCTTCAATCTCTAGGATATCAATGACTACCGTGAATGTTTCTACATATAGAATATGGGAAAAATGTATCATCAGAAACTAACATATTTCATATTTATTTACTTTCTTTTTGGAAAAATGTTTCTACATTCTTCCTGTGGAAAAAAAAAATTGTTTAAATCACAGTTCAGGAGGTAAAGTTCTTTTATACTTTTGGCACTGCATGGCTTAGAATCTCCAGGCTTAGAAATTATATCTTTCCCTCATCTAGTAGATGGTTTTAGAAAATATGTTCTGATTCCTCAGGGTAAGGTATTTAATCATCACTGCGGAGACTATTTCTGTGTTCCTGAGGCATGATATTGTAAGGCTTATGTATAAGTAACTCTTGAATTATTTAAATTCAGTACAGTTTAGGAGCATTTCAGTTTCAAGGGCTTTAGAGACAGGTAAAACATTGTTGTTTTCTATTTTAAAACCTTGAATACTTTTTTTTTTCCATCTTAGTCAAAATGACTGGAAAAGGACAGAAAGTCTGAAACTATAAGCAATTTACAGCACTTTGAAGCCATCAAGCATACATGCCATGCTTACTTTTCAAACAGCAGTTGTCTGTCAAATTGACTGCACAACCCATGCTGGAGTTAGCTCTTCTTTCTTCCTGCAGAACATCGGGAAAATTATGTCTTATTGGAAAAAACTTCTTTAAACCTATTCTCCACACTCTCACATAATATCTATAAGAAAGTTTTGATCAGGCTACCTGAGACCTTAGTTCCGTGATGACTCTGTGCTGCTACTCCTTCATGATTAAAATGATTAACACAACAGGGAAACACAAAAGAGGCTGAGACTCTAGAATTTTATAAGCACTATTGACACTGAGGCTTTTAAGTCCACAGACACTTCTGTTACTGGATTTGCTGGTGTCTGCCTGTCATTGGCAATGACAAATCACATTTCAGCCCAACGGAGTGATCCATCTTGTGTACTGCTTTTTTTTTTCTCTTACAATATCTTGTGCAAATTAAGGCACCCAGGAATTTTATTCTTATTATGGCAGTGGGCAGAATTTTGTCCAATATTCATCAATAAAAAATGAAGTTGCTGCTTCCTTTTATTTCTTAATTAGATCAATAATTGGGTGGCAGTGGCCTCCTGAAATCATCCTGTTTGCCTGAGATGTGCTCAGAAAGGTAGAAGAGAATGTCTTTTTAAAGCTCAGCTTTGGGGGACAGGGATGGGATATGTGAATGCATGATCTGACTATATTAATGAGCTTTTATGAAATATGTTAAAACTCTTTTTTTTTCCCGGCCTGTTTTTCACATGATACCTTCTTTATCTCGTCACAGGTCTCACTTTGCAGTGTACAGGAACAATGGGATTTTCCACATATCTCATTTCTAGAAACACCTATGTCCAGGTGATAGAAGTGCTGGCATCTGTGATATCTTGCTTGTATATCGATGCTCATGGATTTCCTAGTGGCCAGCTTCTGACATAGACATCCTTACATATTTTTCAGGTGTACCTAATTTCAAAATGCTTGCTCTCTTTGCAGTGCCAGATATCAATCTGAATACCGATTCTCCACCTTGTTTTTCCCTGTCTCAGAATTACACCTCATATCTGGCATGATTCAATCAACATTACCTTTTTGCACTTGGTTTCTTGGGCACATGAATACATGTGGCAGTACTTCTGAGCCTGGGAGATTTGAGATGAAGAAACATTTGAGAAATTAAAGTTCTTTTTTTTGGGGGTTTATACAAGATTCTGAATTTTGTTCTGTAAAATATTTATATAGCGTACACGTAGTTATAGTTAGGTATCATAGAAATCGTGAGCTTCTGGATATGTGATATCTTTCATGTAGCAAGCACTCCACAGAAAAATGCTCTTTCAGCATTTTTGTGGCTATTTCATTTATGTCGTTCATATTTTGACATCACAGTGAAGATTTGATTAAGTGAGTAAGTTAAAAATTCTTTTTTATTTCTTTGGTCTTCAGGTGGATGCAGTTTAGAGCACAACTAACTGCAATTAAAAAAACCTATAATAACAGATTTTAAAATATAAAGTCCAAGCCATGATCATCCCCTGATGAAGAAAAATATGCATGACTGAAAAAGCTAAGCTTGCTGAACCACCAATGAATTTACAGGGCTCTGCAGTAGGAGCCTTAGTTTTTTTCAACAGTACTAAAATGTTATCCTTTAACTCAATTTAACACGATTTTTTTTCACTTAAGTCTTTCTTCAGTACACATATCAAAATGCAAGACTGAGACTCCAAATTTATACAATAGGCTGGTGTGTTTTCAATGGCAGGGAAGAATCACTACATAATATTCCAGAGGCACATCTAGGAAGATCTAAAGTACTACATGCCGTTAAAGTTCTTTACACAGAAAATCATTCCTCTGTGGGAAAGGATGGCAGTGAGATAAGGGTGTCATCTGAGGTCAGCAAGACTATTCAGAAGACTGAAGTATCTTCAGTGTCTTGATAAATTGAGTTTATAGCATTTTTTAATTTAAATCAACTACAGCAAAGAAATTTCCCTTAGGTACAACTACGCAGTGATCTCACTTATGCAATCTGTTACATTGTGATGTTCTCTCAGTTGCCAAGCAGCCAAGAACGAATGTAAAACTAAAAGCTCCAGACAAAAAACCCAAAAAATCCAAAAAAGAACAAAACCAAGAAAACTCTCCCCCCAATTAACCTAACTTTTCTTCCTTTTAATTTGAAATAAGATGGAAAAGCTACACTAAGTACCAAAGGAGACATACTACCATCCATCTTCAGTCAACTTCACCTTCTACTTCACTTAGTACAAAGCAGAGTGAAACTTTATTTAGTTATATGATATATTATTTAGGTGTTCGTTAAAGGCTTATTTTTTCCTCCCTTTCACTGAAATAAATATATGTGTTTTACAAGAAAATAAAAATGATGCCTTTTACCTCAAATATGTTGACAATCCAACATTAGTCCTTCTCATGTTTTTCCTACGTTTGATTTTTTCTTCAAAATGCGTTATCTTGAAGTATACTTGGCTGTTCCTATTTTCTTTCTGCTCTCTCAAGATGTCTTTATTTTTTGCTGTTCCAGAAAAACATATTCTGAAACAAAAATAATTCTTGCTCTCATTTTGAGACTAAAAAAAAAAAAAAAGTTCTTTTTATCTTGTCTTCAGTGTCTTACACAAGTAGTTAGCTGATTTAGTCCTTCTTTATTAAAATCCAAATTGAAATGAAAAATAACAAAGTTCAAGTACATCTGCACAGCTTCCTATTACAATAATAGATTGTTTGAGAGTACCAACTACTGCTAGTGCTCTTGTTGAATCTGCCTTATTTGGAGCAGAAAAAAAGAGACATAAATGATATAATGATATGATTTGGAAAACTGGTGTTAAGCCTGCAGGAATACAGAAAAAGGAATCAAGATTCTGGCAGGAAAGGTATGATATGACTGCTGTGATTTAATTTAATGAATTTAATTTTAAGTGGCAAGATGTCACATAGCAGGGGTTTACTTGTTTTGTGTTCATTTGCTGTGAATTTATTTTATACAAATATCACAGAAATTCAGATTTCCAGAAATAGCATGGTCCTACTCGGTGCTATTTTCAACTAACCTTTCCACACCATAGGTTGCTTCCTCCCAACTTGTCRGAGTGCAAATATGAGTATGTGCAATGTCAGAGACAGTCAAGTTTAACGTGTTATCACTAATGTTGAATTGGGTCATTTTAACAGAAGTGAAATAAGATTGTCTACACCTGAAGGCTGGGAGGAGGGACAGCAACTCCCAGCCAGAAGGTTCCAAAGAGTAGCTGAGAAGAGCAATCTCTTCAACTGGTTCAGCTGCACCTGCAGAAAACATGACTGCAGCTGTAATACAAGAAGAAATCCGATGAACTGAGATTTTTCACAAGTCCCAGACTATTTACTAAAAAAGAGGCAAACTACTTCATTTTGTACACAATATTAAAACATGCTTTTACATATAYACATATACATATATATGTATATATATATACACACATATATATACATATGTTTTATTAACACTGAGATTTTTCTGAACAATAAATAATTGAAAAGCAATTGGTTCTTCTGGAAATTTTTGCCCAGTTTATTGCTGATTAAACTAGATGCTATGGTCAAGGTTCATTTTTTCTGCTGCTTTCCGTTTCTTTTGATAGTGCCTCTAGTTAAAAACACTTTTGAAGTCACACTTTGTGATGAGAAGCTGTTCTTCCTTATTAACATAGAAACATTTACTTTCAAATTTCTTTTCTGCCATCACAAGCTACTAAATCCTCTACTGTACTTCGTGCCAAAACAAAATAAATTTGCAGAGTCAGACATTTAAATTATGTTTTTGTGCAATTAGAAATGTGCTGAGCATTTCAAAACAAAACYAAATCAGAGCCATCTGTATCCTGTGCCAAGATATTCAAAAACAATCTGCTTTTATAAAAAACAGGTTGGAAAACAGTATTTCCATGAAGAAAAAGCAATTACTTTCAAGAAGCCGGTGAGATTCGGATTTCAGTGTTTGCTGCTGAAATTTTCAGTAGTTAATGTGTTAAGTTGCTTGGCTTCAGTCACCTTGCCTTTACTGACACAACACGACACATACCACTGAGAAAAGTCAGCTGGAAAATCTGAACATGTATTTTATGGAAAACTGAGGTTGAAGTGGAAAAGATTCTTTATCTGTATGGAAAAACAGAGAAATTTGGTTCAGGAATTTGGCAGTGTAAAGTGAAGAAGTGAATATTCTTCATCTTAGTATTGGATTATGGATTTGCTTAGTTGGGTTTTTTCCTAAAAATCCTGTAGTTTTTMTTGTACAGATCCAGATAAATGTACAGTCAATAAAAAACTTCTCTGCAGGCAGTAGAATTGTCACCTTCTAAACAGTATAGATGCATATTGCCAAAAGCTGGAAACATCTTTATTTAAATGCCTGTTCTTTCTCTTTTAATTTCACCCAACAGAAGGAAGATTAAAACGATACAGACATTGGTAACAAGTAGCATACTAACTCTACAGACTCACATTTAAAGCATAACATAATCCTAGCCCATTAAGGGTCCCTGCAACAGGAAGCCAGGACAAAACTGACCCCTAGGAGCCAAAGCTGTTTAGAAAACAGAGGATGTTATAGGCTGTGACCTCAGGACTGTGGTGAGAAACCATTTGTTTTCTTGGCAAGGTAGTTCCTGTGTTGAATATGAGAACATTTCTTACATATAATTCTGATGAACTTGTTTAGAAAATGTGTGCATACAGAGTATGTTTAATAGCTCTCAGATAGTTTGTAGACTGGTGTGGCAAATAAGAATTTGAGTTTCACACACCCACAAACTAGTTTGACTTGTATTTTCATTTTTGTCATTTCAAGTAGGCTATTCTTAAATTTCACTCTTAATTTTATACTGCTTTTGATTTTGTTGCTCTCACTAGCCAATCTTCTTTTTTTTGTGAGTCTTTTGTGTTACATGCAGCAGATACTTAAGCACATAATCACAAAATCACAGGACAGTCTGAGTTGGAAGGGACCCAGAAGGATCATCAAGTCCAAATCTTAAGTGAATGGCCCATAGAGGGATCAAACCCATGATCTTGGTGTTATTAACGCCAACACTATTCTCTAACCAACATGCTCAGAATTTGGGTATGAARTAGACAGATCAGAATGCCAGTTGTGAGAACAAAGTCATGTTTTGTCACATACTTTGTGCCATAAACACATGTGGTTTATCTCCAGCTGGCAACTAAGTTCTGCACAGCCACTCGGGATGAGGAGAGAATTGAAAGAATAAAAGTAAGAAAACTCATGTGTTGAGATAAAGACCGCTTAATAGGGAAAACAAAAGCTGCTCACACAAACAAAGTAAAGCAAGGAATTAATTCACTGCTTCCCATGGGCAGGCAGGTGTTCAGTATCCCCAGGACAACAGGGCTCCATCACGTGGTGACTTGGGAGGACAGATGTCATCACTCCAAATGTCTCCGCACTTCTTCACCAAGCTTTATCTATATGCTGAACCTGATGCCACGTGTTATGGAGCATCCCTTTGGCCGGTTGGGGTCAGCTCTCCCAGCTGATATCCCTTCCCAACTCCCTGTGCACCCCCAGTTTAACTGCTGGCGGGGTGGTGTGAGAGGCTGAAAAAGGCTTGGCTCTGTGCAAACAGTGCTCAGTGACAAAAACCATCCCTGTGTTATCAACACTGCTTCTACCACAAATCCAAAATATAGCCCCATGCCAGCTACTATGAAGAAAATTAACTCTATCCCGTGCAGAACCAGCACAATACTGAAAGTTTCACAAGGCTACATGTGTTTTCCTGAGCTGCAAGAAAATAAAAAGAGCAACAAATGCTATCTCATTCCCAAAGAAATACTTTCTTACTGTTTAAGTTTTCTTATGGTTCTGTAACTAAAGACTAAATCTCAGTATGACTTTATTCCACGTTCTGCCCATCAACAAAAAAACCTTTCTTTCTTTTACTTTGGTGTCTCTTTTAAAGAAAATAGCACCATGAACCATCCGTAAGATACTTCTCTCCTTTCTTGCGAATCAAAAGAGAGAAACAGGTTAACAATTACTTGCTATGTGCTTCAGTATAATTCCCTATAAAACAGTGCACTTATGTTAATTTGGTATTTAAAATGTCCCATTGCTGCACCACAGTCCAAAGAAGCCTCAAGATGTTTTAATTAAGTAATTTTGTATAGAAATACAAAATTTGGAAGTAGAAAAAATATTCAGAGCGGGAAAGAATCAATTAGTAGTATTTCACATTAATTTAAGAGTTACTTATCATTGCATGAAAAGATCTGCTAGATAAATTCCTCCATATAAATATGACTAAGGAGTGGAAAAATAGTTTTCTTATTCATCCATCTCTTTCAAATTTGTATCAGAATTGTCATGATTTGAGAGAAAACAACTTGTCTCAAGAAAATGTGAAAGAAGCAGTCAAGTACAATAATGTATTTCTCCTACAAAGCCTTATTTTGTTGTATAACATATTCAATATTTCTACAGTTTCAGACCAATTCAGGGGAAGATACAGCCACGTGTCCACATAATTATCAATAAGTTATACATSTGAACATGTGTCTTATAATTCCAGGCTGCTCAAGACCTTAGAAAACTTAAGGTGATCAGAGATTTTTAATTCCATTTCTATCACGAAACAGGAATTTTTTTCCTATGCTGAAATAATTCCATTACCGATAGTACTTGTGGGATATGATATTAAGCAGTATCAGTATGTGGGTATAGCAAAATCCAATTAAAAAAAAGATTAAAGAAATAAAGAAATAAAGACATAAAAGTACACTGATTTTACAAAGTTTTATTTGATGCTGAACAGTATTGAATAATAATAATATTAAGCAACAGCTTGGAGCTACAATTGTTCCAAATTTTGCTTTGCAAAGAGATACAGAGGCATAAGAAAAAAGCACAGAGATCCTTAAAATCAAGAAGTCTTATTTACCACTCTGTTTCTACCTCACAGGGTTCTGTGAGTTTTTTGAAGTAAATTCAAAAAATTTCATCTATATAAGAGTGCTGACTTAAGAAAATATCCATGAAATGAAGAGAAAATGTAAAGGGCATAGGGAACTTTTAATCACAGTTAAAGCGGAAGAATAAAAATTGTAACTTATGAATGGTACAAAACTGCTTTTGTATAAACTTGAATATGAGCTTTGTTCTCTTGAATATTCACAAAATGGGCAAAAAAGCAACAGAAGATGTGTTGTACTGCTGTTATCACCAGCTGCACAGCTTATTGTTTTTCATGGAAGTAAGGACTTCAACGGTGAAGTGACAATGATTGTATCTTGCTATCTTGGAGTATCTAGGCTTTGTTTTATAGCAAGGGATCAGTCCTCAGCCCAGTTTGTGAGAACATGAGGAGAATATAAATAACTTATCAAGAACAACTCATCCTGAAATTGCTATTCAAAAGCTGGCAGAGGTTATCTTGAGTTCCTTCAAGCAACTGAGATTCACAACTGTGTATCTATGTATATTCAGGTTTCCAATTTCACCAAATACTCTCCTGTAGAAAATAGTTTCCTGAACTTTATTTTAAAATTCTGCTACAGCCTCAAGGTCTACCTCAGTCTTTAAGCTGCAGAAATCTTTGGCCTTTGGTATTTGAATAGAATGAAGTGAGGATCCTATGGTGACTGTCTCTTACTAGTTTTGCTCTAGGTTAAAAACTATTTCATCTGCATCTTTGACTCCTTGCTTGAATTTGAAATTGTAGGCAATTAATAAAATAACTGAAATAACCCAAAACAGCATTGAATGTTTTGTAAGAAATACTTAAGTTTGTTTATCTCTTTGATAAATATTCCAATCCAATTAATTATATTTCAAAGACAACACAAAAATTTTTAAAAGTTATCAGGTATATTGCATTTTTATTGCTGACATTAGAATTTACCATGAATATGCAAATGCTTTCAGCCTATTCCAAATTGCATTATTAAACAAATACATCATGAATCCAAAAAGGCATAGTTTCATTGGTAGTGAGCATATGCTTGGAATTTTTGATCCTCCAAGTGTAGACACTTTGGAATCACAGAATCCAGAAAGATAAGCTCCATACTAACTTTCAGGGAAGGACACATCTAACTCTCCAGACAGTAGCCTTGATTAAGGTGTGGCGCTTTGATTCTCCTGGCCTCTGCAGTGCAGCATTTCTCTTTGTCTCGGACACCTGAAACCAAGAAATATGCTGTGAAACTTGCATATTTATTCATATACTTAGTAAACATTTCTGTGTCTTTCAGTAACAAATGCTTTGTTCTTACTCAGGTACTTTACAATAACACTTAAGCTGGAGGAAAGAAATATGCAACTAAAAATAAAAATATTTCTAATGTCAATAATGAACATAATGACAGAAGATACAAGTGAAATGAATCACACAATCTATTTATACTAAGGTAAAATGGAACTTGTCTCTCCTTTTTATCTGACTGAATTGCTCTCCACTTCACCCAAAAAGGTGAATTTTGGGATTTCAGGTTTTAGTCTGTTCCTTGGACCTCCAGATACCCAGTAATGCAGGTTTATTCAGATGCTTCTGTGAGAGGAAGCATCCCATAGAAATTCTCCCAAGACCCCATTTGCAAGCATACTTCAAAGGCAAGTTACATCTAATACGCACAATCTTCACAGTCAGGCATATTTACTTCTCATTTCTTAAAGACTTTTAAAACAATGATATAAGTAAAAATAGACTAGTCTTTTTCAGAACAGCTGCTGGTGTGAATCCTCATTTTCACCATTTTTTTCTCATTTGCTTGTACCTCATTCTGAAGCCAAAGAACCTACTGGGTATGTGCAAATAAATTCCTGTTCCTGTTATCTTTTGTAAAAAGATCAGAAATCCATTGTGTTGGGTTTTGCAAAGTATCATGTTTCCAGAGAAATAATATTGTCTGTATATTATTCTTAGTGTAAAAATCATTACGGCTGATTCTGTTAAGACATGGTTTCAAAAAGACTGAAGGATTGTAGACCATGTAAGGAATTTTTAAATTAGACTCAACTGGTAAATTAAAATATATTGAGATGTGCTAAGATGGTGATAGATGTCATCCTACTTATTAAATTAATGTTATACTTAGTATTTGTGAGGCAGTAGGAATCTACATGTGAGGCAAATAGAGACATAGGTGGATATTGTAGATGGAGATGCCCTGTTTAGAGGAGTTGCATGGAGAAGATGAGGGATGATGGATAAAAGTTGTTCCTGGGGAAAATATGATTGGACACAAGGAAAATTTGCAGTGAGAACAACCATTGGAATAATCTCCACAGGGAAGTTAGTGGAGGATTCTCCAACACTGGATACTTTTYGGATTCACCTGGACAGGGTCCTGGGCCATCTTGTCTAGACCGTGCTTTTGCCAAAAAAAGTTAGACCAGATTATATTTGGGGTTCCTTCCAACCTGATATTCTATGAGTTTAAATCATTTACTCAAATCACTAATTGGAAAGAAATTTGTTCTCTTAAGCCTGACAATTTTTATTTATTGTTTTTTACCTTTCTTGATATCTACTTGATGCTGCTTATTCTAGTTTCCTATTTGAAGGGGAAGAGTCAAATTCTGGAACTTTTGATATCAAGCTATTCCATTCCTGACACACTGTTTTTTCTTTCTAAAAGAGTAGAAAGGCAGACAAAGTCTTTTTCTTTTAGCAATTACTGCTTTTGAGGCTATTACCTGCAAATCTAGAGAGACGCTAGCCATGGCAAATTGCTCAGAAGGGAGAGTGGGGACAATTTCTACCATGAGAAATGGGACAACCACATTACTCAACCAAAATTTTAGACATGAGAAAAAAAAGAAGAAATATCCCTAAGGAAAAAAATGGGCACCAACCTGAGACAACCTGCCAAGTAGCACCAAGTCAGATAAATTATTGGCTACTGCCAGAGTTCGACAGTTGTGGTTCTGCTCGAATCACGAATAATGAAGGCAAGTTACAATGGATAAGTGGCTTGAGTAAAATAGAAAGTAAAATTGTTTTGAAAAGGGCTCTTCAATGAATGCTATAGGGAAGGCTCTGGTTAGGTGTTCTATTTGTAGCTGGAGTTTTTTACTTTTGGGAGGTTTTTGGGTTGGTTTTTTTGGTGGGGCACAGAGGGTTTTGGGTTTTGTTTGTTTGTTTGTTTCCCTATAAAATATCCTGAATGTCATATCCTGAAAGATTTTGAAGGGAAGGGAAGCTGAAGAGGGACTCTTCACCAGGAACTGTAGTCATAGGACAGGTAGCAATGGTTACAAATTAAAAGAGGGGAAATTTAGGTTAGATATTAGGATGAAGAAAAGCCTTTAAATGAAACAAGAAAACAACAATATTTTCTAGGGAAGAAATAAAGAAAGATTAAAAAGTTCTAGTAAGTTTTTAGATATATAACCACTGAAAAAAAMCCCCTTTATATAGCCTTATAATGAAAAAAACATGTTTGACTCAAAAAAAATGGCATTCACATTTCATTAGAGTATTATAKTCTTATTCATCTACAACTTTGAATTAAAGAAAAGAGTTTTTATGGAAATAGTTTAATAAAATTTCATTATCCACTATCTAAACTCAACTCCCACTAAAATCTGAGAGTCAGAATTTGATTTTTTTTATTGATTTGATTAGAATTTCTATTAAGAAAATGCAAAGTATTAATGAATAGTTAAATCTGTAAAATCATTAAGACACCTCTTAAAAATACTATTTTTGCCAGACATTCTTTAATCTGCAACCTGAGGAAAAGAACTTTCTTAATAGCACTTCAGTTTTAGTAAAGAGGAAGAATGGAAACACATTCAGCCACTGTTGTGAAAATCTCCTATCACAGCTAAGAAATAGCTAGGGCACTATGCTACTCTCTTTGTATTTCAAAAGCTTGTGTATTTTTTCATAAGTACCATTGAAAAACTTGTATTGAGGAAGGAAATATGACTTATGACTAATAATGAATAGGTACATCAGAGATGTAGATTTAGGATAAAGTTATTTATTACAATTGCGAAGATCATGATGTAAAGTTCAAATCCTTAGTTCTGTATTCATTGGTGAATGGTTTATTTTACACAATTCAGTGATTCTGAAATTATGGTTGAGTTATTTATTCTGATTCTCAAATTGAGTTCATGTATAACAGCATCTATATGCAAATCTATAATAGCATTTTTACCCTGAAAATTATCTGAAGGTAGTGATTCAACAGGACTAAAACGTTAATTATTTGGTCTTACTGTGTTCTTATGTTTTCTATATTCTCTGAAATGTAACATTGCATTACAATGTTCTTCTGAAATGCACAAGTCTGCCCTTGGTATCYGAGAAGATCAAAACAGCGAATGCATAACTGTAAAAGAATCTGCTCTGATTATGACAACTTTTGATTAGATTCATGCTATTATTTGTGGCCTGGGAGCTTCATTCAGGCATTTAGAGTCACCTACTTAAAAGAGAGAGATCTGGGATTATAAAGATATGGTGTGTACAAAGCTGAGGGGAACATCTCTCTGAGCAACCTGGTCTAGTGAAAGCTGTCCCTGCCCAAGGCAGGGGGTTGGAAAAAGATGATATTTAAGGTCTCTTCCAACCCAAACCATTCAACAATTCTATGATCTAATCCACTTGGACACACAGCTTTTAATTCTGGGAGAACAGGACTGGAGGAAMAATGCAGTTTCTCCAGATGAAGTAAATGATAGCTGAAGCTACAGAACACTTAAATATCCAACTCAATGCTTCCCCTGAAGGAGGGAGAATAATTCTCAGAGATTTTTAGTATGCTAAGGAAATGCAAGTCTTTGCAAAATAATCAAAAGCATACTAACCTGACCCATTTCACTAAAATAACTTTTTAAATAACTAACAAGAAAAAAACATGAAACAGACCTGATCCAAAAGAAGGGCTCACTAAGATACCTCATGCACTTTGTTAGATTATGCTTCAAACCTCACTTAGGAAGGATGATTTTTCAGTGAATTTAAAATATTGAGATCATAACTGACATAGCAAATAATATTCACAGAAGACCACATTATCCAGCTACTCTCAGAAGACCCAGTCATCCACTTTTACTGGGTTACTGCTATGCCACAGTGAAAAATCTCAGTAAGACTATGAAGAATAGATGCAACATAACATAATGGTGGCATCCTTTGTCTTTACATGCAAAGTGAGGCCACGCATAGTGTGACTATATATGACATATACTATTTGGCATTTTGAATAGAATAGAATAGAAAATATGAGAATGAAAGTGACAGGAGGAACTAAATGAAGAAATGAAGAATCCACTAATCAGAGAATGCAAAGAGAAAATGCAAAGCTCTATTCAGTCTACTTGAGAAGGTATATGAATATGTATATATCTATATTTATATGCGAGCTAGTAAAAAATGTTGCATGACGTATGTTCCATGTATTTGGTGAAAAAAAGACCATTTAACAGCTTTGTATTTATTGTCTAATCCCTCAGGATAGAGGGACCAGGCTTGATGCAGTTGTGTAAACATCTATTCATAGTCAATATATGGATCCTTTTTCTTTCTTGAGCTGATGGGAGATATTTTTATGCATTTTAACCTGCTTAAAGAGTATTCTGTTTGTCATGATTACAAACTATTTTTTCTGCTACACTGTACTTTCAATATTGTCAAATTGATAGCAGTGCAGTCAAAGGAATATCCATTTAGGAGTACTGGTGACTGCAGATAAGATATTATCTATTGCAGCCTACCCTGAAATGCCACGATAGTGCCATGGCTTTAGATAATATTCTAAATGAGTATTTCTTAGATGTCTAATAAATTAAGCAGGGGGATAAACAGAAAATGATACAAAATGGGATAAAACCATAAATCTATGTTTTATAAACCAGTAAACTGAAAATCAGATGTAGAGAACATAATTGATTTTATTGACAAGACAAAAAGAAGCAGCTTGTTATTGAAATCTGTTGAAGGCACAGTCAGGTGCATCAACACAAAAGAGGATTAGAATGTTGTGCTGGAAGAACCTGAAGATTTCAAGGAAGGGAACAAAATAGATAACATTTAGCAGTACAAAGTACCATATTGAACAGTTTAATAAGATTTCTGAATTCATGCTAAAAACCTCAACAGAAATTATGAGAAGARGAGCAGGTCTTGCACACTGAACATGGTATGGTGCAATCTTGAACTACTTCTGAATGCAGCACTGACATTTTTCTATCTAGCAAGGCATTTCTCAGTAAGAGAGGAGTGTTCATAGTTAAACAAGACCTCTACAACATGATAGCATAAATATATTACTGGTCATCCACATTCAGGACAAATTGCCCCAGTCCTGAACTTTTCCAACTAACTGCAAAATTTTATGATGAGAAGAAAGGGTGATCTACCTTCTAGGATAGGGAGCAGAAGAACTTAACTTCATAAACACAGTGATACAGTGCCAGAGAAGGGGTGCAAACACAATCGTGGAAGCAAGGAGGAGATCAACACTAGAAAAGGAAAAGCTTGTTAAACCAAAGAGCAAAAAAGAAAGGCTATAAACTGCCTTGAATTCATTCTAAATTAGAAAGAAGCTTCCAACTAATAAAAAGAGAAGACTCTGGTAGAATCTTTAAAAGTAGCAATGGGGCAAATATTTACGAAATTGTCCCCCTTAATAATAATTAAAGTTTGCAAAACATATGAATAATATTCTCTAATTTTATTGATGTTCACAAAAAAGGGATAGGAAAAATAGTCTCAAGCTTCCCCTTGACTACAAAATAGAGTGTGCAATTTTATCCTCTCTACAAATTCATGTTTTTCTATTGTAATTACCTCAATTGTCTATTTAAGGGGGGGGGGGGAAGACTAAAGTAAATGCTTACAATTATGCAGCCTAAAATTATTTATAGAGCATATCTTTTTAATCAGCTGTACATCAACTGAATATCTGCTTCAGAATAGCAACAGCACTAAAGAGAGTTCTTGAAGATGCTGTTTCAAACTTTTGTATTTATGAGACTCCTTTTGCTCTATCAGTTGATAGCAGCTGAAACTATTCTTTCAGCTCCAAGAATACTGTGATATTTCYCAGATCAGTTACCAAAAGAGACAAGTACATCACTTGTACAGATTTTACTGCTTTTTAGGAGCTTATTCTTAGCAATCTGAGTTTGCCATACAATGATGTAGCAGAGTTACAGTCTTTCTCTTACAGGTATTCATACCACCATTATTCCCCCAACAAAACCCTGAAGAATTACATAGTAGATAAATAATTAAAGAATTTTCATGTTTGCCTATTCCACGTATAAAAAAATTCTTCTAATTTTTTTTTTAAACTAAAAAATGTTTTAAGGAGGGTAAGAAAACATCTTGCAAAAAGTATTATGACTTGGTAGATTTACTTACATCAGGTAGTAAACTGGTCTCCAATGACCACAGACTTATCCTGTCTATACWAAAAGGATTTTAGTATGTATATTTCAGCCAACTTTTGCAAAAGCAAACAAAATTTATGGCTATGAAGCTTCCCTTGAATGTTTATTATTATATTACAAGTTCTTCCAGACATTATTTTCTGACATATCTGCAAATATAAAAGGATTTCGATGTTTTCTTTTCGGAGCTTTCAAACTGCTATTTCCCAGGAGTTTAGGGATAATTTATAAATGGCAACATCGTAAAGGTAGAAGGTAATTTCCCCTAAGAACCAACTAATTTATAGCTTTCTATACACGAATGACCTGTGCAACTTAGCCATTGCTTCATTAAATCTCTTACACCTGCTCCTTCCATCTTGTAAGACAAAATAAATAGAAGGTGCAATTCACTCACACTACATTCACTCCTGAAGGTATTGGGGGGAAAAAAAGGCTRTCTTAGTACTTTCTGCCATAAAGTGTAACTAATTCTGTAAATGTGAGTGAAACACAATTGAAAGTAGCATGGCAGATAGATTGATATTACCAGTGGGTCACTGACATGGAGAGGAAAATCTGAATTGTTCCCTGGCGTAATGCTACTGGAATTGATTTACACCAGGGCTGCATTTGGCATGAAGACTTTGAAAGCACATTTTTGAAAAGGAAGTTCTATTTGCACTGTGGGGTTTCCATTCTCATTTTATACATTCCTATAAGTCACTTCAAGTAGCACAGAGAATCCATTTCAAAAAATAAAGATGTACAAATGTACTTTCAGTTTCTTCCTCACCAAGCCAAAGAAAAAGCTACATTTCATGCAAAACAATAGAGGGACAAGAAGGAAGGTTGGGGTTAGAGAAATGGACACTTTCTAACCCATTTCCCTGATTAAACAGGGTGAATCAGAGAGTAACAATTAGTTGAAATAACAATAGGTTTGCGTTTTTAAATTATTCATAATAAAAGTGTGAAATTTGTTATGTAAGATATTGAGTTTTTGTTAGATTCAAAATGTAAAACCTTACATAGATCATTAAAAGCCCATTAAATGCATTTTCTTTAAAGCAAGAACATACATCTGGTATTTTTTGGAAATAAAAACATCAATAGGCTTTTAGAAGAAAATGACTTTAAGCGCCYCATAAATTTCTGCTCTTCTGTGGTGGATTTCTAAAATCACATTTGTCAATATCCTCTATCAACTTTATATTTTTACTCCGTTTTTTACCRCATTACCCTTTTTTCTATAAGTCACACTGCTCTTTTTACAGAAGAGCACTATAGTGTGTCAATTTGGCACTGCTTTGTTTTAAGAGACTTGTGTATTTTTCCTAAACAGAGTCCTGCTTTTGTTTATCTGGTTGGATCAATTTTTTTTTTAAATTTTTTGCATGTCAGCAGGTCTCAGTAGGACATTAGGAGAAAAAAAATTACTTTTTTTTTTCCCAATTAAAAAAAAAACCAAAACCATTAGTGCAGTTGTATAAATCTGAAAAAAAACTTTTTAAAAAGTTGTTTAGCTGTCTGATCATTTTTTTATGCTTTTTTGTGGATTCTTTATCAAAACATTCAATAATTACAACTCAGATTTAGGACAGTCATGATCCCTGGTAGAAAAGTCATGGAAGCCTAGTAGGAACTTTAAGTTAGAAGCAGGAGAGAAAAAAAAATCTAATTTTTTGTATACAAAGAATATACATGAGTCAAATACATTTCACAGTATTTAAAAACATTACTATCTCAACAAGGTACAACTTTATATTTGCACATCTGTGTTGCAGATCAAGTATCAGATAAATTGTGAGTCTAAAGCAACAGTTTAGAACTTATTATTCTACCAGCTTTACTTCATGGCAAAGCACATGGCAAAAACCATCTCACAAAGTAACCAAAGTTGTTTCCTCAGTCACAGTAGAATTTTACATTAATTGATTATTGTCTGTTAATAATAATAAACTGATTCAAAAAAGTAGGGAAATCTTATTAGTTTGATCCTGACACTTTCATAAAACATTGTCAAATATATTTTCCTGTCTCTGTCAGAGCAAAGTCCCTTTCCAAAGTTCTCGTCAGMCTCTTGCAGGTTTTATTCAGAGCCCAATCGTAGCGATATTGGAGCAGCACAGTTAAGGCTGCCTGCTTATCTACATAACAGCTCCTCTGCTGGAGGCTCCTTCTCTGATCCCAGCACTGCCTCCCACACCAAAAAATAAGCAGCCTTGGAGGTGGGCAGACGTTGTTTGCAGAGCTCCTTAATAATGATAAAATATTGATAATATCTGCTCTAGTCAAATCTGCCTGCAAGAAATATTTCTCTCTCCTGTGGAATGTCTCAGCTCCTGCCCCTTCCTCTGCAGCAGCCACAGCTGGCATCTGGCATGATAAGAAGCACAAGCTCACTGACCATACGAACTCCCTCTGCCAGCAGGTCTCTGATAAGAGAATTTGGCACAAACCCTGGTCTAAATCAAACCCATTATTTTGAACTACTGCTGCATAGCTCCAATGGTCTTTATTGAAATATAGTAAAATGAAGCCTTTACGTTCTCCCCCAGATTGCATGTTCACAAATTATCCCAAGTCCAACTTCGCTTAGGTTACTGYTTTCCCAGCAGAAATAAGCCTTTTTCAATAAAATTTCCAACAATACTCCTTCCTAAGCCTGGTCATATTTTTTCTCTAAATATAGAAAAAACTAATTAATCTTGGCAAGCTACATTTCTAGGTTTCTTAGTAGTATTAAAAGAAAATTAAGTGTGTGATACACTCTTGCTCAGTCTCAAAGGTTGACTAAATGCTTAACTTTGGATAGCATGTTTTTTATCTAAGCTAACCACAAAGTAGATAAATTCCTTTCTTTAAAAAATTCTGCTGGATTAAAAAGAAAACAGAAACATTGTTGCTGGAAAGGGATTTTATTCTCTTTGACTTCTAAAAAATTTCCCTGAAAGGGTTTTCAGATAATGTTACTCTCTTTATAACAATGAATTACCCTTTAATTGAGGAGGGACATCAGTGATAGGAAAGAGAGGACTCAGTTCACACTTTAAAAGGTTTTTATTGGTTTTTTCCAACTTCAGGGGCCAAAAGGCATTGACAATGCTTTATTTTGTTTTCTATCACCCACCAGACCTCCTCTAGAGGGAGAGTTTATATCTGCAATGATCAGTACGAGGAAGGAGCTTTACTTACCTGCCAATGACATTTATTTTCCCAGCTGGCTGGAGACTGCAGAGTTTAGCTATTGAGGTCAGGTGCCTAAACTGGTCGGGAAAGAGAGAAAATACTGTTAGTTGTGATAGTCTTAGGCTGGAACTGACTCTCTGTGGAAGCTTGAATTTTAAGAGAAATGGTGGGAATTATGATAGAGCCACTGCAGATTTTCAAAAGGTAACGTTTCAACTACAGAACAGAGATATAGCAGTTCAGGGAATGTACTGCCAAGAACCTGCATTTTTACAAAATGATAATTTAAAGAAAAAGATTTCAAACAACTAGGTGGATTATGATGAAGTATGTGATAATTAATTGATGAGATCATAGATAAAAAATATCAATAGAATAACCTCTGCCAGAACATGAAAGGCATCAAAATGTGTGATCATCTTGTCAGAAAAATATCTTGATGGAGTTTTTCAAAAACCCCTAATGCTCCTAACTTTATAGACATCTATCACCATTCAGAAAGGCTGTAAGATGTACCCCATTGCAATTTTCATTAAAGTCTCTTTTTGTGTCCATTAAGGCCCTGAAATCTGATACCAAAGGCCTGTAACAAAAGCAATAGGGCCTGTCACAGTCAAGGTTAACTTCAGAAAAATAACCTGTTTCAGAAAGAATGTGAGAGGAGAACAAATACCCAACTAAATACTGTTCAAAGGATACTCCACAAATTAAGAGAAACTTGAAAAAACCCTGTAAGGTCAGTAAAGACAGAGAAATCAGGTAAGCCTTTGCAGAGAWAAGCTTACTGCCATTCTAACCACCATGTAGATTAGACATTACTATTTTATAAATTGCAAAATATATTAGTCCTACTGTAAAAAAATATTGTAATGCTGAGGAGACTGAATTTTCTGAATTAAAATATATTTGCCAGGTTACCAGTTTCAAAGCCTGTAATTCATTGACTGGGTATTTCTTTCAGCCCAATCAATACAGAGGCCACCCCARAGTCACTAGAGGAAAGGGTCTGCTCTCAGTTGTCCTATTTCTAAATAGACCCTGAGCCAAAGTCCCAAACAAACAGACTCCACAGGAGGTCCTTAAACAAGACGAGGATCTTATTTTGTGTAAAACATAGATGTGAGAACACTACTGCCAGGCTTTTTCATTGATCGCCTGTGACTATGGAAGTTGCTTCTGAAATATCTGTGAGTGCTCTTTAAAAGGTCTTTGCTGACTAATTATCTGAGCAACAATTCCCTTACTGTTCCACAGTGTTACTGTCATGGAGCAGATCCCCATGGGACAGGCGACAGGAGCTGAGCAGTCAGAAGGGGCAGAGGCCAGGCCATGATCTGCAGCACTGGAGAGCAGGACATACCCACAGATGAGAGCCAGGGACAACCAAGAATCCAGATCAAAAGGGAGCACAATGGTAATGAGTGACCCGGTGATCGCTGGGTGTGCCCACAGTGATGAAGAAGGGCTGAGGGAAAGCCAAGCTGCAGATCCAGGGGCTCCATGGCTGGGCATAACCACATCTGTAACAGGGATGGACATCAGCTGACCTCCCACACAGCTCAGACGAGAACCAAATGCCCCTGAACTGAGCCTAAATAGTCCTCCTYGTCCATGGATGATTCTGGAGGCCCCAGGTAAGGCTGGTTAGGCTCTTTAAGGCTTACTAATGCACTTAAGAACCCAAAAATTATTTTCTTTCCCTACCACTTCTTTTCTTAGTTTTTCAATCCTTAACACATTATTTGAATATTCTTGGATATAACTTTGTGTTATCTAGATACTTGTATAGATCCAACATATGACTTGATTTTATTTCAGTGAGAACTCTCTGAAGAAACATGTTTCAGCTTATGAGGTCTTAAAAAAGTGGTTCACAGTAGGAGATCCATGTAGCAGATGGCTTTCTAAACAGCGAGATAAATCCAAATAACTTTTATATCACTTGGTATTTTAACCAATGAGACCATAAAATGGAAATTGAAATCAACTTTTATGTTATTGGTTAATTTTCTACTGATACCATGCTCTTCTGTGAATTTCACCCATCATTCAAAAAGACTGTTTGTAAGTGTCTTAACTGGATAGGTTTTAACAGACGTTTTTAAGTCTTAATTTTTAATACATGTTTTCTCTTAATGCAATTCAAAATTATATAAAGCCAATCAGTGCCTTTTAGTATTATCAGATCTGATTTCCTTTAATTACACTTGTGCAATGATTGCTAAATTTAGCCTGTGAATGTAAGTAAAAATGAACTGTAATATCTTGTCAATCTTACATTATCAGGTGTAACATAGATATGTGTGTAGCCACTAGAATTGGTTAAAAATGTGCTCAGGGTAGAGGGATTTTATTTCAGTTCCATCTGAACATCATTGCAACAAAAACAGAATGTCTTTAGAATATAACTCTGTCATATTCACCTAAATTTTAATCTATTTCCAGATGGAATAACTCAAAACTAACAGACCTTTATTGCATTTTGCTTATGAAAGTAAAACTGTATACACATATGCAGTCTCACAAATACACACACACGTGTGCTCTGATGCAATCAGGTTTAAAACCAAATTACTCTTTACAAAGCCTACTTTCTTAACCTTCTTAGCTGTCCACCACCAAAATTCTGTATTATAACAAAAATCCTTTGTGCCTACTTTATTCATGTAGATATTTTTATGCAGTTCATACTTTTATGAGTATGTTATGCCTTTATTTTCTGTAAAGCTTTGATATGCAAAGAATAAACTGCATGATATTTCTGATGTCCAGCCATAAATCCCCATAGGTTTCTTAAGAAATTCTGTCTAAAGGAATGATGTGATGGATGGAACTCATAGTAAAGTGTGGTGCTCTATCTTTTTTATTTTAAGTGAAGAATTGAATATTTTTTTCCTGCTTAAATGACTTTATTAGTGTGTTTGTTTCCACATGGTGTCTGGGATTTATATCTTTTCCCTCAGTGCCTTATATTATTCAAATATTTGGGTATATAGTGTTTTAATAYATAAAACTTTATAGAAATGTTATCCAATGCAAAACACATGAAATAAGTCACAATTCATATATTCATAAAAGCAAATCTGTTGACTTTGTTAGCTAAATTACACAGAAAATTCATAACTGCAGCATGTGATGTCTTAGTTAGATTCAGCAATTGTCAGGGTAGGTATTTCTTACCTCTAAGAGGGCTAAAATGACTCTCAGATGGTGGGATTGTATTTTTCTGTACACAGCAGGACTGAGATGGAGAACTAAAATTCTCTTAACTTTCCAGAGTAAGCAATACTTAAGAAGTTTTTAGTTCCTAGTGCCTTTTATATTTTAGAGAACAATGCAATTATGTACATTTTTGCTTTGATATTTGGGTACTCYAGAACAGAAATATCTATGAATACTCATGACTTGCTAATGTCAATTACCAGCTGGAAAACATGAGAAGTTATTGCAGGGCTTTGCTGCAGTTTGGAACTTATTAAACAGAAGTTAAATAGGGGGAATAACAGAAATTTGTCTAGCTCCTATTTCTTTCATTTTTAATACGAGAAACCAACACACTGATATTCAGAGCTCCTGAACATGTAATTCTTATCAGGCTTGTTCAGGCTCATTGCCTTTGAAGACCAGACATTATCTGTAGGACGCAAAGAGACAGAATTACTGGAGGCTTGGAAGGCCTACATGAACTTGGTGTCATGTAAACAAAAAAACATGGCAGTGTCACAGCAACAGTTATCTGTGGGATTTCTGAAAGATACGAACATCCGAAAAACAAGTGGATTAATAAATGAGTTAAAGTTTAATTACTATACAATAAACGGATTTTTATGGGTTTGATTGTATAACCACTTCAGTCTTGATTAGATTTTTGTATAGATTGTACTATATTAATCAGAATGAGGCTGTTTAGAAAAGAATTAGAGTTTGTTAATTTTACAAAKTAGATGTACTTCATAATTTAATATGCATAAGGATCATCACTATACTGAGACTCTTGAAAACAGAGGATTACAAGATTAATCATTTTAAGAGTTTATAGACGTTATTTGAGAGAGCTAATATAAAAGAAATGCTTCATTTAACTGGAGGAGAGAAGGGAGTTTTGGCGCATATGCGACTTTGTACAACAAGTCTATCCTAGCAGGACAGTGATACCCTTAAAAACTTCAGTTTAATATCAGTCTTATTGGCATAATTGATTATTTACAGAAATATATATAAATTATAGGTCATAATACCACAAAATGAAGAAAAATATTTTGTATACAAATGTCCACTGTCCAGACATAACATGCAGATTTTCTGCTGCTGTTTCAAAGCTTTTCTCTTATTACAGGAAGAGCTTTCTTTGCAGCATTCATAATACTAACTGTATTTGAAGATTAGTATTTTCTGTCTAGCAAGAAAAACCCAAACATATGGGTACAGTGAGTGAGAGTTTCTTGTAGGAATTTACTCAGGCTTTTATTCTTGCCCATAAACCCCTGAGAAAGGGGATCCTTCCTTTGACAGTTTAATTTAAGTTTTTGCATAGCCTCTAAAACAATCAGTCAAAGATGCCTTTTGTTGTCCTTTGAAATGGAAAATTGGATATATAACCACCTATTAACCTTTACAAACTGAAGAAAGGTTGTGGTTATTGCTGCTTATTTTCCTGTTCTGAAAAAAAACAAAAGGTACTGAAAAGTGGTCTTAGGGTAATTGTTCTCAGAGGAGCAGATTCTGAATTTATTGTCCTTCCATTGAAAACAAAAGGTTTGTCTACTTACTGGAAAAGAAAGTCATAATGCTTCTTAAGAGACGAGCCTGCTGCCAGTTTTATGTAAAACCAAACCACTGACATTAAAATGCATGTTGAGAAATTGATTGGAAGTAACCAATTTTAGGCAAACAAAGATTCTGAAAAATTACTGTACTGATTASTGATAACAGAACTATTGGTAAAAAGACAATTATTAAAAGTTCTAACACCAATCTACGTTCATTTGCCCCTGGTGGAGCATTCACTTGTGGCTGACCTAGTTCACAGATGAGATTCAAGTCATCTTCAAGACTGCACTGTCTTTTTGAATCTTTGAACACAAAGTTTGGTACCATTAATGTTATTRCAGGAGGGTTACAGAGCTGTTGGAGCAAGTCCAGAGGAGGACAGCAAGATGGTCAGAGGGATGAAGYACCTCTCCTACGAGGAAAGGCTGAGAGAACTGGGATTATTCAGTCTGGAATAGAGAAGGTGTTAGGGGGACCTCATTGCAGCCTTCCAGTACCTGAAGAGAGACAACAAGAAAGGGCCTGGAGTGACAGGACAAGGGGGAATGGCTTCAAACTGAAAGAATASGTTTAGATTAGGAAAAAAATTCTTGGCTGCGAGGGTGGTGAGGCCCTGGCACAGGTTGCCCAGGGAACTTGTGGCTGCCCCAACCTTGGAAGAGTTGAAGGCCAAGTTGGATGGGGCTCTGAGCAACCTGGAATGGTGGAAGGTGTCCCTGGCCATGGCATGGGGATGGAACTGGGTGATCTTAAAGGTCCCTCCTAGGCCATTCTATGATTCTATGATAAATCAAAAGAGCAATGTAGAAACTCTGAGTCATAAAATAGAAGAGAGACTTCCATGAACTTTTTTTTTAATGGAAAAAAACCTAAAAATGGAWCTAGAGGATAGAAAAGAGGCCAAAGCAAAGATAAATACAAACTTTACTTTAATRAAAATTCAAGAGCTTCAGTTTTGATGAGGAAAATGGACAGTGTAGTGAAAAGTGACAGCAAATCCAATGATATTAGGATATGAATAGATATTTCTTTTTTCTTGTATGCATGTACAAAGGGGAAAGCAAATAAAAGAATCTTACAAGATACRAATTGTTATCAGCAAATCATATAGTAAGATAAAACTTCAAAATAGGGCCCATAAGAAGAAAATGAACACTGTTCAACACATTTACAGTGGAAAACACAACAGAAGTGGGTCTAAGGCCGGTTAGCGTTGGCTAACTCATTAGAGTAAGCAGAGAAAGATAATTTCACTGTAAATCTCCATTGAATGACTGAGGTCCACTCACAGGATTATTTAGCTCGAAAAAATTACCACTGTTTTCTGTAGATATTTTATAAAAGTATTAAAAATACTTATGATATTGAACCTCGCAGAGCTAAAGGAAAAATGGAAACCTGTAGGGCTGGTTTCCCAGCTACAGAAGCTGCGAAGCTACAGAAGTTTGTACTTAGAGTATGCAAGAGAATAAAGATATCTTCACTATTCAAGTAGGAATAAACTCACATAATTTTATGAATATTTATTCCATCCACAGTATTACTTGTCTTGACCAAATAAGCAAAGTGGAATGTGCTGCTGATTTGTGAGAGAACCTTCCAACAGATTGCCCTAAGTTTCTGTAAAGCTTCATATTTTGGATAGCAAAATTCCTTCAAATTTCTGGTTGCTAATTTGCACCTCGTGCCATTTTGTTATTAGTTTGATGTATCAGAGAATTTTACAGAAACTTTCCTGCATTTCATTATGACTTACTTGTCAAGCCTATTTTTTAGTATCACCACCCTGTCAGTTTTGTCCATTTCTTTTTCTAAATACTTTTAGAGCATTACATGGAAAACTCTTTACAGTTGGAATAGGTTAATTAATATGAACTACATCTGCTGACCTTATTCATACTAGGTCATACATATGACCTAGTTTTTTAATGAAATGCTATTTAGTGCAGGTGTCAATATGTAGTCTACATAAGTTCTGAGGACAGATTTTTTAACTTATGTCAAATACTTTCTATGATGTGCAGCCTTGCAAGAGCAAAGGGTATACAGTGTCTCCTAGAAGTTAGTCTCTAATAATGTAAATGTGTGTTTTGTAAAATAATGTGAGTGTGTGTATGTAGTCTGTACAAAACTAACATTAAAAAAATAAACTGTTTATATGGTCCCTCAAATCTGTCATTTAGAAGCTATTCATCATCAAACAGATTTTGTCCTCTTGAACTCAGAAAAAAAATTATTCCACTTTTGAAAAGTCCTATAATTATTTTCATGTTATTTCTATATTATAACCATCATAACCCTCTCAAACTGATCTGCTGCCAGTTTTCTTTCATCCTTGACTTTTTAGATTACTAACAGTTATGTTATTCTGAGGAATTTTTTTTTGTTCTGGTTTATARCAAGAAACATTATTTGCCTGGACAGCTTTAAAATTACTTTGTGTGTTGTGCACCACATTTGTAAAAGGAATGGAAATCACATATGATGATTCTTACTAAGAGTGACATAAGAGTTGCTTTATTAATGACCAAAATTTTTATTCACAAGCAACAATAAAAAAATAATTCTAATTAAAATCTTCTTTGCCTCCTAGGAAAATTAAAGGCATTATCCAGTATGAGAGGGATTCAGAAACTTTGGTCATATACAGAAGACATGACACAGAACTACAGCATGGAGCCTTGCATGCAGACATATGAAACCAGGAACTACTACAGTTAGAAACAAATCATTTTTTGTAAAATTTCTTTCTATATTGAATTCTTGTATAACACCAGGAAATTAATCGGTTTTGTTTAGCTGAATGTATCTGACATGGTTGTTATTCTTGCAGAGGTAAATGGGCATTCATGAATTCAGTTCTTTTATTCCAAAACATATGTTGTTCTTGGTTGATCCCTGTCATGAACGGAGCAGTGCAGAAGGTGTCTATTTCCTCAGAGGGTACTTAAAATTGCTGTAGAAATTTTGTTGAGCTGGTTTTGATGTCTGACTGTGCAAGATGAGTACACCACAGGTGAACTGACTGCTCCTGTCAGGAACACTTCCATGTTTACCTTTTCTTTGTCCTTAGTTTCTTTTCAGCATCTTACAAAGTGCCTGCAATGAAGAACAGATGATCTTAGAAAAAGTGACTCTGTTCCTATTAACAACAACTGAAAAAAAAAGACCCAAACCTTCCCCAAGCTTTCTATAACTTTTTGCATTGGTATTGCTTGTCAATGTAAACCCAATTGGAAGGAATGGAATTACTTGTGGACTTGTGGGCTGAGATTTTAAATAATACCTAGAAAAGTAAAGAYGGGACCCCCTTGAATTGGAATAGCACACTATAAGAAAAAAAAAGTAAAAAGAAAGGTCTTAAAAATAAACATCCATAAAAAAATGGAGGTATTGTATGAAAACTGATAAAAGATGCAGGTGTTATTTCATTAAGCGTAGACAACAAAAAATAGTAAATCATACAATTAACACTATAAAATTATTGAAATGCAGTTAAACTAAATTATTCTCTATTATTTTCTTCAAATATTCTTATTTTTCAAATGCTTACTGAAATTCTCCATTAAATTCACAACTAAATGACTAGTTGACAGAATTTAACTTTTCTTTTTACCACCTCCTTCCAAGTTAAAGTCAAATTTTATTTTTTTGTTTTTCCTCATAAACTCTACCTCCCCAGTCTTCTCTTGCTGCTCTCAGAACTTCATTTAGTATGTTTGTTTTTTGCTTTATAACAATGATCACAAGTGGGTGCTGTTTTATCATGGTCATTTAAAAAGAGCACCGTGTAATTTCACTGTGTGGTTTACCTAAAAAGCAAATCACAGAAAAGCTGATCTTATCTCCAGCCTCTCTCTTTTACCTCTACTTGCTATATTGCTTTGCAAATGTTACATGTTGTTAACTACAAGTCATTTTTGCTCCTTTAAGGGTTATGTTTTCATTGAATACTGGCAAGACAACTCAAAAAATGAGCAAATTAAAGTAATAATACTGCTGTTTAATTACATATCTAGTTAAAATAGAAATTAATTTGCACTTTTGAAATTGACTTTGCAAGCCTTAAAAAAAACAAGCAACCCAAAACCAACAGAACAAAACAACCCTCCTGCCAAAACCCTTCATTTTAAAAAAAAAGCAAAATAATAAACCTCTCCATGACTGAACATTTCTTTTGTTTTTTCCTGCTTCACACAAAGTATAAGCAGTACTTTATGCTTGCAAACACAAATCCATACTGGGAGACAGAAATCCACGTAACCACAACAGACTCATAAATGCTTCTTTGGTAGGTTCTTTGCTTCCTTTTCTCCTTTTTCTTGTGAATATCCTAGGGAATCAGCCTTACTTTACTTACACTGCGGGACACAATGCCATTCTGAACTAGACTGGATAACAATGGTCACTTAGAAAAAAACTTCTTGTTTCAGTTGTTCTGGAGAAAAACCACAACAGGGTGGTTGGAATAGATGATTTTAAAGGTCACTTCCAAACCAAACCACTCTATGATTTTATGTTTAGTGGAGAAGCCAAAGGCAGGGAAATGAAGGTTTTTTGTAACTCTGGCTGAATGGAGATAATTTTCCCCATAGCAGCCCTCACAGTGCTGGGTTTTGTATCTGTAGGTAGAAAGGTGCTGAGAACACACAAATTTTTTGGCTGCTGCTGGGCAGTGCTCCCATCAAGGCCAGCATTCCCCCTCACACACACCAGTAGGCTGGGTGTGGGCAAGATCTTGGGAGGCAACCTAGCCAGGACATCCAGCCAAAACTGGCCAAAGGGATGTTCCATACCATATGATGCCTGTTTGGCAATAAAAGCAAACAGAAAGGAGGAGGGAAGAAGTGGGTATTTGTTATTAACAATGTTTGCCTTTCAAAACAACTATGTGTGATGAAGCCCTGCTTCCTGAGAAGTGTCTGGACATTGCCAGCTRATGGAAGGAGAGAATAAAATCTTTTGTTTCCCTTTTCTTCCACGTGTGCATCCTTTCTTTTTGCTTTATTAAATTTACTCCTCTTGACCAATGCAGTCTTTTCCATCTTATTTTTTCCCCCCACTCTGTCCCACCAAAGAGGGCAGTGATGGAGTGGCTCAGTGGGCATGGGCTGTCCAGCCAAGTTCAATGGACKACAAGGAGGGATCAAGATAGCTCTTGGAGGATAAATCATGGGAAAATAGATGGATTAGGTGATCAAGGAACTGGCTGTGAGTAAGTGRATATTGGTTAATTCACTCTTGTGGCTGTGCCCTGTGCCAGATCAATGCAGTCTGCGCTATCCTGTCTTTAAATTTCATTTCTAAGGATTTCCCTGAATGAGAGGCTTTCTATTCTGTGTGTACTGTGTGGCAGTGTGGGTGCCACTAACTGGAGCTGGGCTGTGGGTCACAGCATCCCAGATGCATGTGATGCTGGCAGCTGGAATGACCAGAGCTGTGTCTGTGTGTTTACCAGTCAGTATCCAGCCAGGTTAGCTGGTGCAAAAGACAAGTGGCTTAGAAGCCAGCTGTGTGTGTCCCTGGGAAAGAGATGAAGCCTGAAGGAATGAGCTACTAAATGGACAAAGTGTTCCAGGCTGTCTCCAAAGAGGCTGTGGGGTCTGGGGATTGATGGAAACCTCTAGGTGTGCCTCTGTGCAGGAAGCAACCAGAGACAAGAGGATTCAGGGCCAGTCACTGGGTGGACTGAGTGTCTAAGCTGAGTCATGGGAGGAACCCACACCGTGTCAGTGTCAGTGTCAGTGTCAGTGTCAGTGTCAGTGTCAGTGTCTGTGTCTGTGTCTGTGTCTGTCTATTTGCAAACAGTGTCTGCACCAGCAGCCAGTTGGGCTGCAGGACTCTGGGGGCTTATTTGTTCTGCTGACACCTGTTAGAGGGACTGAGGATGCTGTACGGACCACGCGTGTTAGTCCAGCTACAGGAGGAAACCCTGTTGTACGTGTGAATATATTTCCCACTAAATGAACTTCATCCTGTTCAGACAGAGAAAGGCACAGGATGAGGCCATTGGTGTAGTTTGTGCTTGTGCCAAGTGCTGTGTTTTCTCTCTTTGGTCATCTGTGTGGCCAGCTATGTGTACATGTGTGTTTTATGTGTGCCAGGGAGAAACCCTCTATCTGGACTTGAAATGCTCTCTGCAATTGCCTCCTTCCAAGCAACCCATATTCAAGTCTCACCAGTGAGGATATGTTGCTCAGCAGCCTAGAAGTCTAAGAAGGAGTCTCTCTCCAGCTCCCTTCTGTTGCAGATACGCCACCATAAGGGAAATTAATTTTGAAAGTCATCACGAATACACAGTATGTGTACACAGATACATAGCCTGCTTGTTAAACACTCGTGTGAGACACCTGCATTTTGACTCATGACAATGTTGTGTTCTGCAGGATCTGGTCATTCAATAGTGCCTGTACAGTTTTGCTGACATGCTAACTGAAAGAAAAATTCTTGGGAAAAAATCCTTGCAAATTTTCGGTGCCACTTTTACGGACTTGTTTGGAATATAACTGTATGGGCAAGTAAGTTTTTCAGTCTGGCTTGTGAAAATATGGAAAAATCTTGAAACTTCACCAGGGAGGTACCATAGTCTTAGGGGAAGGGTTCCAAATCAAACATTTCTAGCACTCAGTCGTGAGAGGCAAAATTAATGACATTTGCAGTAAATTTCTATTTTTGGTTCAGCTTATTATACCAAAATTCTGTTACAGTCAATAGGTAACAGACCATGGGTGTAGAATCAAGAATATCTTGCTAACACAACTAATGTGTTACTACTCCCATAATGAGAAGTATCTGAATACAGAAAAGCCTAAGTAATAACACAGCTTAAATGTTATAAAAAAAAGCAGCCCTCAACCTATTATCTGCCCCTCATGTTGGGGTTACTCCTTCAGTGTCCCTTTGGATTTTACAGTCAACACTGAAATCCTCCTCAAGAATGTGGGCCAGGACAGGGTGGAGACAAAGTCCTGAGGTCTTCACTAGAAGGAGCTGATGCTGGTGGTGGGCTCACTTTCTTCTCAGTCCTGGGGTTGCCTTGGATTTCTTTTTATACGTTTTCCCATTCTCACCTGCTTCCTTCCCCCTGCTACCAGAGAGGAGAAGAAAGGTGCCATAGAGATCCCCCAAACCCCTGGGGGTTGTTTGTCCAGCTAGGACTGCCTGAGGCTGTCAGTCCCTTCCCCGCCGGGGCTCACCACAGCCTGACAGCTGCTCCTGGCAGTGGCAAAACCATATTTACAGGTCTATGAACTGCTCTGGGTTCAGGTTGTGAGTTGATTTGAGGCATAAATTGGTTCGTATATCACCCTTCAACTAACATATATCAAAGTTCATACAGCATTGAAATGTATTTGCATTGTTTACCTGTATGTGGCTTTAAAAGACTTCAAATCCTCTCAGAATAGTAAACCTATTCATATGAAAATTATTTTGCCTTCTTTAGGGGTATAAAATGACATGTAAAAGAATGCAAAAATGTTTTAGTTCCTTGAAATTATTTTGGTTTGGGTATTGTGTCTTGAACTGCTACTAAATTAGCTGCCCATTGTTCTATGATGATAATAGCTCAAGTCAGCTCAAGTTATGTTATCAGGCACCTAAAACAATACCAGGGAGACAAATGGAGTCACACTGATTTGGCATTAGAATGTGGGCCAAGTATACAAAATAAAGATCAGCTGCAAGAGTTTAGCTCTTTTCTAGCAGTGAACATAAAATTTAAAGGGTCAGTAATTGTGTTTTTGTATGTGCACAACATCTGATATAAACCTACTTACCATGTCAAGTTGTAACATCATCTGGTATTAATTGTACTGTCAGAACTCTGGAATGTAAGTATAGCTAATGCTTCAAATTTGCAATTTTAGGGAAAATCTGAAGTCTGATATATGTAAATAGAAACATATAGAACAGTAATACAGCAAGTAAAATTCCTAGAAATATTACTGGTTTAATATATTTGCATTAAAAATATGTTGTCATGATTTTAAAATTAAGAAAGAAAGATCTTTGTCAGCAGCAGTATTTGGAATGTCTCACAGAGAGGCATTTGATTTGGCAGGAGACAAATGGACATGAGGATTGTAGTTCTTACTGATCCAAGACAAAGATTTCTGGCTGCAGGCAGAGCAGTCCATTGGTAATTTCACACCATGCTGTGTTTACACATAAATTTCTAGCTTTGCCTCCTTTGACTGTTTTATGAGAATTCTTCCATGTTCTAGCTCACAAATATACACCAAACCAATACACTGAAAAGAGAACAGACTACGCAAGCTGATTCTGATATTGCCTTTTATTACTCCAAAGAATAGACACAAATCGTGCAAACACAGGGACTCCTGAAGCTTCCACCATCAGCCAGATGGCTGCACTGCTATTATTCACTCATGTCTCCTAAAGCACATGCGATCTCAGAGGCTCAAAGATTCAATCATTATTCAGGAAATTGTGAATGTCTTATGGGTGCTTGAGGTTTCTTTGCAGCCTCCCCAAAATAGCTCTAAACATAACCCAGGCTTATGTCAAATCTAAGGAGTAAATTAAATAGTGGAACAGTAATAGGAAAAATATTTGGGCCATCCTAAATGAACCAAAAATATTTCTCTTACTGAACTACATTACGTGCTTAATTTGTTAGACGATGAACACACATCTGTGTCAAGGGTGTTATCTCCATTCAAAACCAAATTAATGTATTTTGAAGAAGGATGCACTACTACTTGCTATAAATATGATTTCTAAGGGRAAAAAAAGACAATTAAAATCATCAATGACAACATTATATTTTGTACATTTGATAGGAAGCTGCATTCTGGACTGATAGATTGGCCTGGACTGCATTTATTTCATTTTGCTTTTCTCTGCCTCTGAACCTGTTTCTGAAGGAACTGTCAACATCTGTCTCTGCATTCGGGCCCCTCGTTATCCCCGATGGATGTGAGGAGGCAGGTTCACACACAGACATAACAGGAGTGGCAGCAGCTCTAACACCCAGAGCTCACCCAGGACGATGCTGTGAGAACCCAAATTTATTCAACAGCTCCACCACGTGGTTCTGCAAACTCACCCGTAAAAATGATTGAATGGCTAAAAACCACGTTTGTGTTTTGAAACTGATGTCTTACTAACACAGGAATCGAAGCTACTGCAYGTGAGTTGTTAATTTTAAAGGAAAAGTAATGCCAGTGTCTCCACAGCAGTATGTTGGCTGTTATAAATTTTCAGTAATTACTCACCCATCTTGAAGACTTAGTAATCCTGAACTTCCAATAAGCAATATATCTTTTTAAAGGTTTCAGGACATTACAGAGAAGGGTTCATAAAATACTCTGAAAAAGTTTTAGGAATAAATTTATCATCACCAACTTGTTAGCTCTATGCCACATTTTTTGCTTAAAATTCTATGGGAGAGTAGTAAGAGTAATGCTTTTCTTAAACAATGGTCCTTTACTTCAGTCCATTACTTCAGTAATGTTATTAAGAAGTGCCTTTTTTCTAGTCACAGTATACTTTCTGGAACTGCTTTAAATTACTTTTTTTAGCCTCCTAAGACGACAATCACAAGAAAATATTAAGTACATRTCTACAAAAATAGAATTACTTTTAAAATTATAGAAAGACCTATTACATTTCACACAGACTTATTACATTCACACAGAATGGGAAACTTCTAATTATTCTGTCCCACATCATAGAATCATAGAATGCCTGGATCCTGGATACAAAGGGGCCTTAGAAATTACTCAGTTCCAACCCCCTACCATGGGCAGGGACACCTTCCACTATTCCAGGTTGCTCAGAGCTCCACCCAGTCTGGCCTTGAACTCTTCCAAGGATGGGACAGGCACAGGTTCCCTGGGCAACRTGTGCCAGGGCCTCGCCACCCTCACAGGAAAAAATTTCTTCCTAATATCTGATCTAAACCTACTCTCTTTCAGTCTGAAGCCATTTCCCCTTGTCCTGTCTCTCCAGGCCCTTGTAAATAGTCTCTCCATCTTTTATTTGTGGGCTCCCTTCAGGTACTGGAAGGACACAATTAGGTCACCCCAAAGCCTTCTCTGTTCCAGGCTGAACAATCCCAGTTCTCCCAGCATTTGCTCAGAGAGGCAAAGGTGCTCCAGCCCTCTGATCACCTTGGTGGCCTCCTCTGGACTGGCTCCAGCAGGTCCCTGTCCTTGCTGTGCTGGGCTCCCAGAGCTGGATGCAGCACTGCAGAAAGATGTAAGGCAGCAGTAACAACACCATCTCTAAAGAGGGGATAGAAGTGAAGCAGAACACTTGGTGTAGCAACAATGTCTGGAATAAAAGCCAGTGGAGGTTTTAAWTAAACAAAGGCACCCTTAGCAGTACATCCTGTGCTATTTGATAGACATTTTGAGGAAGGGGATGCGCTAACAGGAGGTGGGATGTGCTCTGGGCCCTGTTGTGGTTATCCATACACTGAGAATCATTAAAATGTTGGTTTTGAGGGGGATCTGTATAGAACTGTGACACAACCATCTTGTGCAGTAAACGTATTTGAGCAAAAGACTTTTAAGTGTTAAAAATCCAATAGTTGTATTTGCTTTCTTTCTTAAATGTATTAAGCTAGATAATAGGCCAGTTAATAAACCATATTATATATATTGCAGCACTGCAATCTCTGAGCTGCATGGTGTATCCCTTTGTGAATACCCAGGAAAAAGTTCCAAGCATGGCTAGACATAAAGCGACCTAAGCTAAATCCATTGCTGATATGACACTACCAATTACAGTTCAGAAAAAAAAAAAGTGGTTTTCGAGTGAGAGATTCACAAAGCCCAGAGTTCTGAGGCCCCAACTGGAAAGAAAGGTGGGAATGCATAAATACATACAGCACCATCAAATTATCGCCCAATTAAAAGAGATGGTAGAACTATGTGCACAACTTGCTTGTACTCTATGGTAAGTATTCCTAAACCAGAAATATCCTCAAAGCACAGCACGGGGCTAAATAAAATTGTTGCTCATAAACAAACAACAAAATGTATCAAAATAAATTTCCAAACGTGATTTATGTTCAATACTCCCCCCCAAATTAAATGAAGTTCTTCAACCACTGTACAGCCTTAACAGCCATGAAAGGATAGTTACACAATCCATTAAAGTCTTAAACAGCACAGTCTGACTTATGAATGCATTTTTTCTAAACTCCAGGCAGTCCTATTTGTAAACAATCATAGAAACAGTTATTAGTCTTTTACTGTAGATTGTGCATGGAGAAGCCAAAGATGTGTAAAATACAATTAATACAAAAATAAATTAAATGTATTTGATCAAATAAATTTAAATTAAACTGTTAAATTTTTAATGAAAAAATATTTTCAAAGCTGTTATGCTGGAATTCAAATACCAGTTGTCTGCACACAAAGTAGAAGTATCTCTACATAACTGATTTTTTTCCTTAATGTAAGTCTAGAATGATTCCAAATCATGGGATCCTTTTCTTCTTGTCATTGAACTAGTTATGGGAAATCCATCCAATTTTTCAGAGCATAATTAACTTGTACTATTAAATTGTGATTTTAATTAAAAGAAAAAAAAAGAAAAATAAACTGTTATGTTTATAAAATTCACAGAAAAAAAACTCCTGCAGGTAGCTAGCAGGTATAATGAAAAATGTGGGGAAAAAAAGAATTATTTTTTAAAAAGTGTCAAGCTCCGGTCTCTATACATAGTTAAAGAGAAGGGACAGAACACTGACCTGACAAGTGACAGCACAGCAGAGAGCAGACACACAACTAAGCTCTAGGCAGAAAAAGACATTCACTATCTTTGCAAGTTTCTTCAGCCCAGAAAATCCTGTGTTACTAACAGCAGAATGCTGGGGAAAAAGAAACTGTGCTCTTGTGGTTTAACCCTGCAGGCAGCTGAACACCTTGCGCTCACTCCCCACAGTGTGAGAGGGAGAGAATCAGGAAAATAAGGTAAGTAGGACACCAAAGGAAGGGAAATAATAATAGTGGTAAAGGAATATACAAACCAAGTGCAGCACAATGCAATTGCTCCCCATTGGGGGGTCGATGCCCGGCCCTTCCCCAGACAGTGAGTTGCCACCCCCCGCCAACCTCTCCAGGTTTACTGCTTGGCATGAYGCCATGTGGTATGGGTGTATCCCTTTGGACTGCATGGCTCTCCTTCCTTCCAGCTTTTTCTGTTTCATGTCAAAATCAGCTTCCAGAAGGATTTGGATTATTTCTTTCTCTTTTTCAAAAATTTCTGCTGTGTTGCACCACAGAGTGATGTAAATCAGGTGTTCTGGATGTTTATCCTGTTCCACTGCTCTCTGGATCAGTCCATGGGAGACAGCAGGGCTATGTTTCCACCTTTGGGGCTGTTGATTACAGGGTATAATGCCCTTCTGGGTCCTTGAAGCACCTTCTCCTGAGGTATTCTATGCCAAATATACACAGTCTCTGGGCCAGTCACTATAGGATGTTTCAGCCATTCATTTATGGTCAGGCTGATTTTAATCTCCAACAGAGTCTGCTGTTCCTGTCATTCCAGAAATACAGTTGGGTTCTGCCCCTGCACAGCTTGATCTCATTAGCATTGACTAGAGCCTTATGTTCCTGTGGGTCTGATGTGCCAGGCCACCGGATCCACACAGTCCAGGAAGCATGGCTGACCTTTCTCAGTTGACTGAAGCAGGACCCCTCTAGTCCTGGTCATAACATTTGTTACTCACTTCTTATAAATACAAATAAGAAGTCCCTTTATTAAGATCAGAAGTAAAACCAGCTCTTCTACCCTGGAGAACTGTCCATGAGGAACAGTCCACAGGGATCTGAAACAGCAGTTTTTATGGAAGAGCCCCTTTTGTGATTATTTTTCTTTGCAACTCACATACCAGTGACTCTAGGATTGAGTAAGGTTTTCCATCCCGCTTCCTCATGTTCTCTTTGTGGTCACACAGGTAAAACCACAGGCTCAGTAGGCCTGGGCCAGATCCCAGCATCTTGCAGAAATTTCTGTGTCTCTGGAATTGACAGGGTGACAGGGTGACTTTTAAAAAATTGCTGKTTTTTTCCAGATTCTGCATTTGTTTAGGGATGACATTTCAAAACACTGGCGGTGCCCACTGTTGTTAAGTACTTGTCCATACTGTACCACACACCCTGACACTTATAATTATCCAGCCTTGGGGCAGATCTCTGGGTGTTATTGCTTAACCTTAAACAAGACCTGATACACATTCAGGAGACATAGCAATAGGAACATCCCAAGGATATTCAAAATTTTCAAGAGTTATTTTAACTAGCTTGGAAGAGAAGGTGAAGGAGAAGAGGAAGGAGAGGCAAAAAATG
The DNA here is from genome assembly GCA_003713295.1 of Parotia lawesii. Taxonomy (NCBI): domain Eukaryota; kingdom Metazoa; phylum Chordata; class Aves; order Passeriformes; family Paradisaeidae; genus Parotia; species Parotia lawesii. The sequence continues at coordinate 1,638,851 of RAHM01000183.1, forward strand.
TCCCCCCTTGTCTCCCCTATAAATTGGTTCCTGAAGCAGAGGGATGGCATCAGTGCTGAGTACAAATACCAGCTTAGTCTCATGACTAGTAATTTTATCAMACTGTAAGCCAGTGTTACACACACAGTACAGCAAAACAATAACCCTAATCCAGGCCCTGGAGGTGATAAAGAACAAGTAAAGTCTTACATAACATGATTCTGAGAACAAGCACAACTCTGAGAGCAAATAAATAAACATCATGACCAGAGATTATTCAACTAAAATAATGAATGCTTATAGCAAATTTGTTCTAACATGGTCTGGTTAGATCTGTCATCATCTCCACCCTTCCTGCCACATGTTGGGTGCCAAAAAGGACTGGTTGTGTTTAAACACTACACAGCCATTTGTTCACTCTCCCCAGGGCAATGGAGCAGACAATAAGAAAAAAACAATCTCATGGGTTGAGATGAAGACAGTTAAGAAAGGGAAAATAAAAGAATATACAAATCAATTGATGAACAATGAAACTAATCATCTACCGCTGACCGATGCCCAGCCTGTCTCTGAGCACGGAGTCACCGTCCCCCAGCCAGTTTTCCCCAGTGTTATCACTCAGCATGATGCCATGTGGTCTGGGATAGCCCTTTGGTCACTTGGGATCAGCTGTCCCAGCTGCGTCCCCTCACAAGTCTTTCTGCACCCCCAGCCCACCCGCTGGCAGGGTGCTATAAAACAGAACATCCTTGACTTGGGGTAAACACTGCTCCTCAACAACAAAAGCATTGAGGTGTTATCAACATTATCCTCATCATAAATTGAAGCCACTGCACTGCTACAGGTACTAGGAAGAAAGCAATGCTATCCCAGCTGAAAGTAGGAGAATAATGTTGTGAAGATTTGTTTATACTCTTTTATTTTTACCCATTTTAATTAGCAATTTTATTTCAAAAAGCCCATTTCTTTAGCTTCTGCTTAGATAAAGATAGATTTTCAGATTAAAAATATTTGGGGGGCATTGCCTTTAAGAGAAAAATGTCAATTGATCCACTTTTGACAGGCAGGCTCAACTTAGGGTCCTGTCACAGCTTAACCTGAAATATATAGAGCTATGACTTTTTAAGAAGTGTATACAAATAGCACCTATTTATTTCAAATGCATTGATTTTGTGAATTCTGTCACCAAAAAAAAAATGCTTCCAGGCAAAACTAAAAAAGCAAATCATTGCACATCCAGAAAATAAAGTCTATTACTTACAAAAACAGCAGYGCTGAAGGAAAAAATGGGAATAAACAGGTTGCCTGTTCACAGTTCAGTGTCTCATATTTCAAAAGCAAAACATCATCAATATTAGTAAAAAAAGAAAAAAAAAAGAAATCGTGACCTCTTARCTTGAGAGGCTGCACTATTACAAGTTAAGATTTGAATTGGTCAGTTATCAGATGCCTGATAACACGGCAAAACACCAACCATCCAATTTATAACCCAGATGGGACAATTATGCAAAAATGCTTTGMAAATTATATGATTAAAGGTCAAGATAATACATTAAAAGAATCCATATGGGCTTTAGCTCAAGCAGACAACAAGAAATGATTCTTATAAGTCTACAACAAGCAGCTGAGGTGACCCATGTATCAATTCAAAGTTTACTCACAAACTAAACTTAGTTTTATGTATCATGAAAAAGTGGATTTGCACTCCTAACAAACAGTCTGCTGTCAGCTATATCATGTAATACAACATTTAATTTTTTCCAATGTTCTAGTATGTGAAACTATATGAACTGATGTAAAGTCGGATTTTTTAAACAAATTTCTGGTATAAAATGCCCAGTGATGTGGAACTATAACTTCTATAGCAAGAGTGCATAACAGAAATTAGCCTGCTATAAACTGTGTATTTGCCTCTACCTATACAAACTTATTTCATTTTCAAATTTGAGATTAGTTCTCAACTTATCTCCAGCTTCAAATAAAAGACTGTAGATATATCTTTATTAAAAAAGAGACAAAACAAACAAAACAAAACAACCTTCTGCTTGTCCCTCCATCAGAATTCATAATATACTCCAGGAATTAAACTGTGAAGCAGAGTCAAAGGGATTGATGACAATGAGCAGATAGGGGAAAAAGAACACAAACCAGTAAATATAATGAAAGAATTGAAACGCTTTGTGCCAAAATTGATGATTATATCAGAGAATACTAATGAAATCAGTTGAAGTGTAAAGAAGCACCATAGAAAAATCATACAGAGCAGATGGAGTGCGTAAGCAAATACTTGGCTTCTGAGAATACTTGTAAAGAATGTGATGCTGGGCTGCTGCAATGTGTCACTGAGGTTATTGAAGGCTGCAGAGGCTTATATGAAACACTAGACATTTTTAGAAAAAGGATGGGCAAAATACCATTACCAGCAAAGTACTGGAAAAATGCTACCCTACCTGGAGCTTTTACCTGGCACAGGGGAATTCAGAGAGTCTCAAGAACAGAACCATTCAGTGACACAGAATTTCAAAATTAATGGCCAAGAAGGCGTGCAGAGCAGGGAGGCTGCAGTTCCCAACGCAAGGTTGCTAGTCTGTGACACACTCTCACACAGCGTGCAGAACACAAACAGGCCCCCACAGCCCAGCTGTGAGCCCAGGCAAAGTGCACTCRCTTCCAACACTTCCACCTGTGTGCCAGCAATCTCTGGGGCCGGTCGGACGGCTTTCATTCCTGCAAACTGACTGGCTCACCATCTCCTTCAGTGGCTTCAATGACTCAACAAACTTCTTGGGTTTTTCCTCCCCAAACACTTAACATCTGACCAGGATACAATCACCCTTGTTGGTAATGTCACATCAGCTAATTTCCTGGAATCACAAACATAAGGAAAATGTGAGCAGAGGCGTGTGTGTAAGCAATCTACTGTCTGTTTTGTGAAAAGAATGAGCTCATTCAATGTCCCAGGGAGACTCCAAAATCACAAGTCAGTATCAACACAGTTTATGTTACTATGCCAAAATTTTCAACTAATTTTAATAAATTTTAGGAGCTTAAATTATTTCAAAATACCTAAGGTTTTTTTTTATTTCCTTGAGAGACAGCCCCAGGGTGGATATTGTGTGATCGATGTTCCTTGCTGACAATCAGAAGGATTTTCAGCTCAAGAAAGTAATGATTTATGGAAAAAATAATTACATAACTAATATGGGAATAAAATACCCACCAAACCCCTTAAGTACAGGAAACTGCTTGTGGAAGAGATGTGCAAACCTCTTATTTCACACCCTAAGAGTAAGCATTTTACTTTCCAAACTTAATTTTATCCAAACTACAGAGTTTGAATTGCAGCAGTCCCTGACTAGTTGTCCCCTCTGGTCACAGGAAGCTCCTTCACCCATCAGGTCTGACAGTCTGTAGTCTGCTCTTTACTTCAGCCCCCCAGCTCTCTACACTATTGGAAACTTTTTGTCTAGTCAGGCTCTGTTATATCCCAGGGCAAGAATGATCTCCCTTTTCCTTGAAGAAGGTCTACCCGGTCAAGTCACCTGAAGAAAAACAAGACAATTGTGAATGACAGTGGATAAAATAAATGCTGCACTTCTGTATATAAAATGTCTCTGAAAAACTATGTTCAGTATAAATACAATATCAATGCAATATTCAAGGACAAGAGTCCAAGCTAAACCTGAAAAAATTAATAAACTTTTAGCATTATTTCTACTTCTTTGGACCTTCATTGTAGTTTAGTGTATCAATTAAAATATGCAAACTCTTTGTGTAGTGAACATGTTCCAACTTTTTTTTATTATTTTTATCATTAGGAAATTTGTTTAATGCCTAATTTGGAATTAGGACATCTGCAAAGCTTATGAATAATTTAACAATCAATTTTAAAAAATGAACCTTCAGTTTAACTGACTCAATATTTTTATTTACACAGTTTTTTTGGTTTTTTGGGGGKTTTTTTTAGGTTATTAGTCCACTTATAAAGGTTATGTAAAGCAGAACAAAGAGCAGAGAAGTAGTATATTCCACAAGCTTTCTGGTCCTCACACCAAAATGCAAAATAGCAGAGCAAATATAACAAAAATATGTGATCTCTTAACAAGCTTTGCATAATTTATTGCTTAGTGGAGATCCCAGCAGTCAATGCTGATGGTGGAAAATTTATGATCTTACTGAATTATAGAAGTTGGAGCTTTGGTTAATAAGTGAAACAGATATTCAGGAGAAAAATTGTTTGCTCTCATCTTGCTTTTGTCGAGTAAACTGAACAGCACTTTTAGATGCACCCCGTGATCTGAGGACAAGGGGGAGAGAACACTGACATTACAATGAAACAGGTACATGGAAAAGAAGCACAGGAGAATAAAAACCAGAATATGAAGCATGGTGGATTCAAGTTTTGCTACTGCTACTGGTGGCAGTGACGAAAGTTGAATATAATGAATTCATCTGAGTGAAGTGAATACATCTTATCTCTATTTTATGCCACAGCATTAGTTAATTATGCTTATCATGTGTTCAAAGGTGGTTTACCTTGTCTACCTGCCAGATGCCCAGCCAGCCACTGTCACTCCTCTCATCAAGTGGTTGAGGGGAGAAAATAAGATGGAAAAGCACGAGTTGAGATAAAGACAGGAACATCTCTAACTGATTGCCACAATGGGCAAACCAGACTAAACTTAGGGAAAGTTATTTTAGTTTATTGTCCGTTAAAACAGATTTAAATGGTGAGAAACAAAGACAAAAGCTAAAACACCTTTCCCAATACTTCTTTTTTATTGTCCTGGAGACCTGATACAAGCTGTAATGAGCAAATACAAGAACTTGAGGTGAAGCAGCATCACCCTAATCCCAAAAAACTTGTAGACCTGGGTCCTGAGGCCTTTCCCAGCCCATGTTACATCCCTACAACTGATGCCAAAGTAGCTGAAGCACATGTAAACCTGTCACATCTCCCACTCTAATGATGAAACTAAAAACATTGGAATTCTGTCTTGTTCCTTTCTTACGGACCTTTTTGCATCTCAGGGACATGTATCATCATGGTCAGTCTGGCTCAGTGACCACATGTCAATCGCAGCTTTTCAAGATAATTTGTAGTTTCCTGAGCAAGTGTGACAGATGGTGAATTGGAGAAGAAAATTTACTATACATTGCACCCATGAAGTTTAATCTTTAGCATCTGTAACCCCAACAAAGCCAAACTCAAACCAGACTTTAAAAGTTTCCCTGGCACCTTCACATCATGTGTCCAGACAGGTGTTTAGTGTCTCAGTCAGGGACTTCTACACAGATTTGATTGGAGGGCTGTCAATCTAATTTTAATATCTAATATTATATCCTTATTTTATTCCCTTCATGTTTAAAGCTTCATTTTGCTTTCATAGAACAAAACTGTCATCTTAAGAAAATGGTAGATGCTGTTATTATATGTTTGCTCTTAGGAAATTTTGTTAATTTATGTGTTTGCTCCTAGGAAATTTCACTTATGTATTATTTGTTGAGAAGCAGTTCCAGCTTGCAGGTTCCTGGAGACTCATATTTATCCCTAGTACCAGGAAAGTACAGGAATAACTCTTGCTGATCTACCAGAGAAAATCTAAAGGCGATGAAAGAATACAGGGGCAAATCTTCACTCTGTCTACTGAATACAGAACTGTCTTAATGCTTCTTATTAAACTTTTTATCTCCCACAAACATGAGGGACAAGCAAGGAGAATTCTGAACATGTGGCTTGTCTGTATTCTTTTTTCTTTAGCAGAAAATTTGCTTAGTGCAGAAGAATTGGACGCAAGTATCTTAGAAGTCAGTCAATACAGTTTTAATCATAGCTAAAGCAGATTACAAATTAAATTGTCAGAGCATTTTTACGTTTTGTGTGGCATTTTTACTTCCCCTTATTAGAACAGCTCGATTTCATCAGAGGGAGCTTGTGATCCTATAGCTCTGGATATTTTTAAGCATGAATTTTTTTTTCCTCCCCATACTGAGAGTGTATTGTTTTGTGTTTACATGGCAAGRTCTTCATAGCAGAGCAGGGGCTGCAGAGGTGGATTCTGTGAGAAGACACCAGAAGCTGCCCCTATATCCAACAAAGCCAGTTTTAGTGGCTCCAAGAGGGACTCGCTGCTGGCCAAAGCTGAGCCAACGAGTGATTTTGTAGTGTCACTGTGATAACACATTTGAGAACTGGAAAAAACCCAAACAATGAAAAACAGAAGCTGAAAGAGGGCAGTGAAAATATATGAGAGAATCAACTCTACAGACATTCAAGTCAGTGAAGGAGCAGGGAGAAGAAGTGYTCCAGGCACTGGGGAAGAGGTTCTCTTGCAGATCCTGGAGAAGACCAGGTTGTCCCCCTGCAGTCCATGAAGGATTCCACATTGGAGCAGGTGAGTCCATTCTGTAGACAGCTGCAGCCCATGGATCTGAATCTTCCACGGAGACGAGCAGGATTTCTGGTAGGATCCTTGAAGGATCCATGCTTGAGGAGACCATTCCTGAAGGACCATAAACTCTGGAAAGAACCCATGTCAAAACAGTTTTTGAAGAACTGCAGCCTCTTGGAAGGTGTCAGAGACTGAAAATAGTTCATCCCTCAAAAATAGATATAAAATTTTGCTCATTATAAAGAAGCTGCAACCAAAGAAGCCTCCCTGAAGACTGAGACTTTGAACTGAAGGTCAAACTCCTGATTAGATAAAGGGAAACTCATTGTTCAATAATCCCCAGCTGAGTTTGGGGTAGGGGGAGAGCACAGCTCACAGAAGCCAGGTTTACACAGACCACCCCCACCAATCGAGGAGGAGGGGGAAGGAGGAGGTTTCAGGTATGTGGCTTAACCTCTGGTCTGAGGCAATCAACATCCATCCTCCATTACACAAACCGGCCCAGCTGTGGAACCCCCAACCCCACAGGKCACATCCACAGGACATTCACGTGAGAGGCTTTGCACCACAGGACTGCAGAATTCAGAGTCAGCTGTCGGAGACTGCCCCCCTCCCCCAGAGGGACATGCCTGGACATTGCTACCCGGCTCGAGGGTATATAAACCCATCAGATTCTGTGCTTACAGAGGGGACCTTCACCACCAGGAAGACCAGCTGGAGAGGATCAACAGGACATTGTTGTGATCCATGGAGTGATGATATTTTCCTTATTCGGTCCCTGTCACTCTTTCTGTCCCCCCACCTATTTTCTACTTTCTTTCTTTCTCTCTCTCCCTCTCTCTAATATTTACCATCAAATAAAACCCTTGCTATTGTCACTGGCACATGGTCGCGTTTGCACCTTAATTCAGCCATTTTCAGGCATTCAGGCATTTCTAAGAACCTTAAAAAGGGATTGTAACAGTGTTCTAATACACAGACTCCCAGGAGCTTTCTTTTGGTGCCCAGTGTCTGCAGGGCATAGGGRAAGAGGGAAAAAAGGGTGCTTGAGCTCAGCAAGTTGCCCGGGAGTGCAGTGTGGAAAGGAAAATGGCCAGAAGCCCCTTGGCCTTTGGTGGTCCTGCTGAAGCCTTAAGGCTGCTGACAGAGCGGGTGGTCAGGGGCCGGAGCTGCGGGGATCGCTGCGAGAACGGTGCCTGGAGATGGCCGCAAGCC